>JAYKKI010000104.1:0-600000 GCA_039881145.1 Druceiella hillmani
ACTCTATCCAACACCGAATAATTTCTACACAGAGAATAATAATAAAATCTGTAAAATTTTGCTTGAACCAAGTTTATCGCCTAATATTTTTATTATAGTTGAGTAAAGTTTAGTTTTATATTCGAATGTGTATTTCCCTTATTGTCCAATTAACAAATTGTTAAAGAATTTTAAAAAGGTTGTTAAGATTCTTTTAAGTTATTAAACTTAATTTCCAAATGCTTTGAAATGAGTTATTTTAACAAAGATTAAAATTATTTTTGAGAATATTTAATGGATTAACAATGGAATGTGGGCATAAAACTAAATTTTAATTTTAAGACAACAAGTTCTGTGCGAGATCATGGCATGTTCATAGATACTCTGCTTCACCTTAATATTATAGTTATTATTTGAAGGTATCGTATATCTCAAGATGTATGCTAAATAACCTGTCGCTTTCCTATTAATTCCTTAATTAGTCATCATGCAATATTTTAACAATCACATTGTTTATAAACCTTCGGTATTCAGGTTGACTTATTCGTATACTGCTAGGTGTTATATTCAAGTTAGAAGTTATTTACCATTACAAATATATTCACTAAATACATATTAATATTCCATAACTTCCTCCTGTTTTACGCCCTGTATCGTCTGTTGGTTCTTAAGATATCACGTATATCCACGAGTGTCTCTAAAATCTTTGTTTATACAAATGTGGCTTTTGGCAAGACAAGACTGTTAATATTGATTCCAACTATACTACTTCAGTCTATCTGTTTTCATTTCTCTTCTAATTGTTATCTAGATAATATACAGAACTTCTGAATTATATACAGTGCAAAAATAATCTATACTACACTCTGAATTATATACAGTGCAAAAATAATCAACTATGGGACGTATATATGATTTGTACTTTTAAAGCCTACAAATATAATATTCGATAATGTATTTGAACCATTACAAGTGTAATGCATGGGCATGAATAATGACATTATTAACATAAATGATCAATTAATTATTATATTTACGTTGATATAAAAAAATGTTTTAATCAAGTAAAATACTGAATAGTGCGTCTTTTCCTTCAAAGTAAAAGACGTCTTGATTAGTTTTTGCCATCTGAATATCTTAGATGCATATGCCTCTCTTTCTGTGCTTTTTTTTTCAATTTAGTAAAAAGTTTTCCAAAAGTTTTCTTATATCATTATGCCTAAAATGTTCCAATACAATCCCATTATTTAAATATTTTTTATAATTTCAACAATATCTTATCATCTATATTTTTATATATGGCAAAATCACGTTAAATGCCACACATAATGTTTCTTTACCGCACCGTAAATCCTAGGAAAAGTAGAATATATGTTACTATATATTTGTCAGGCGTGAAAATACGGTGTATATTTGAAAAAACATAAAATTTCGTTCATGTTTCCTGTAATTTTTTAGCTAAATTTTACCAACCCAGTTTTTTTATTATATTTAGTTTAAGATTTCGGAATGGGGAGGATAGGGGAGGAGTCATATTTTTCCATATACTTAGAATATCTTTTTAAATATGTAATTTAAAAAATTAAAAAATAGTAAGAATTCGGAAACACCTCATAACAAGTGGTTTAATAAATAATTTAAAAAGATATGTTATTAAGGCAAATATCAAGTTTCTATTCCGTATAGTTTCTGAAAAAATCGGCTGTGACAGACAAGAAAACGCCTGAGTAAAAATCTTGATATTAGCATAAAGTAAGTATAGTAAATAATTATCGGAGACGATATTTGATATGTTATAGTATTTTATGAAAATATCTTTTCTGAGCATAATTAAAATGATAACGTTGCAAGTATGGAAAGGATTAGGACAAAATTTGATCATAAACACCAACTACTGTTGCTAATAGCTTAACAAATCTTCCGTAATTTGATTGTCACAGTCTCTTAATATTATTTGAGTAGTTTCATTGCTGTAATGAATGCATATGTGTGATTGTATTCATAACTCGAGGTGTTCCCAAAAATCTTGAACGCAAGTGTATAGAATTATGAAACGTTAGATATTCGAGTTTGAAAATTATATTATTCACAACCACAATTTTATTTTTAAGTACACAGTGGAGTAGTATTGCCGAATGAATAGATATTTGACATCATAGGATATCTTGGAGTAACTTTTTCATTTGCTGGTTTATTCCTAAGATCTTATTTCTTTTCTGAATAAAATATAGCAATCACATTCTTTTACTTCAGACTATAGTTAGATGAAATCGATATAAATTTAGTTAAAATGGCTTCATTTTTATAATACAGGTTTTATTCACGGCAATGAATATTAATAACATCCGCTATGTGTCAAATTTCATCACTATAAATAATACAATATTATAAATATATAGTTATACGTGCAAAAAGCCATACGCATTTATCAAAATATTATATTATACGGCTTGAAATAGTATTTCCGTATTTTTATAGAAACTGTTTCAGACGTTGTACTTTTATATGCATATTAAAATGTCCAACAACGAAACGCAATTCTAAAATTTTAAAAAATTTCAGTTATTTAACTTTTTGCTTGCATACTAACAATCTGACTATATCGCCTAAATTCAAAAACTCAACCATTTGAAGAAAAATTTAAAAATTAATTGCTCTTAAAAACGAAGTTTTCCAGTAAAACTTCAAGGATAATATTATCAAATGGTTTTATTTTAATGGCAAATTTTATAGCACGATACATATAAATTTTTTAGTAAAATTTTGCAAACGTGTATTTATAAACCTTTAGACTTTTATTAAGGCAAAGTTTATTTATGAACCTATAAACTTTTATTTTTCTGATTTCTTAAAGTGAAAGCAGAAAGTCCAACCGCGTCATGAAATTTATCTTAAATGTCAAAATAATAATATCATTTACTACTAGTCACCCAAATTATGTAAATGTTTTTAGTTATAGCTAGGATTTAAGATTTCCTATTTTTAATTATTCCATTTTACGACAATTATGATGATCTTAACGTTGCTTTGCCTCGGCGTTAATATGAGTTATTTATAGCTCAAGTCTCCTAATGAATGTCAAATATCATCTTTGTCTATTGAAACCTACTAAAATTTCATGTCAAAGTAATATTTTTACTTGCTGATTACTTACCCAAAATTATGTAACCGAAACTTCTTATCAGAATTTAATAATAAAAAAAATATAATGAGTAATTTCATATCTTCGAAGATTTCTTAACATTTACGACAATCTTGAGTAAATTTTGCCTCGACGTTAATATCGATTATGTATAGTATACAATACTAATACATCTTTCTAATAAAAATCTAATGTCATATTTTGGTTCACTGTAACCTGCTGGAGTTACGATGATCTTGAAGTTATTTTACTTCTAAGTTAATACAGATTATTTATAGTTAATATCTCCGTCAACTCTCCTGTTTTAGTCTATTGTAACCTGAAGTTTAATATCCAAAATCTGGGGACAATGTGGAATTTAAACTCCATGGGTGAATTTAATAATAATAACATATCCAAATGGATAAGTATGATCACTGTAAATAAGTAACCTAGAAATATATGGCGATAGTATCATAAAAGTTTGCTTTAATAGTTCTCATTTCCTGGCTCTAAAATTGTGTTTTAATTCTAATCAACAAATTATTTTTAATATCTTTTTACAAAAATTGCGATCCACATCTTACAACATTGATATGACCTACTTGACAATATAGATTAAAATAAAGGCACAATAATTTAGAAACACCATTTAAAAATCCCCAAAAATATAACGTTACTCTTGATATATAGTGTATCTAAAAATAAGTATTATAGTTTATCTAGCTTGTAAATAAAATATGGTTATCGTACAAATTATTGTATGGTTTTTATCTCTAATGTTATTGTTTCTCAGATCTGTCCTAATAATCTTAATAATGACTCGCACCAGTTAATATACCAGATTCGGATTGTTCGATATTTGAAAGTCTTATAGTTATTATTTAATGAGAAACGTGCCAGTTCTAAAGTTAATTACACTTCATTTTGATTCATATTTTAATTGACACTAATTACACCGAATATTGTTTGAAACAATGTTAACAGAATAGTGATCAATTTTAATTCGGAATTAATTAATTTTTTAATAAATCCAATCGATCAATCATTGATTGATAAATCTAGTTACTTTAATTCTTGTATTCCATTACACTTTACAGACAATTTAACAATTGTTTTTGAAATATATCTTTGTACTTGTTCTACTAGCCCACAACTTTATTTTTCCACATAATTCTTCGAGTTCATTGCTTAATATAATATAGAAAATCTGCAAATGTACAATTCAGTGTATTTCAGAAATACATATATATAGTGTGTGTGTGCTTTTTCCGCTATATCGGATAAGAAATCTACTAACATATTGCATATTTTTTAATTCAAAAATATTATTTTTTACATAAAATATTATTTAGTACACACTTAACCCGCGAATGAAACTACAATTTTATAGCAACAGTTATCTTAGGCTTTTCATGTTAAATCTTCAATTATAATAGCTATAAACTAATTAACAAAATATTATATCCTATTGCACCACTCAGTATTGTTATTATTCTAGACTGGTCGTTTTTTCATTACTCTTATTTATTTTCCCGCGTTTAAACTTGTATTTCCAGTTCACATTATAGCAACAGTTATCTTAGGTTTTTCATGTTGTAGTTTTAATTATAATTGCTACAAACTAATGAATAAAAATATGATATCAATATATAATATTAAACGGTTCAATTGGAACCATTTAGTATTGTTATTATTCAAGATTCATCGTATTGTTATTACTCTGATTTATTCTCTCAGGATTAAACGTATATTTAAAAGCCCACATTGATTTGGTGTTGACCGATCAACATGATAAAAAAAAGCTGAAGTTTACAGTAATTTAACAATCAGTAAACTCATCATTAAAAACAAGACCAATTCCTAAAATAAAACTGAATTTTTCCTAAATAGACAGTGTTATTTACACGCATCATAAAATTAGAATGAAAATATAACAGTACCTTTTCAAGACATTCCTCGAGTTTGTTTACATGTGAAAGAAAAATAACACGATTAATTCATCATGTATCAATCAGTTTGCCTTCAACACGAGAGTGTCTTAGACTAAGTTTTTAGAAACGAAAAACATTTTGGTGGATTTCCAATAAAGAAACATAATTTTAAAAAAACTTCACGTTTCTTATTGAAAAGGATAGCATTCAACAGGTCTTTAAAAATAATCATGAGGTTTCATAGGGTTTTATATGGTTCCATTTAGAGTGAACAATCAGCGAAGCTTCACGCAATATATACGCAACTAATAATTACTCGCTGTCTAATAATATACGTGGCAGAAATTTTAAAGACGAGTCATATCAAAATAGAATTTCACCGGTATTTCAATCATTTCACTGGTATTTCAATAAATTATTGACCAATTTGATCTGCATAAAATTGATGACGTGTAATAATTATGTGTAATAAAATAACGATAATTATTAAATTAATTATTTTGTACGAAATTGAAAGACAACTGAACAGCTGATAAATGTTTTTTTTTAAATTTTATTTTTCCTTTTATTAAAGAAAACAAATAGAAATATTTCTTTAACTTTTATGGACAAATGATTACTAGATTTTTCTTACATATAACAAAGAAAATGCAAAGAATATTATTTGTATTTTTACGCATATATTACCACTGCATTACCAGTTATATCATAATTAAAATGGCTTTGATCTGTTGTGAAAATTATTCAATCTGCTGGAAGACCAACATAAAGTAAATAAGTTGTATTAAAGAAAACAAATTGTCTGAAAAAATTTACCTTTTATAAAAGAATCTTTAATAATTAAATTTTTGTGATCCAAAAGAATAATGAGCCGAGTTGGTTTTTAGTTATATGTATACCATAGACGTTGTAACAATTGCCACTAAGCAAATATATATTAATCTAAGCCCTTAGTAATATTCATAATAGGTCAAAAATAAGTAAATATTTCAAACTTTTTTTAGTTATTATTAGGGGATATGAACATAAGACTTAAAAAAAAAGCGGGAAGCGGAGAAGCTTGCTAAATCCCATGTTTTGAAAAACCAAATTTACGTTATATCTCGTAAATGATGATAATTACATTAAAACAACCAAAACAAACTTCAATCATAATTTATTGTTAAACACTTTTTTAAATATTTGTTCATGCAATTAATATTTTTCAAATTTAATATGTCAAAAGATTCTAAAAAGGATGTTTTTACAAAATAATTCAAAAACAAATGATATTTGAAGAAATTTAACTAGAACTAATTAAAAAAGATAAATTATAAGAAAAACTGTCTGTATGTGTAAAAAACATTTCAGATAATTTAATTCTCTATTAACAATCAATCGTATTTTTTCTTGCAAACCCCTTCTTTTACGAGATATACTAAAATTTACTTTCTTCAAAATGACGAATTTGGCAAGACAACAAACCAGCTAACTCCAATCCAATAAGTCAACGCCCGCCTTTTTTAAATGTTGTATCGATACTCCCAAATAACAATCCGAAAAATTGTGACCTATTTATTTGTTTATATTACTTATTTAATGCCTTCACTGTATGAAAAACACAACTATATATCATAAAAACGCTTATGACGAAAAAACTTATTTCATGTAGCGTAATAGTGTACTCGTACTGTGAGATAGAGAATGAAGTCGGTTTGCTGTCTAATAATAGAAAACGAAAATTAGATTACTCACTCACACTAGAACAAATATTTACTAAGCATTAAATTCGATGTGAAAGGAACAGGAAAAAGAATATAGTAAGGAACAAGAAAAGCAGAAAGAAAACAAAGCAAGGAAAACCAAAAAGAAATGATTTTCTCTTAGCGAGGGAACGTTGAAAACGGTAACGTAAAAAGTTGTAAAAATAAAAGAACATCTACAGGGTTAAATTATGCCACTGAAGGAGGGAAAGTAAAAAAAGTTTATGGCTGCAAGAGCACTTCACAAAATGAAATGTGTTATCTTCTTTTTGACGAAGGAAGACTAAATAATAATGTTTAATAAAGTTCGTGAAGAACTTAAACAAAGAACTAGAATTACAAGAGTTAGTAAAAAACTCACGACAAGACAATTCATTGAGAATTGTCTTTTTTTAATTGTTGCTTCAAATTAGGGAATGAAAGTTTATTATTTAACATCCTGTAGTAAAAAAATACCGCATTTAGTTTTTAATACTTCTTGTAAATTAATAACAATAATAGATAATAAATTATAATTATAGTACTTTTTTAATAATAAAGAAAAATTTAAATCGTTCGTAATACTTTACGAGGTATATTTTGGCTATGTTCGTACCAAAGCTGCCCACACACAAAAACTATTTGATTGTATTTAAATTTTACCTATTACACATTAGTATACTTACACTTATATATTAATTGTAAAATTGTTATCAATTCTTACTATAGGAAATCACATGACGTTAGTAACTTTCGGAGACATTATTTAGTGTAAGTTGTTTTTAACATAAAAAATAAAAACCGGAAGAAAACCCATTTTATAAAATGTTATAATAGTTGTTCATATTACTTAAGAGAAAAAGGCTAAAGGTATAATGGAAACATATAATCTAATATTATTATTGTGAAACCTGCTAAATTTCTTATTTAAAAGTACAACATTACTCCCTGCTAAATTTCTGACGAAACGACATTATAACGGGAGAAACGTGACATAAATAATCCATATTTACTGTACGCATCTTTCTCATATTACAAGGCAACACCAAAATAAGTAACATAACAGAATTATGAATGTTGTTATTGTGTATACCTCAACACGGTACATAATACACATTTGATTAACGAAATAGCTATGTGAAAATGAGATCATTGACGGAAATATAAGTAAATATTTCCAAACACAGGCTAAGAAATAATTATATATAAAACGGAAATATAGTATTTATTATTTACGTGCATATTTTGAAATATGAAAGTGAAATACAGGTGAATTTGATTAATACAAGAACGCGAAATAACTAATTTACTTTTGACTAAATTTACCACGACCTAGGTTTCGTTGTATTACAACATCTTCAGGTGGGATATTATCAAATATATCTTTGCTAATATCCCACCTGAAGGTGTAATACAACGAAACCTAGGTCGTGATAAAGAAATTAAAGAAAGTAGAAATAATACTACATCACGTAGTTTCATTTAATTGTGAATAATGAATTTCTACAAAATTAACGCCAAATATATTCAATACTTGGTTCTTTGTTTGTTTGGAACAGAGAACGAAAATCTACGTTACATATTTGTACATAAAATAAAAAAAATAAATGAAATAAAACATGGTCGCAAAAACTAGAGCGATTTTTTCACAACTCTATCGGATGTTGTCGTATGTGTTTTGCGAGTTATTAAGAAAACTACTGCTCGAAATACTGCTCGAATGAGTATGAGGTATGGAAAATAACGAAAGAAATCCTATATGGCAACTGAAAATTTTCATCAATCACTGCCTTAGGTACACACTCTGAATATTCTGTTCTGAGAGGTCCTCTGGCGAAAACTTCTTAGATCAATGCAATGACTTTGCTAATTCAACCACTTCTAAAAAGCTTTAAATTTAAAAAGTCAAGGGAAAATAAATCGTAGCAGTACAAAGACGATTTCTTGACGGACTCCGCTGGAAGAAATGACGTATTATGGCTAGTATGAATCGTATGTGGAAGCATAAACTCATTTTGTCCAGTTAGGGGAACATAGAAAATTAAAATATTAATTGATAAATACGGTTGACGTGGGATTAGAATAACTTCCCCAACCGTTATTTTATGCTGCTAGCTGGCTTTCACTGGATACACCTTTCACTATGGGGTTGCCAAATCATTATTATCATAAATCCAATTAACTTCTTTGAATTTTGCAATCTTTATGTTGGAATTATTTTTACTGTAACTTTAAAACAATTATTGCTAAATGTTAGTTGTGTGATTATAGATTTTCAATTATTAGCCATGTATTAAATGGATAAGCAAGCTATTTTTTGTGTTAAATCCTTATTGGTTATAGGTCTCCATAAGTTTTGTTCATCTGTTCATTTTAATTGAATAGTGATTTCTATCCAGTTTGTGATATATACTGCGAAACAATTTTTTTTACATGTAACCGTTCTACTCCATTCAAATCTATTCATTAACATAATTAAGGAGTCCTCTTTTAGACCTCTATTTTCTACGGCTTGATTTCTACGTTTTTAGAATTTCATATTTCTTAAGAATTAAAGGAACTCTTAAGAGAACAGTCACATGACTACCTTTTCATCTATATTTGCTGAAAATTACCCGACGTAAAAATTTAAAAAAAGTTTACAAGCTAAATTTTTTAAATATTGGCATAAGCGTTAAAAAGACGAGAATAAACAATTCCAGAATTTTTTCACTTTTATGTATCATGAGGGTATAATTTAAAACAGCTTGTTTAAAGAATTATGAAAATATTTTATTTAAAATTTCAAATATCAAATGTTAATAAAATATTCTAAAAAATGCATAAAAACTGAACATCACTCCCCCTCTCCTTATTTTCAAAACTATTGAAACAAAAACCAAGAAAAAACAGAATGGGTAAAATTTAACTAGAAGATTGCACAAAAAATAGATCATTTATCCTAGATCTTATAATTGGTTCAAAAATATATACAATATTTTTAGGATATAGTACAAGTGTGAGTTCTACTCGTACTTTATTGTTTCATTAATAGGCTCAAATAAGGCTGGGGCGGCTGTATAACCGCTGTGGAAGAGACGTCTGAAGAAGTTTAAAGAATATCCAATGATCCGCTAATATTTCCACAGATTTGAATTTGAATAGTATAGGTATAAAGAAGTGAAAAAATAGTATAAAATGTTAAACGTGGTTTTATTTTTAACCGACCTCTCAAAGGTGGAGAATTTGAATTCGACGCATCTTTAATTTTTATTTTGTTTTCTGCTGCAAATCGGAGACGCTTTAAGAAATGTTTGTGTTTATATATATAACTAGATAGTTATATATATATATATATATATATATATATATATATATATATATATATATATATATATGTATATATATATATATATATATATATATATATATATATATATGTATATATATATATATATATATATATATATGTTCATGTCAATTAAATGCCTCAAACTCCTTTTTCTGTAGCAGTATATGAGGTGTTACCAAATTATAAGTTCGTGAAATGCTGACGTAAATAACATATCATGAGCATTGAATAAGAAACGTACAGAAAAGTATAAAATAATAAAAATACAAGTATTAATTATGGTAAAGTTAACATTTGCGGTTAAGTGTCGCTCCAAAAATTAAAAATTTTCAAAATGTTGTCACGGTTACATTTTTTTTATTTAACAAATATGACTTTTTTGTTGGAACAATTCCGTTAGACGATTGTTTGAGAACATAAGAAACATTCTAAAATGAAAAATATTGCTATTGTTAGTTATTTTTGAAGTTAGTGCTAAGTTGAAAGTGATACCTAAATTCTTCACAACTATTGGCACCTCTTTCTCTCTATCATTCTCTTTCATAGACACACACATATGTGCTTACCTGCCCGCAATCGCCTAAGCGACATATTTAATTTGGCGCCGATTCCAAAAATCTCTGACAGTAGCACTATGTTACAATTTTTGTCTTGTTTGGAAACAACATTTTACCGCAAAAGTTCCAGCTAAATATTCGTATCTTTCTTAATCATAAATCTCTAATAGTTGGATATGAGATATGAAATCACCTTTTTTGTATAAAAGTATGTTTGAACTAGTCTTCTGTTGTACTGCCTGCAGTGCGACTGCGTTTTTATAATGCTTCTGTTGTACAGCCTGCCTGCATTCAAAATATGGCCTGCAGAATGTGTTCCAACAGTCTACAGGCAATATTTTGTTGGATAGCGGTAGAACTAGCTATTTTTATAGTTCATTGTGAATTCCGTGCGGTCCAGGACTTTCTCCATGTTCAGTTTAATTTTTGTTAAGTGGTAAATGAATATTTCTCTCTCTCCTTACTCTTATTTTAGACTACTCCCCATAGGTACTGTCCCACATATATCTATTTTCAATATTATGCACTAGACTTTATTTAAAATTCACGCTTTTTCATGTAGAGATATAGATATTACTCGGGTTACTAATTTTAGGCTACTTTTCTCTAGTTTGTCATGGAATGATTGTATAAGCAATATTTTAAATTCTTTTATATTTTTTAGATTCGTGATTTTTCTTCTGTTTTTGGTGTTGTTGATAGAGTGTGACAAAATTACTTAAGGAGGCATAGTTTTAACCGCTTACTTATTTGAAGCAGAATATTGATTATTAATAACCCCTACATTTGTGATATTTTGGAGAAAATTGATCGTTACAAAATTGGTTACATTCTAGATTTTACGGTCTGGTGATAGTTACGCCACACGCGGCTAAGTTACGTGTTGTAATAAGTATTGATTGTTGATAATTTATTTTTGAATGCAATATGCATTTGAGGAGTGTCTAGAAGGTAGCCACCCCTTCCATTCCTTGTTCCAAGCCATAATTTTTCCTAACCCTGTCATTCGTTTTTTTTGTACATTGTACTATTTGGTAACATTTATCTTGAAATTGACTAACATTAATAAGTTCTCGTCAGCTATTTCAAATGTTTCGTAGATTCATTACTTGATACTCTACTACCAATGCTTCATAATTAGTTTCATTAATACCACACTTAGAAATAATAACAAACACTCGTATAGTAAGAAAACAGTCAAAGATGAAAAGTGGTCCACCTATCGTGCTCAACTATTATATCTCATGGCAAATTTTTTGGCAAAATATGTAAGGAAAATTCCGCTAACTTATAATGAAGATTTTAAAACACCATATTTCTTAAATCTTGGAATATTATATATTGAATATGTGCTTTAAAAATAATTTATCCTCGAAGTTGATAAGAAAAATTCTTTAGAAATATTTTACTCCTAACCTCACCTCCAACATGCGCATCGAGAAAATTGTAAATCATTTCAATTTATTTGACTTCTCGCCAATATTTACTACGTAGATGATCCGGTCGTTATGAATGAGAGCAAAAAGTTAGAAAAAGTTTATATGGACTTGAAGAAATCGTTCGGAAAATCATGAAAACTTATGAGTAATGGAATAATTTTTAGCTACCGAATACTTCCAAACGTCTAACAATATTTTCTACTCTAAAACTTTAGCATCAAATACTAATATTCAAATTCACTTTTGCTTAGCCGATATTTTTACTGTTCATTTTTATTTACCAATAAATATTAAATTTAAAATATGGTTTGGGGTTCTTCGCCGCCTAGTGTTTTTGATTATCGTATTTTATTAATTATCGTTTGCCCTTTAATTTTCTTTTAATTAATTTCTCAAATATATGACTTGCATAATATCAGAAGAACCATGAAAAATAAAAAATTAAAAATGGTATTTCAAAAATTTGACAAACATAATTTTAAAAAAAGTTCAAACTCGAACATCCCAATAATAATGCATCTACTACAAATTTTCTACAATCTGCGCAAATCAGTGCAGCTTATATAACCTTTGACACAAAAGCTAGTAATTTGTCATGTATCCTAGGTATATATTAAAAAAAAAATTTAACAAAATTCTTGAAGGTTCGATAGCATAATTTGTTGGGAAATTGTCATCGTGGATACTTCTACACCAATTTTTATTGAAAGTATTTATCAAAAACTATCATTTCAAATTTAAACTTTTTTTTGTTTTAAGCCTTTGAAGAAAAATTAAAGGGAAGGTAATTTTGAAAACCACTTTTCAAGCTCATACATAATGTGTTAGATGACTAAATAAACGAGTATTCTGGCAGAAAATCACTCCCTTTATAACATAAATTAACAGTTTAAACACAAAAGATTACGATTTTAGAAATACTGCATTGAAAAGCAAAACATAATTAACGAACCTGTTTTCCTTGTCTACTGTGTAAGGACTTAATGTAAGCCTTGTTTATTATTGAGTATAATATTTGAGCTTAAAAATTTGGGGCGCTTTGTCTTGGAATCTCACTGAAATTTTAAATATTTTCCTTTACATTATATTAATTTGGGAAGCAAAATTTTTTTGACACAGTTAGGTTGGCTTAGGTTTAGGTTTCCTTGTGAATGACGTTCTACCGTTGTCGAGTCGAATATCTGACTTCTGGTTCTGTTTCGTTGAGTAAGTCCAATGGAAGCATGTTATTGTATTGTCATCAAAACTAAACACAACTGCCAAGTTTCATGATAATACAACAATTTGAATACCAAAAACGTATCCTACGTTGTTCCGTTGTCGAGTTCAATGCCTAACTTCCGGTTCTATTCCATTGAATCCGTCAGATGTAATTTAGTTTCATAGATTCCATTACATAGTTAGTTAGTTACAGGTTGTCCTAATAAAAACAGGTTAAAAAGGATATGTTCAAATATACGAATCACAGTTAAATGCTCCAATTAAATTGGAAATTGCAAGTTTTAAGATAAGGAAGTTGAGTAAATAGGAAAGTTAGTATTTTTTAGGTTCATCACAAAATGATGGGTTCTTTACACTGTTACATAATTGTTGACTCATAAAGATTAAACTTTTTAAAATTGAAAGTAATTTATTAAAAAAAAAGGTAAACTCCACCGACGTTTGAAAAAAAAATTTAGCCATTTTCTGAACTTAAATTTGTTTCCATTTCATGTCAATAAATACTAAATATTACACGTGTGTACTATCTACTTGCCAAATCAAGATGCCCGCGGGTTACTCGGTTGAAATTTTTGTACGACAAAATATTCTTGATCATATTGGGTTTAAATTTTTAAGGAGTATAAATCGCTACGAATTTCTGAATTTGAAAATGTATCATCACATGTTTGCCACCAAGCGCTATAAAACAAAGTGCCAAGTAACTAGCCAAAATAAATCTCGTTTCTAACTTTGTAAGACTTTAAAAGCACACATATATGTGTGTGTGTGTAGGTACGTATCGTGTCACCAACTGTCAAATTGATGTCGCAATATTTTCGTCTTCTTGATTGATGGAAATAAAAGTGTTAAGTGACGTAATTTATAGCATTCCTAAATACTGTCTAATGATATTCTATGGCATGTGCGGGTATATGCTTACCTCTTTTTGAATTTTGAAAAAATATGGAGACATCTCGTTAATTTTCGTATTCTGTAGCTTAAAAGAAAAAACGAAATTTTTATATGATCACTCACTTGTTCGTCGATGAATCTATTACTAGCTTGGGTATAATTTAAATTTGGTATTTTTATAAAACATATTAACCCGCATATGCCTCAATAACTAACACTCAAAAATATTTATGTCGAAATTTTAGGGAGGGAGGCAAATTAAACAGAGAAGCAAATTTTTTTAAATCCTTTCGAATCATTTGTGTTATTTCATTAATATTGTGTACCATGAGATCATTTTAGGGTCACTTTTCCTTAAAAGTAGCCTCTTTCAAACTATTACAAAAAAAAAATTTTTCAATGACTAGCTATAACATCTCCTGAGATATTATGAAAGATATTCTCCCTCCCTCAATTTACGAAACTGCTGAACAGAAAATTATAAAAAAAGTTTAGAAAAGATATGAATATTTGTCCTTATTATAGACAGCCATGAAGATAATTTTTGTGGCATCAATTTTTATGAATATAATTCGATTAAAAAAATTTGTAGAAGTTGCTATGTAGAAAAATTTCAGTTTTATAGTTCTATAATAAACAAAGACCCTATTGTGATTCCTCATGTCTATAAATCTGCTCTCAGTACGTCACATTTTCAGTTTCTATAGTTTTATATATATATATATATATATATATATATAGTAGTTTTTGTAGTAAATATATATATATATATTTACTACAAAAACAATACAAAATAATTGAATTTATTTACTATCTATTCCACCAATAGGTGTACATAATAACTGATTTTGTTAATTATAATGAGTGCAATCACGATTTTCCCTTATTATATTTCTCGAGAGAAGTTTTTATAACCAAACTGTGTAAATAAGTATTTGCAATAATAAATACGACAACCGCTTTTAATTAGGGTTGCGTTCTTTTAAATATCCGGTTTGGCAGGAAGTGAGTTTTCAAATGCATGATCATAATAATATTCATGATCATAATAAATATGGTAATTATTAAATTTTAATTAATGCGAATGTTGTCACTTTTCTAGTGTAATAGAATTTCTCCAATGTGTGCTTCAAACTAATGCTTATACTTGTCTCTACTTAATATCGTTTAATATTACTTGACAACCTTAGGTTCTAACCTCTACATCTTTTAATAAATAATTTTAGAATTTTTTGTCAACATTTTATTTCTTAAACTTGCAAGAGGTAAATTTGATTTTTTTTTTTATTTAGAATACCATCATCAATTTTTTTTTAGTTTATTTTCTTTGAAAACAGTCTTCCTGTCATTTTATGCAATTCGCATAGAACTGATGAGAGAAGCGGTGGCTCCACGCTTTCTTTAACTTCTCTTTTACGCCGTTTCGAAGACAGTCAACGCTTCTTCGGTATCCAGAAACTGTAATCCTCTAATTTTCCCCCTTTAGAATGACTAGCAACACATGACGTGAGATCGCGACTTTATGGCGGAGTCCCATGATTTCCGCATCTGAAGTAGTAAAAAATTTGGTCGTACTTACAACTGTGTGTACAGTAATATGAACGACTGTGTGGTCGATTGAAGGAACCTATAAATATATATATATATATATATATATATATATATATATATATATATATATATATATATATGTGTGTATATATATATATATTTTTTTTTCTTTTTGATAATAGCAATGTAGTCCATTTTTATTTTGCGTTAAATGATGATCGTGATTATATTTAATAATAAAAAATAACGAGACAAAAATAAATAAATTCTTGCAGAGCTTTTTAGAGTAATGCTAATGAGTGAGTTAGAGCTTTACATCAATATTAAATGTGAAAATGATATACAGTAAGATGTACAAAACACGAGAGTACTGATTGCATAACTCTTCATTGCCGTTGTTTAACTTATTATTTGGGATCTTTAAATATTTTGTGTAGAACTCACGGTCGCTTTCTATTTTGAATTTGCATAACTCTGGTTATTAAAATGGTAAAATACGAACCAAATTTTATTTTTCTAGCTCTCTGAAAGTGACCTACTGGTTTTAAAAATCTGCCTGTGGGTAAGCAAATGAATAAGCTGCGAAATTGACATATTTTCTTATGCCAAATATTTTGAAAATTACTATAAATTTTATAATTGCTCTAAATCTTAACATGCCGAAAATCAAACTTTTAATATTATTAGGAGCTGAGTTATGTTTCACTAAAATAGCTGTAAAGTGCGATAGCTATAGGTCTACTACATAATTAATTTGTAAGTAATGTTTGGCTAAGGAAAAGCGTCATATTTAATTTTCATGAATGATCGGAAATATTTAAGATATTCATTTTCCATTGGTTTTATAATAATATTAAAGATCCCAAAAAGATCAAGAAATCTGTTTTCCTAACAACACAGAAGCTTCCATTAACATCATATTATTAAGTTACAAAACCGCTACAAATAACGTGGAGTCTTATAATAAACATAAATGTCAACGTCCTTTACAGCAAGGGATTCACGCTTCTCATCAGGCACTTGTAGGTGAGATTTCTGTATTAGGAGATATTAATTATAACAAATAATGAATTGGTAACAAAGGACAATAATTACCTTTAAGCATTAATAATTGACATGTATTACTTATGCTATCAGATACTAGCGACAGAGCGCATATAGTAAAAAGTAATTGCCGTTGCTTAATTCATGATTTGTGATTTTTTAGATGTTTTGTATAGAACTCACGGTCGCTTTCTGTTTTGAATTTTTGCAAAATTTCGATCGCTTTCGATTTTGTATTCTTGCATAATTTGTGATTCTTGAAAGATTTTGTGTAGAATTCGTGCCTGGATTCTTGTACACTTAACTACTTGTGATTTTCGATAAGTTTTATATGGAATAAATGACCCAAGCCCTGAAACGAATTTTTACTTTAAAGGATATCCATTGTTTAAACAATACAATATGAGAAAGAATTGTCACATTGCTGTACACTTGATGGCACCAACAATGCATTTAATATCCTTTTTCTATGCATATGATACATGCATATATATATATATATATATATATATATATATACATATATATATATATATATATATATATATATATATATATTATATATATATATATATATATATATATATATATACATATATATATATATATATATATATATATATATATATATATATATTATATATATATATATATATATATATATATATATAATCCAGGCACGAATTCTATACAAAATCTTTCAAGAATCAAAACGGCGTTAAGGATTCATGTTAGTTAATAATATATAATAATCATTAATTATCTAGAAATATAATCCTTTTATTTTGTTGTTATGTTTACAACTATATTTTCACTAATTTATAGTAATATACTTAACAAATTGTTACTCTAAGATATTGAATAATTTATAACATCAGACTGACTTATAATTTTTACAATATACCGTGAACGAACTGAAATCAACGCGTGTTCTTTTTATTTTATGCTTTTCAATGGAAAAATAATCGATTTTATGAAAAGCTACTGCAAGTTTTTGGACAATTATAATACTTCCATAATTTCTAGGAACACAATGCGTCACGTCGTTCGAACGTAAATAAAAGAGGATTAACAAATCTCTTTAGTAACATTTTTAAATAGAATATGAGTATAATATTATCAGTTGACAAAAATTAATAATTAACAATGATTAGTAACTAAATAGATGTCCAATGAAAAGAGTCTTCGTACAACTTACGCAAAAATAATTACAACTCATTCAAATTAATTATAGGTACTTCCCTAGAAATAGGTATAAATAATTAAAAGTTAACGCAGATCTATGGTTACAGCATTGTTTTGTGAAACAAGTTTTCATCGACGAACCAATTTGAATAGTTGCTTAATGAGTTAGCCTAACCACAAAGTGCCACAGAGTTTACACTTGAATTCGCTAAAATGTCGACTACTGCTGTATATTTGGTGATTTATAACTTAGCAATGTCACGATGGATTTGAACTAAAGTTTAATTTGGGATAAAGGTCAGAAATATGTTTTGCGTTGCAATGTTTCGTCTGTATTTATTATTACGGAATGGACGTAAGGTTGAAGATCGAGAAGCAAGCTAAAATTAAATCTTAGTAGAATCTAAAATACTCATGAATATGAGCTAGTTCAAATGGCAAACAAAATATTTTACTACTACTACTTACTACTTTTAGTTACTGAGTTGAAATTTCAAGTACTTGATTATAGTACTCTATGTACAAACATTCAACTTCGTTTAACGTTCGTGAAAATAATAATTTACTAAATCCCTTTCACTTTATTCAATATTCATCCATCTTTGAATCACGATTCGTATATCCAATTTATTTCTATAATCTGGCCCTCAAGGAATTTTGACTCGAAACTATGAAACAAGTAGGTGTTTCATATGAATAAATAAAATTGCCAATATCAAACAGCGTTCTATGCATTAATTCTTTTTCGCTGCCATTACTTTGCGCTTGATTAGCTCATTGGTTATCTGGTACACACTTTACGTACTAACGTTACCGATATTAACGTTATTATTAAATATTATTAATATTACCGATATTAACGTTATTATTAAATATTTTTCTCTAAAGCACACGATAATACTGTTAAGTTAATGGCAGAGAAAAGAGCCACCTTATCGCCAGGCGGCGCGTCGTTAAAGCGTGTTCCCGCCACAGCGAAAAGGAAGCGATAAACATTCCAGAGAGCGAGAAAATCAAATTACTATAGTAAATATGCCACAGCCATGCGTGCGGTTTTGGATACATTGTTTACTTCGTGGAATACAGGTATGATTTAAATGGGGTTCATATCGCTTCAGACCTTCCTTCAGCTATTGATAATGGTATGTAAATATATATATATATATATATATATATATATATAGTACTAGGTGACCGAGCGATGCTCGGTTTATTCAGTTTGCCATAGGAACGTGAAATTGCTTGGTTCATGGTATTAGATTTAGTATTCGATTTTCTTCTCTTTCCCCGTCCCTTTCCCTTCCCCTTTCCCTTTGCTTTCTTTTTCGGTCTCGCCTTCCCCCTCGCCATCCCGTTCGCCTTCACGTCCGCTCTCGCGTTCATCTTCGCGTTCGCCCCGCTTTCACCTTAGACTTACCCTTCGCCTTTCACTACACATTCTTATTCCCTTTCCTCACTTCTCATCTTCACCTGCCCCTCCATATCTCTTTTCACATACCCCTTCCCGGTACTCCCCTCATCCACCCCTTCGCCTCCCCCTTCACACCCTCACCACACCCTTCTCCGTTCCTTCTTTCCCTTCCTCTTCCCCGTTCCTTTCCCTTCACCATTCCCTCCCCTCGATCTCAACCTTCCCTTTCCCGTCCCTTTCCTTTGCGTTCCCCCTTCCCCTTCCCTTCCCTTAACCCGCCTCTTCCCTTCCGCTCCCCTTCCCCTTCCCTTCCACTCCCCCTTCCTCTTCCCTTCCGCTCCCCTTTCCCTGTCAATTCCGCTCCCTCTTCCCCATCCCTTCCGGACCCCTTCCCCTTCCCATGCGCTCCCCCTTCCCTTCCACTTCCCCTTCCCTTCCGGTTTCCCTTCCGATACCCTTCCACTCTCCCTAACCCTTACTTCTCCTTTCCCTTACCTTCCACTTCCTCTTCACATCCCCCTTCCTCACCCTCTCACCACCCCCTTCCCCTCACCTCACCCTTCTCTACTCCCCATCCCCTTCCCCTCTCCCTCTTCTCCTCTTCCCGTTCCCCGACCACTCCCCTTGCCCTCCCCATCCCTTTTCCTTTCCCTCCCCCTCTCCATTCCCTCGCCCTCCCTCTCCCCTTCCCTCTTCTTCACACCCCTACCCACACTTGCCCTCCCCTTCCTTCCCCATCCCCTCACTTACCCCTACACCCCCTCACCTACCCGCTTCCTCTCTCTTCCTCCCCTCTCCCTTTCCCTTCCCCTCTGTCTCCCCCTGCCCCAAGCCGTTCTCTCCTATATTTTTCCATTCAAAAGCTATTAAGTCTCAATAACAGTGTTCATAGTAATTTTGAAAATTTTAAATGGCTGCTATTTCCAAAATAATTAACCGACAAAGCTCATCTCCGAACTTATTCAATATAATCACCCAATTAATAAATATGCGAAATCGTTTAGCCGTTTCCGAGAAACCATTTACATATATATATATATATATATATATATATATATATATATATATATATATATATATATTTATATATATATATATATATATATATATATATGTATATGTATATATATATATATATATATACATATATATACACATTTCTTTAAATTGTTATTCTTTTTCATTTACGTGTTAAAATCGCATAAGAGTGACAATTCTGATCGTATCAGTCTATGTTAACTTTTCATCATACTAAAACGATATTGAAGATATTAAGTAAAATAAATAGACTAACTTAAACTCTAATGAGAAAAAGTGAACGTCAAACTTCTGAGAAATAAACTTGACGTGAAACTTCGTGAAGAAATTTCTAAACTTGTCACGTCATATTTAAAATGAAATGGGAAAGTCTATTGTGCTGAGTGGAGACTCAGTTGACTTTTGCAGGTATCGACTGCTAACTTCAATTGGTAAACTTTTTAAACATAAAGGTTTATGTCAGGTTTTAGGAAAGGGATTACTGCTTTATATATTACAAAGTATACACAAAGTTTTTAATGTTTATTTTGGTCTTTTTGACATAATTATTTTTATGGCACTTTATTTTCGGTAATGATAGGAAATTGTATTAAAAAAAATCACCCAAGAAAATCACATTATATTTTTTACTCATACTTTAGTGATAATTCTTATGTATTCAACACAATTACCGTAAAATATTTTATTTTCACTCACCAATACAAAACTGACTCATTAGTTTTTATAACCAAATTTTATAATTCATGTACTACTTCTTACAACTAAGCAATAATTCAAATGTTCACAAGTTTCCAGCCATGATGCGGATTATATTAAAATGTATTAGAAAGAAAAGCAAATCCACTTTATATATATACATATATATGTATATATATATATATATATATATATATATATATATATATACATATATATATATATATATATATATATATATATATACATATATATATGAAAATAATGATGGACAGATAAGAAAAAAAATTACATTAATTAAAGTACAAAACAACAGTTTCACACTTTCAGCGCTTCTTTCCAAGTGAATGGATTGTCGTACTATTTATATGTACCTAATATTTTTTTAATATTGTCCCATGTTCATGTTTTTCTGGAAACGTAATAATCGTCTAAAAAATCTGCTACGTTTTATAAAAACAGAAGTCCACTTACATTTTTGAAACAAATATTCAGATTCTGTACAACAAAAGATAGAAACGGTAATCAACCAACCATATTTGCTCAATTAAGCATTATAAATAATTGGTTGCTTACGATAAGTATCCTTAAAAATGGTTGCTTACGATAAGTATCCTCTGGAGACTTCATACGAAATACTTAAAATAGAATTACCAAAATTTATTGATTTCAACATGTGGCCCTGACATCATCTTTTATTGTATTAAACATAGCAAAAAATAGGATGGTTTGTTGGCTTCACATATTCCAATGAAAAATTTAAACGTTATATTTATTTAGGAATTTTTAACTTTATGCACGTCCCTGAAGTATATCAACCTGATCGTTCAGATTATTAAAAGTTGTTTACGGTATTCATCACTTTACAATATTGTGTTCTGAAATGACATAACATTAAACGAAACCATATTTTACATATATAATTTATTAGGTGAGTAATCACAAGAATAGGTTCAAGAAGTCATGGCACAGTCCTCTTTAATTTTTATGTCTTATAACTCAAACATGGTGCAATTATTGAAAATGTGAAAGGGGCAATTATTATTCTCTTTTAGTTAAATATATTCATAAATGTTGAAGATTATCACATAATTCGTGGAAAACTATATTTCTCAAGATATTGGGCTAGCGGTTCCAGTCTTCGGCGAACCGGATGGAATCGTGAATGTTGGTTTTATGACCAATGT
Organism: Druceiella hillmani; assembly: GCA_039881145.1. NCBI lineage: Eukaryota > Metazoa > Arthropoda > Insecta > Lepidoptera > Hepialidae > Druceiella > Druceiella hillmani. The sequence continues at coordinate 22,310 of JAYKKI010000104.1, forward strand.
GTCCGGTTTCTTCCTCGTACTCTTTTTCCTTATAACTTGTAAGTGAGCATCACTATTTCTTTTGGTTAGCATTATTTTTGGCAATGTAGCATATATTTTAGAATTTTCTGAGCGCAAATGTTGGGCAGACTTTTATTTAATTTTTAAATCAAAATTATGGTCTTGCACTAAATTATAACGGTTCATACAATAGTAGAATTTTTTAAAAGTTGATCGTTTGCAAATAAGTCCATAATTGTTTTACAGTATGAATTAGTTTTGAAAACAATAAACTATTTTCTGCAAAACTACTTAAGTTCTTGGAATTAGAGTGTTATGATATAGTAATATATTAATAATAAATCTATCTATCTAGTTATTTTCAAGTTTAACCTAATAGTGCGGAGAGTACACTTAATCACTAAAATATTTATGAAAAGAACCAACTCCATACAAGACTGTTAGGAATATTAACAATGGCTCAACTGAGAGGAGCCACAAAATAATATTTTGTGTCGACACTTATATTTCTTGTGTTATTTTTGTTGTGTTTAGACAGCGTATAATGTAATTATATTTATCATACGCTTTAATTATAAGGTAGTCTTCATTTTATGTCATGTTATATATCCTCATAATACATATAAATATCGTGAGGGTTGGTCGAATAATACATATATTTATCGAATTTTCATTTTATTTTCTTAATCAAAACATTTTTGAAACAAAGAATTTCGCAAAAAAAAATTAAAATAAAAATCATTTGTTTTTATTGTCGGAACATTTCTCAATAGATACAATTTTGCACGTTTGTGCGAAAAGTCAAGGTAAAAGAAAATAAAAAAATTGAAGGCGTTTTTGCCAAAGATATTTTTACCATGGACCCCCCCCCCCCCCATTTTTTAGACTTTGTCTTTCTTTTAGTGATGAAACTATCTAAAAATGCTCAAATAAAACACAAAACACAAACTTCCCACAAAATAAACAGATTAAGCGGAGATTATTTAAATGCTAATAATTACCTAATTTTTGCACAGGACCATATTTAGTTAGAAGATTAATTTTACCAATGTGCATTTCTAAGTGGACGAATTTGCGGCAAGAGCTAGTTACAAATAAGGCGAAAGTAAATAATGTAGAAGAATCGACAGACGTTTTTCGGGTTCGCTAGAGACTATGTAAGTTAACTTACTATTTTACCATCTCTTAACACTTGCTTCACTGCAAAGGACGCTGACTGTATCAATCCGAATATTCTATTATCAAAGCGTGATTTTTTTAAATGAACGAGGTCAAATAACCTTTTTTTGATACTTTTATGAAACATATGTTTACTTTACATTACTTTCATATTCTTCTTTATTCTCAGTATTGGAGGAACTGACACAATATATTTTCTGATTTGGTGTATTGAACATAAATACGTTTCTTTAACCCGAATACAGACAGCTTCGTTATCTCAAATGAAAAAGTTGATTCTGAGAATATAAAATGTATTCAACTATCACGAGTTTTACACTTTCGGCTTTGGATCTTTATCGTAGTAAGCTATTGTTAATTGTGTATTTTGCCAGACATGACATGCGGGACTTGCAGCAAATGAGATCAGTTTCAAATTTTATTGTGCTTAAGTTTTTATCCTTCTACCAGATCTATAACATTCTTTATGGACTTTAATGATTCGATCTAAGCTATCATATGGATTCAATTAGAAGTAAAAAAGTTAACCGTACATTACAAAAGTCATTAAATGTGTCTAAGTGCTGAGAGATAATGGAAAAAAAAATTTATAATTTAAAAATACCGTCCGACATTCCAGGATTATCCACCGTGTTTAAGACAGGACATGACTTTCCTCTGTTTTGATAAAGAAATTTATATAATTACTATTCCTAGTTTTTCATTACAAATATTCATGGCCTTCTTATCTATTATGAAAATAGGTTTCCTCACAAAACTTCTCGGAACCTATTATTAATCTGCGTAATATTATCATTATCACACAATACTTGGCAATAACTGCAGAAATAGATTTAATATTTTATCTTGCTATAACATAACACTCTAATTTAATTTTTTTTGTTAATTGGCAGAAAATAATATCTTAATAATAAATTTATAAAAATTACGATTTTTTATTTAGGAAAATGCTCGAAGAGTTTTTTGTACTTCCTTGTACCTCTTGAAATTTGTCGATATAAATTGACTAAAATTATTTTAATTCTAAATACTAACTTCATGCCAGGACCAACAATTTTTTGAAGTACGAAATTATGAAAAAAATGTTTTTTCATCCAACACTATTATATGCCTGCATGGGCGCCCCCTTGCCATACAATTCCACATAATTTTCAAAAGCTTTTCAGTTTTGGATCTAATAAATGCTTAAGGATTAATATTTGGGTACACGTGTCATTTTGTTTATCAACTAAAAGTAACTGACAGACAAAGTTCGCAACTGACAAAAGTCATTAAGTGTTACCATAACTAAAGCCCTGATCCTCCGAATATGCAACCCCAAAAAATATACCTAAATTCATTTCTTTGCAGAACGTATAAATAAACTGTAAAATAATAGCTTCCAAACTTTTATATACGCATGAAATGGGAAGGATTTTTGCAAACAATAACAAACAGATTAAAATATTACGCCGAATCAACCGAAATCCAATCAGATTTATTGCTTCTACGGTACGAGATATATATATTCAATTTGTTAGGCAATCGTTTCACATTCAATGTTAATGTATCCGATATTTTAACGCCTGAATATCTTTATCTGATTGCGAAACACTCATGAATGTATTATTTCGAAAATACACTTAAGTTTGCGGAATTTTCGCCAAGTACGGCAAACCAAGTATAATAAAATTGAACAAAAGAGATTATAAATTAGTGCGAACATGATAATAATTTAATGATAATAAAGTAATGAAAATATAATTTAATACTTAACGAACTTTTAATTAATTAAATGTATTTTTTATTATGCAAAATGAATACAAATACTTCCCTAATGATTACAGTGCAATGGATAAAAGTATACGGTGTCCCATATTTTTGAAAGCTCTTTATTACCGCTATTGTAGTTTAAGTTTTGCCCCTTAAGAAATATTTTCAATATTTTGAATGTTTTGTATTTAAAAATGTTAGTATTTTGCGAACTATTATTATATAAACTGTGTGGGAGCTTTAATTCAGAGGTAGATAAATTAAATATAAATTATATAAATGTATAAGTAAGAAAGTCATAATTTAAATAACACAAATGTAAATTATACTTTACCTAAACTAAATAACACATTAACTACAAGTATTTTGTTTAGAAAATAGAGATTGAAACCTTATTTCTGAAATCATTTATGGAGCATAATTTGTTTGTAGACATTCTTCGTTGATGAAATCTACGCTTGAATATTAACAGCAAAATTCAAATAAATGCGTTAATCAACTGAATAATTTTCCCCAACATTAAATATTTATCTGTTCAGTTTTCCCTGCAAATCCATTGAAATGTATTTTATGTAATTATTTAGTTTCTCATATTAATACCGTCATTGTATCCCAGGGCGCGAACTTCGAGAAAACAAGTTATCTACGTAAGAAAATAGCAATACGTACCTAAAATCTGACTTTGAATTTCTTTACCACGAGTACACAATTTGATCAATCCTGTTACATTCTGTAAAATGTATTTTATTTGATAATTGGTTAATCCAATTAAAACATTATGGAATGTAATTAATTGATAACAGGAAAACAGTTTTCAATGTGAATGACATGTTTTCTTATATTTATTTAAAAAAACATGTAACTTTAATTTTATTACAGTTACTATATTCTAAGTTTACTTTTATTACTAAAAGAATTTTGAAATGCATACATCATTTTATTTTTTTGGGTAAATAAAGTTACCTGGTAGTATTTTACGAACCGTTATGGTTAATATGTTTAACCTAACCAATATAACTCGTTTGTTTTATTTTAATTTCTCTTGAATATAAATAATAAAGTAAATAAATTAACAGGTATATTCGTCAGCTTATTTTCCCGATGTTTTTATTCGTGTAGACTTATTTTAGTTATGCTGCCATCCTTCTCTCGGTCTCTACACGCATCCGCTTTGTTCGCCAAACGGCATTGCTTATCGGGATCTGGTATATACAGGCGAGAATAATCGAGATGATCAGTCAATGAATAAGTTGGTCTCACTCCTCTCTATACAGTGCAAGCTTTGTTTCCCGATTTCTGTTACATTTTTTATTACGGTTATGCCACTATGAACCCCGTCGTCGTGACATATAACCTATAGTCTTCCTTAAAGTGGGGTCATCCTAAAACAAAAATATGTTTATAGGTAGCGCAAACAAACAACAAAGCAAACAAACAACTATTCTGTGTTGACACTGCTCTGCCGCTGTGAACCCTATCGTGATGATATCTTAACCTTTAATCTTTCTCAAAGTAGGGGCTTCCTAACATAAAAATATGTTTTGGAGGAAAGCGACAATAAACAACAAAACAAACAAAAAACGATCCTTGTTATCATTGCTCTGTTTTGATTAACCATATAAGCGATAATTTATAGACTATCTTCCTCACAGTAGGGATTTCCAAATTCAAAAATATTTTTAAGTGTAGCGAAAGCAGCAAAACAAACAAAAAAAACTATTCGGTGCTATCATTGCTCTGCCCCTACAAACGGTATCGCGACAATATATATATATATATATATATATATATATATATATATATATATATATATATATATATACAGCCTGTAATCTTTTTCAGAATAGAGGCTTCCTAACATGAAATTAATTTTTAGATGATAACATAAACAAACAAAAAACCTATTCCGTGTATCACTGCTTTGCCCTTATGAACCATATCGTAATGATATATAGCCCAAAATCTTCTTCAATGTGGAACTTTTAAATATAGAAAATTTATTTTATTTTGTATTATGTATTTTCATTTTACATAAAAATTAAGGGCGTTTACTAAATGTTCGGATTCGGATGGGTAGTTCCAAAGTTCGACATCAATAAACAAATAAACCAATTTTTCCGCTTTGCCTGGAAGTATAAATATTAACGTTACTTAAAATGTTTCAAAGAAAGGAAAATTTTTTTTAATTTAAATTGCATTTCTAGTGCTGTGTTTGGATTAATGTCGACAAATTTTATAAACTAAGCGATAGTAATATAAAATAATGTTCCTCTTATTTTCAAAGTTTGATCCATATTAATTTTTAAACGTATATATATTTGTTTAGAACGAAGCAAAACAAATAAAGTATTATTCATCTTTACTTTTCGTTCCATTGATAACTTTACTTTTTACTTTTCGTTTCATTGATTACTTATTTCGTTCTTTCTTTATAACTTGGTACATAACGATAGTTTTCTGTTGAGAAACTACATTTCGTACATTAAATTTTAATTGTCGGACAAATAAAATTATATTTATATACGTATAAAATTAATAACATAACTAATCCAACTGGTACACCTTACTTTTATTATGAAATTTGGTCATAAGCTAATTCCATCATGAACAACCCATATTCTCTGGCTTGCTAGGTAGCGCTTCCTCACTTCCGAATTATTTGCGCGAATTAATTTTTTTTTAAATTTCCAATAAAATATTTAACAAAAGCTGCGTCTACGACACTCCTTTCGGTTACAATATATTTTTTCTGTTTATATGAAAAATTAAATAAATAGATTAATATATTATATTGTGTCTCCAACGCATTTCACGTTTTAAACAATTAGTAAGGTAGTTACTAAATTGTCTAGCATTAAAGACGATCTTTTGTAATAATAGTTGGAAATTATTACTTTTCATATGCATGGGTGATTTCCTAATATTGGGTTATTGGCATCAAAAGAGTTCTGTTATGTCATATTACATTAATTTTTCACGTAAAATTTCCATTTAGGATTATAAATTAGTGATATTTGGATTTTCCTCATAGTTTCATGCAATGGAAGTTCCTATCTGCAGTTTTGAGAGTGAGTAGGTATTAAAGTGTATCATAATTGTAAAACCGTATTTTCAATTACATTGAATTAAAAGCTTTATTTTGTACATACTTATAGGACAGTATACCTCAGTATAACTTTAGTCGCTCCAGAGGTAAAATGATACAGGTTCCGTTTTTTTCAAACGTAGGTACCAGAAGCACTTAAAAATAAGACCTTTTATGGCATTTATATTATATGCATATGAAGCCTTATCGACAACTCTTCACGTTCTCATCCAACGCGCGAGTAAATTTTCATTGAATTTTGTTTCGACGAGCCTGCCAATGCTTTTCGTTTTATATCTTAACTTTAAATCTACCTTATGGACAAAAATTCATTCGTTGTTTGCACACTCCATGTTCAACTATAAAAGGGTATCCCTTATGAAAGTTTTCACTAGAAACTTTTGGATAAATAAAACAAGTAGTGTTTACTGGGAATAAAATTTTAAAAAGTTGTGAGCCTTACTCACATAAGTCTACGAATGAAGCGAAGCCTCTTTAGTGATTAGTTGAGTTAATAATTTTAACAGGCATTACCTATTTAGATGTAATTTAAATTTTTTTGTCATTTTAATTATATTTTCACTAATTGGTTATCATCTTATTGATAAATATTCACCTAAATCTAACGAATAAACGATGATATGGCACTCATGACATTTCTTCTGTTATGCCGTACACAATACTAAATAATTGACTAAGGTAGCGCAATGCCGTGGCAAATTGCCAATTAAGAGACAGATCAGCTTTTAAATAAACTTTTGTACAATCTCGACCCATGTTATTACCACCTTTGGTTCCGCCGCTATGTTGTTAAAGCTCGGTAAGTTCCACCGCTGATCGGCCGACTTATTCTGCATTCCTTTTCTCAAAGCGTTACACAATTTTAATGTGACACAATGTCTCGAATGCCTCTAAAGAAATTTCACTTTAAAAAGCAAAATGATACAACAGAAATAGAAAATTATTATCTCAGAAAATAATTTTTTGAAAAAGACACTCTCGTGTTGCTTTTGTGAGAGAACATTAACTAAAATAGGTGGTTTTCTTATTTTTTAGTGGTTTTCTTATATGAAAATTCATTTTTCGTTGATATTAGGATTGAAAGTTGGTGCTACTTTCATAAATCTTGTTACAAAACCTTCTAAAACGACAACTTTTCAAGAAAATTCCGGAACTCATGGCGAATAACATATTAGCCTACCCGATATTTTAAATTTAAAAAGTAAGATGTAAAGTTAAAAATAATCCAAACACGAAATTAATTTATTCCCGGCATAAATTACAAGCAAGACCTTCTAATTTATTTCAGATTTACGCTAAGCAGGCATTTGTAAAAAACGCACGTATACCCGTACACTCACAGGCATTAACACTTACACCTATTCGTGTAATTCCATTTTTGAATGGCAGGTAGTAACATTATATGAGATAAAGAGAAGAGAAATAAAGAAAGAGGTAAATCTTATTTATTAAGTTAAAGGGTAAATCTCATTTTTTTAAAAAGCGTGACTATCGTTTTTCCTGGCTGTAGTACTTTAATACCGGTATCATGATTTTTTTATTAAGTGAGCGTGGCTACCCTGATTTTGCGAGAAAAAAAAATTATAATGGTTTCCTTTCTTTTTAATGAATACATAAAAGTATACCAATAAATTTAGTACTTAAATAAAACATATGATATCAATATGTATACAAATTCCTCATCTATTTTATATAAAAGTTTGTGACCAATTTATTTGTAACTTCCCTGAATGTGTGTCACACTAGTCGTATTTTATAAAAATATTGCGTGTTCCTACCAGCGTTGTAACCGCTATAAGGAAATCTTATAAAGTTTTCTATTCTCAAAACTCGTTAAGCATAAGTGGTCACAACTCCGTTGATGGTCAATGGGATGTACACTTAATTATAAATTTTAGTTTACACTTAATTTTTTTTAGATGCTGAAACACAAAAATATTTTCAAAAGCTGCAAGAGAAATACAACAACAAAAATACTGTCAACAAAAATACGTTACAAAAAAGAAAAGAAGTACCAAATATCACATTATTGGTTTTTTATAGAAGTTGAAGATATATTCTCTGTTCCACATTGTGATATTATGGGTTTTTCTGACCAAACTTACGTCTGATCGGCACAGAGAATTATTATTTTAATAACATTGAAGTTATAAAAATAAAGAAATATTCTGCTGGTTACTTAAAAATTCTTATGATACCATATGATTACTAAAATTTAAATGGTACTATTCGTACCTGATTTTATTAATGCAGTAATAAATATTTTCAAAATTTGCTGTACACGTACATGTTTTATTTTATTACAGTGAGATTGCACAGAGGTAAGTGATAATAAGGAAACCATTGATTAATTCCTACAGATTTGATTGAAAAATTATTAGATAAATGTCAATTAGGACTGAATATGGAAATTGGTTTGTGTTATTTTTTCTTTGTTATGAAAGTAAACTAAGATAAATAAAGTTGATTTTGTACTTTGTTGATTGTGTCACCTTATAGTATGTAGTCCTTCTTATACTCTCATGGATTACCCTAACTTAGGGAATACTACTTTCACGGATGTGATGTCCTTACCACGGAGACTATTTTTTTCAAATCCCTGTAACACAATCAACCAAATCATTTCACAAATTATGTTGTCTCTTGACTAAGCGCCAAGTCTTTGAAAAACTAATCGAATCATACAGATGGCGATAATTATAAATTATTATTTGAATAAAATCTATCAATATTCCGATTTATAACTAATAATTATTAAACATTAAATAAATAAATGTTAAAAATTTGTTGGATTACTCTACGATATAACATTATCGACTGACGTTTGCCATTTTTAGCCCTTTTTTCTCTTTCATATATATTTTGAGTTCCCATGTGCTAAATAATTGCTTAATTCTTTTTATATTTCTTCTATTTCAACTGAGAACAAAAAACACGCGATTGAAATTTTCGAGATAAATTTACCTCTATTTTATGCTCACGTGCTGAAATAACATGATAACATGCTGAAATAAAGGTAAAAGTAAAAAGATATTTGGAACCCATTTACAAACCAAGAACTATAGACATTTCTATAACCACCTGGCACTAACCTGTATCACGTCCCTCGGCATAATGCTCATTGTGGTACAATAATAAACGAAATCCTTCTTTTTCCTATCGATGTGAAGTACTGTCACCAAAGTTATTTGCTTTTCACAATCCTTTGTAACAACTATTTTATTTACATAGAATCACGTTACGTAAGAAAAATATAATAATTATTCGCATTAGGTCTGGCAATCACAGAATACAGGAAATTTGAAACCTGTAAATTAATTTCAATTTCCTTAGTATCAATTATTTTCCACTTATCTACGAAACTTATCCAATTAAATGTATTTTGAATAAATATTTCACTAATAATCGTCACTACATCTTAACTTCTTTAATTCTTCATGAATAGCTTAAATCTAACAAGGTTAAATAAAGATTTATAGTTCATAATTCAAATCCTGTACACACTTTCTTTTTCTGAATTACATGTCGATCATTAATTCTGAATTGTTTAAAGAAAAAGTCAAAGGTAAATTGAATGTTAAATACATAGATTTACAAATCTCCACCATATTTATCGTGATATTTTTCTTAGAAAGAAGAGAAACTAGCTGGAATTTAAGCAGCAGCCTAATTAATGAGTCTATTCAGAAAGTTTCTGTTTATTTATTCATTCATTTTATGAACGAAAGGCAAGCTTAAAATTATGAACTTTAAAGTTTTCAAAGTTATGCTATTATTTTAGTTACAGAATAATAGCATCTAAATACGTAGAGAGTACATCTTGGTTTAAATGCCAATAATGAGAATTTATTAGAAATAAAATTATTAAACTTATTCAGCTTCTAAAACCAAATCGAAACAATAATATTAGCAATTACAACTGAAACAATATCCATAATAATATTATTATAGTAAATAATGATAAAAATAATTAGAGGTTCGAACAAAACTGTTTGACTGTAAAATATCACTATCATATAGATCAGGATATCATATGTTCTTAAATACTACAATTTATTTGCCACTTACAGAAAAAAATTAAAATGCCCTGAACTTTATTGCATTCTAAGCTGCCGTGATACCGATGGTGTATTTATATAATACAAATTAATTTTTAAAAATATTTATTTCAGGAATAGTTTATTTAATTTGAAAAATTTGGCCAAATAATAAAAACGAAGATAATATTGTGTAACTTACTTAAGCCATCATTAAGCATCTATTATAAAATAACAATTTTCACCGTTACTGTTAAAAGAATACTTAAATTTCCACAGACAACACGGTAAAACAAAGTAACAAAATGTATTTTTATTTTTGTATCTTTTTAAACTTTTTCACAAATGAAAGTAACAATTCGAAAAAAGGAGTTCTTGATCATTTCAGAATATTTGCTCGTCCTAGATATTTGGCTGTTAAAATATTCTGAAATGATCAAGAACTCATTTTTTGGATTGTTACTTTCATTTGTGAAAAAGTTTATAAAGATACAAAAATAAAAATACATTTTGTTACTTTGTTTTACAGTGCTGTCTGTGGAAATTTAAACATTCTTTTAACAGTAACAGAAAAATCGTTATTTTATAATAGAAGTTTGATGATTTCAGATATTTTTATTTTACTCTAAAATATCTGAAAACCAACTGGATTTATTATCATATGAAAACAGGGCATATTGATATAAATAATCTACGCCAATGTACTTAATACCACCCTCAACACCATCTATGAAAACGTATATCACTCAATGTGACAACCTGCCATACCGGAAGTTAAATACGATGCAATCTCTTTCATCCTTCCCCCTTTTGGTAAGCTATAACATGAAAATTGATGTGGTCTAGAATTCACATACGCCTAATATACTCATAAATAAGTTGGAAATTTGTTTCAAAATCTTATTCTGCTTTTGACATTATATTACTCATATTTAAAAATTATTACACATATCCGTCATTTAATTTACGAAATATTCTTCCATGAACACAAAATATTCGTTTAACTGCAACAGTAATCTATAAGCCCAAAACCAACATGATTTATCGTAATTTGGAAATATATCACCGATTCACTCGCTTAACAAGAACCAGAAATAAACTATTAAAACAAGTGCGTCCGTATTTCTGAGCTCCACTTCAAGTTAACTTCACTCATTAAAGCTTTAAATTCTTATTTGTCCGCCCGTCTAAACGGTCTACTTACGGGCATTCACCTCATTAAGTCAGAGACTGGTTCAATAGGCGGCAAAAAAATATTACTGTGCTCATACACGTAATAACGCTAAGTATTATTCGCGATAAATGCATAGCTTTTACTTTGCTTAATGATTTTCTACCAATATTATGTATTACTCATTTGCTGAAAGTATTGAGCAATGAAAATTATAACGTATTCTTTATAATGATAAAGTCACGGAAATTCGAGCCAATGAACACTTAACACGATATTAAACCTATTTTCCTTATAAATTACCTTATGAAACAAATTACGAATACCATTTAGATGGAATTCCTTTATACCAACACCGCAAAAATGTTTAATTTTCGATTATGTGCGAAGTTTTGCATTAAACTGAATAATTTTTTCAGAGAAGAAAACAAACCATAACAGTGTCAGTACAAATATTTCAAATTTATAAACATTTTTTTAACGTTGTAATTAAATAATTTATTTAAATATTTAATATTTAAATTGATTATTTAATTATATCGTTGAAATTGCATTCAGTGTCTTTCAATAGGCAGAAAGGCTGAGTATTAAACGAGGTGACGTGACCGACAGTAGTACTTTGATGTGAGAGGATGACATAACTGTGTAAATGAAGCCGCTGTTGAGTATTAGCATTACCAAAAAACTGTAACAGTATTGCGTCATTACATTAGTCTCTCTAAAACCAAAACGTCTTTTTTTTTAGAATTTCAAGAAGTTTATTTGCTTTCCCGTATGTCTGTTTGTTCGAATATTATTCAAGCACCATTGTACCATTGATCCTTTGAATTCAATTTGGCGATAGGAACCATTCTATTGTGGATTCTGCCTTTCTAAAAGTACCACTTTCCCCGAGGTGAATAGTTTTTGGAAAGTAAATTTTAGGCTAGGTTAGGTTAGTTTTATGTCAGGTTAGGTTAAGTAAGGTTAGAGTAGGTTAAGTGAGTTAGATTAGGATGTATTAGGCCCGATTAGATTAGGATGAATTGAGTCAGATTAGAATAAAATATATTGGGTTATATCAGGTCGTTTTCGGTCAAGTTGAGTTCGATTGGTTTAGGTTAGTTTAGGTCCAGTTGGGTTTTGTGTGAATGGGTAGTATTGGTTTAAGTTGGATTAGTTTGGCTTAAATATCGCAAGCAAAGCAAGAATATCGTTAGCAAACTTTTAACAAGGGGATTTCACGCTGAAATAGGTTTCGGAACAAATTTACGTAAAGTAAGTTTGCAACTTTGTGAATAACATTTTTCCTTACAAAGTTCGTATGTAATATTTTTCCGATTATTTCTTGGTGCTAGTCTGTGCTGAAGGCAAATCGTAAATAAATTTAATTTAAGCGCCAGCTAAGAAAAAATTGTTTGCAAAATAAATCCTTTGGAAACTAGGACGAGAACATTATAAGAGAAAAGTTAATTTAGTTGAAACATATTACACGCCTGATACCAAGGGGTATTTAAACACCATTTTTGAGGGTCTTAGCTGAAAAAAACGCAAATATTTCTCTGTCTGGCCCTTCTTTTCAATTGATATTAACATCATAATCATTTACCTAGAATAGTAATCCGCCATACTTTACCGTTATGTTGTTAAAATCGACAGCAAAAATCATAAAAAAGACTTATATTTGCTAATTGATTTCGATGGGATACATAAATATGTATTTTACATAAAACTGAGACGTCTTTATGTAAGAAATAACAAGGATAAAAGATGAATATGTATATATATATAAATAATTTATTTTTCTCTTTAGTATCGGCTCGCTAAAATTACGAAATTAAAACATATTTTTAGAAATGCATGTAATATTCTGTCACCCGCATTTTCTAAAATTTTGCTAGACACAACGAGGTAGAACCACGATTTTTTTTTATTATAATTAGCCATTACCACATTAACCACGAGGCGGTGGTCCAGCTCTCTCCTTTTTAAAGCATTTAGTCCTATAATAATAAATAATTCGTAATGAATGCATGCAATCAAAGTCTTCAGATAACGTTCAATAATTTTCTAAGCACGGCTTTAGAATTACATAGCAAAAATTTAAAATAAATATTCTAACGTTACTAAATATTCAAACGTTAGCAATTAGGTATAATTAGTTACATGTACTAAACTTTTAGTGATATTCACGTAGTTCGACCACACCTACGCGCTTTTCAGCAACGATAACAATATTTTCGCTTACTTTTCTAACATTAGCTCTCTTTTCTTTACTTTGTTTTAAATTTTGTTTGTAAATAAACGGTTAACCCCTGCGTCCGGTCGTAAAATGCGTCATGCCAGTGTTCAATTGGTTACAATAAAATAACGCATAAGTTCAAAATGAATAATTTTATGAAATGTTGTTATAAAAGAGTACAAGAAGGTATACCTACCATACTTGTGTATTTAAGAGATTAAAAATAATATAAAATTAAAAAAAGGAAAATTCCCATTTTTGTTAGAAAAATGTTCATAAAGGACAAATTTGTATGAAACGCAATTTTTGTGTTCACTGTAAAAAATATGAACAAAAATTAAACGTAAATGTAAATAAAAAATCATTTATTGAAATAAAAAATTTGTCACTGTTAAGTTTTCTGAATCCTCTCAGTGGTCTAAGCAAAATATGATAATTGAAAGTAACAAATGGAAGAGGGCACTGTAACTAGACGCAATGTTAAAAATTAATACACTACTTTCATGGCAATGCTAAGTCGAAAAACAAAAAAAACAAAAAATAATAAAAACCAAAAAATAAAACTATTAAGCATTTCAAATGTTTTAAAAACTTTAAAATTTAAGACATTTGAAAAAGTGGAAAACACGCATTTAAAATGCGCATTTTGTTTATTTATATATTGAAATTTATCAAAACATCATTAGAAACTAGCATAAAACGACGCTTCAAATAATAAAATGTTAATAATTTGACTAATAAATTTGATAAATAAAAATGACACTTTAGCGCTCTCGCGATATATTTTGGCAGTTTCAGAAAAAAACTTACATTTAGGAAATAAAACATTAAATGCGAAATAAATATTACAACAAAAATAGCTACGCGTCAAATAATAAATATATTTATATATCTATTTTCATATAAATTTTCAAATCAAAACGCAGTCATATCCAGTTTCCAAAAATCATACCGGCAAAAATTACTATATGCTACATAAACTTGTCTTACATTAGCTTTTTGTTCCCTTTCCTTTAATAATTTTCTGTACATTTATCTCATTTTAACCTGAATATTTTATTTTTAGGTGGCGCTTCTCGTTTCCTATACCAAAGTGTATCGGACACGCCCAACGGGTTAAAAGTATTGCATTATATTATACTAAAAAACTTAAATTAATGTTACGAGAAAAAATACTAGTACGCGTATTTCTTTGCCACAAAATTATTTGTAAATAGATAATCTGTATCGTTCTTTTCGGAGCGAGCATTTTAAATAAATTGCGTACTACATTCATAATATTATTAAGGTGGTTGCATTTTTAGATTTCATTGACTTTTTTAAATTAACATGCCAAAAAAAATTGGGGCTTGAATGACGTAGCTTGTAATACAGTAGATGCAAAAAAGTGTTTCGTTATATAATAATTAAATCAAGGAGAAAAACCAAAACTCACTATTAAGAAATGGTCGAAGTACTTCGTAATAAAGGGATAGAGAATCGTCAGTGGTATATATAGAAGACAAAGAGTTACGCGCATTCAAGAAACTAATTCATCGCCAGGTAATGAGTAGGTACTCTGCCATGAATTTTGATTGTATGTATTTTAAACATGGCCCTATGGTTTCAATATGCAATATATACGTATCTATTGTACGTGAACATTTTTCTGCTCTAAAGTGAAATGACGAATCAAACGGTATGTGTTGCTCAAAGGAAAAATTTATATTAGAGAAAATTCTATTTCCACCTGCACCCTTATCAACACTTTTCACAGATGAACATCTCAAGCCTAAAAAATTATGGGCCAAATACGCCCATATTAATACGGATTTTATATGACATCATATAGAAGTATACAGATCGTCGAGCGAGGTTTTATGCCAACATCCAAAACCCTGCACCAAGTTTATCATTTGCAGATGGTTTGCTTCCATTTCGGCCCGATGATCATTAATTTCTGCAAACATACTTAATCTCTGTTTCTGAAATACAAATATTAACATGATGTAATATTGGCCTGCAACCATTAAATAGTGCTTTTGGTCTTGATGTAATTTTTAAAGATTACATCAGTACAAGAACAATATGTAGTTTTTCAAATTACTGCTATTGAGAGCGTTCCGCTAGGCCCATTCAAATTTAACATACTTGTTAATGCAAATAAAGTGCACACTGGTGACCATTATGACCCTTATTATATTCAATTTACGAGGGGATAGCAAAATGATAATTTGTCAAAAATATATTGTGTTACCCAGCTGTAATGACAACTTGTTATGATAGTTTACAATATCCATTGATGTTATACTGGGGCGAAGATGGACATACTATCAATGTTCCACAACTTGATCCTACTCCTGGAGCTTCGCATAATAAAATGATAACAAGGGCAAACTGCTGTATAATGGGAAATTTTAACAATTAAATACACCAAAATTTTAACAATTAAATACACCACTCAAGTATGAAACGTCAACGTGAAATCAATATGCTAAAATTGAATTACCGAAACTATATTAGAGATATTGTGAAAAATTTATGTGATACAATATTAACTGAAGTTTTAAAATAATGTACCCAAGATGACTGCTTAAATGCTAACGTATGACAAAATTCTAAGGTTTATATGTAAAATAAAGTACAAAAACGTCTGAACAGGAAAAGCATAGTACTCTGGTGTAATAAAAACTATTGCCCTTGGCCAATTTTATGCTGATCACCCCAATAACAGCAAATTTTTTTTAAATGTTTCTCCACATATAGGAATTTTTTACTTATTTTGAGCACTTTAGAACTGTAAGAATTGACATGCAAAGCGGTGAAACTTTTTTGGACGATTTTCATTAGGGCAAATCATTATTGGAAGATACTATATGCTGTTTGTCATGATTTTCAAAGTGTTTATTTGCAGTTATTCTAACATATTGTCAGGTAACCGACTCTTTAATTGTATGAAATAGATTTCAAAAAAGTATGGTTGAAGAAATTTTGGTTAGAAAACACTTAAAACTAAGCTTAATAACATTCATTATAACCTAAATATTGTTGATAATGCGCTAGTTAACCTAATCGAAATGGTGCAAATAGTTTCAGGTAAACCTGTCATAAATTTAAATACCTAATAAAATTAATTGAAATACGACCAACCTATGACTAAACAAAACTTTTACAAATCGTCACTAAAGACGAACGTCGTATGATCATTGACCAAAGGAAAATATATGACAACTTAGTGTCATCCACAAATATTAATGAAGGAAAATATATTTCCTCGATTCTCGGGCGAAATATTTGTTATCAATTTAAAGCTATTCAAAGCCAGATAAAATAAAAGGGTTTTAGCTGTGGCATCATCCGTATTGCAGCTACACTTTGGAAAGAGGCTAAATCGCTCATTCGACTTTGAACCATTCCTTCAAAGTGGATATTATCAGTGTATGTAGGATTTCCAAACAAATCATTACGGCTAAATTGGTACAGGATTATTTATTAATCGCTTAGGATGGGGCTACAATAACAACCAAAGCTTCCATTGAAACTTAAATAGAATATAATGCACTATTTACGTAAAATGAACTTTTTGGTGTCAAGTTTTGTTCTAAGGTAAATTTCATTAAAATTTTATCAGCTGTATCCAAAAATATGCGTCTAATCTGCAAGAATTAGTCGATGAACTTTAACCAAAAATTTATTGACAGGATAAATACTTATTCAAATGAGTTAATATTTATATTGTCAATCTTTTTGCTAAACGCAAAGGCAGAGCAATTTTGTCACCTATCAATGAGAAAAGTGAAGTCAGTGAAGTCAATAACTTATTTCTTTCGAAAATCCATGCACGGACGTAACGCAACTATTACGTCGATCCTGAACTTTACGTAAGTTCAGCAGTAGTAACTAGCATTAAAAGTAGTGAGCTTTTATATTATTATGAAATCTTAAACGCGTCAAGTTCTACAACGAACCAAAATTTTAATTTTTTTTTGAAAAGCTTTTTGAATGTTGCAAAAGCCTTTTAATTAATTGTCTGTAAAAATCGTGTTAATTTCGCAAATCCCTATGATACCGTCGGATTTATTTCTTCAATTAAAACGTCTGTAGTTATCAATAACCTTGTCGTTTGCGACGATTATAAACAAGGCACAAGGTCAGATATCGAATATCACAATAATATATTTAAGAGCTGATCGCTTTTCACATGGACAGCTACATATAACACCTTATGAAAAAAACTTTTTGTGTTGTCTCCCAGAAGAAAAGTACTCAATGTTGTCCACAGAAAATTTCTATATTTGTACACAGCTGATAAAAAAAACAAGAAAGCAAAGCAAAGCCGGCTGGGTACTGGTTTATTAGTATTTTAATACAAAATAAAATTATATTCTACTAAAAGGACACTTATCACTTCGTGAGATACATGGTAATAAAATAGAGATCGTTGAAATAGTTCAACAAATTTTTACTTTGAAATGAATTAAAGTTTTTTTAACATAAAACTAATTAAATTCAAATTTGCCTTTATTTTAATTGTTATCGTTTATCGATGCGGACGGCATGCTAAGAGTGAAAGGTGCTCTCCACAACGCCGACTGTGATTATAATAATCATATAATCATAAATTATAAGCAAACCATCTCCACATAAAAAATTAAAAAGGACAAGTCTGGCTCGCGGATCGAGAATTTCATAATTCGTTTCGAGTGAAATTACTTGAGTAATCATCACCTATCGCTAATACAGACTTCACAGCGCAATAAACATTCACCTAGTATAATTAAGTAATCGTGAACTATGTATTATTGTGAATCAAAGATAATACATGCAGATCATAACTGTTAGGTCAAAGCTATCTATTGCAGTAGTCTCCAATTTGAGATAGCGATGGTCGAAATTAATTATTATGCAATTACATAGGTGATATTATTACCATATATGTATATCATTGTGAATACAACAAGAAATATGATATTTGAATCATCTTTATTATTTTCTAATAACCGTCCCAAAGTCTACCAGAAATGTTATTTTTTCATAATATTGGGGATAGTATTTTAAAAAATAGGTGTGTTCGGGGTTGACCTATTTTTATACACATTCCTGCTTCACATATTCTATATAATACTTACTATCTAAAACTGAAAAATATATTTATGGGACCCTTAAAACCAGTCGTTTGAAACTATGACTCATACTATATAAAGATATAAAAAATGGATTATTAATTTGACCTCCCGCAGCCCTAAAGTGTCCATTGTAATATTTTGAAGTATTAGTTTGTGATAAAGGTGCGAGTTGAGATGCTCTAATACAATGCAAACTTTTAAATGGTTTCTGGTAAAAACGACTGTTAAAGAAAATGACAAACACATGAGTAAATTTATGTGTTTTCTTTATCTTTTTGAGATGCGAAGTCCTAAAAATATTTATATTTAAGAAATAAATTATGTTTACGCTTAATAGCAAAGTACACAGAATTTAATTTCTTGTGAAGAAAGACTTCACAACTAAGGTTTTTCATAAAGTTCCAATTGAGAGAAAAATAAATATTTGTACACATCTGTAAATACGCAAACTCGCATGAAAATAGAAAATAAAAACAAATAAATATCGAGATTCAAAACTGGGTAATGTGATATTCCTGATATTTCTTAAGCACAGAGAATCTGCTCAAGTATATTGATTTATTACACAATAATGTACACATAATTGAGATTTGATTACTAACATTTATTAAAACTAAAAGCAAAAAATAAAGCTAAGAATGCTCGAATAAAATCAAAAGCATGGGTCACAAAGCGTGACTTTAAGATTGATTTTAAATAAACTCTAACTAAATAAAAATCATATTAAAAAGGACAACGTCTTAATTTGCAGATTTGCGAAAAAATAATATAAAAACAAAGAATGAATAAAAAAATGGGAAAGATATGATCCAGAAAATACGCAAGGAAAAAACAGAACAATTTGGAATATAATCCATATAAGAATCATGTGCTGAGACTTAAACTCAAGCGGCACCAGAACGTAATTCTTCTTACAACATTTAACGTAAATATCAATGAAATTTCTAATATTTGAATTTTACATCTTGTATAGCCGTTGTCTGATGATTTTAAATTAATAAAAGCTAGGTTATGGACTGATCATCAACTGAAAGGTAGCTGTCTACTTCTGCAACAATGTTTTCACCCCATTTTTTCGTGATACAACCTGAAAATTCAGCATATGATTAAAATTTTACTCATGCCGAATAGTATTTTTTAACACTATTGCATGTTTATTCATAGGAAATTGCATGAATTTTTAAGAAAAGAATGATTTTGACAGGACATCTGCACATTATTTAATGGTATTAAAAATAACATTATTTGGAGGAGTTACGATCACTGTTTTCAAAAATAATTTTATTAAACAAATCGTTTGATATTTCTTAAGTCCAAAGAATGAGATAGTGACTAACGATGTACAATTATTTTCCGATTAGTTCAAGTAAAAAATAGAGTGTATTTAACATTAGTAAGTTTTGCAAATAAATATCCAAATAAAAATAAGATTCTGGAGAGAATTAACCTAACCCGAGAAAGAATCTATTCAAGGAACCTGGAAAAAAATTAATATTGAGTAGAGTGTAACAGTTACTTCTTAAAAATTAACTTCTCTTTCTTTTGTGCAACATTAAATTTTTGGCTATGATAAAATAAATTGTTTGTAAATGCCGCGACTATTATTGTTTGCAGTGAAAATCTAAATATTGTTTCATGCTAAATTTAAAACATCAATCATTTCTGTTCTCGTTAAATTTTAAGCAAACCTGTCAAGAATAAAATTTGAAGAATATTTCTCCGCTTGGCCATAAATCAAAAGAAAATGACGGCCTTCACGACATCTTATTTTGTAATAGCGCTCAACTTAACACGGGTTCATTTATTTATGGATTTTCTTCCTTTTTTGTCTTACGTACGTCATATATTTTTAACCATAAAACAAAGTACAAAGCAATAAACTACGCATATTTTTAAACCAAAATAACCAATAAAATGAACCCGGAAACCTTGTATTCTTTGAAAATATCATCATACGTTCAATTTTCAGAAAGAGCTGACATTATTTTTATGTATATAATATATTTTTAGGTAGTAGATTCAAGCAAACTGACTTTTTTAAGGTGTTTTTGAGAAATATAATGTACATTTTTTAAATATTTCTCGTTTCTGTATATAATAACCTGGCACCCAGACATAAAATATGAATGTGTTAATTGCTTTCGGATTACTTTAAAATGGTCATTTACAAACATATGCACGCATACACAAGCTTGCTTATATACATTGGCTTACATATGTATAAGCAAATGTATGTAAGCAAGCTTGTGTATGCGTGCATATACACACACGTACGCACACAGGTACCCGCGAGTATTTTGCAGATATGCAAGAATGCAAATAAAAATTCTAGTGTAACACACGTAAGCCTACATATACAAATGAAAATCCATTTGTATTCACTAACGTATATACATACGCATGCATACCCACACACACATGCTCTCGCCTATTTCACTCATGCAAGAGTACGCAACTGTATGCTCACATTCATACGTACAAGCATACTTACAGGTTAAGTGAAAGTTATTGGAATAATAGGACATAACAAAGAGAGAACATGTCCTCATAACATTGCATTTTTCCGCATATTGTTGTAACTGTAAAAAATAGAGCCAAATTGTAAAAATGCAAGGACCCTTTTTATTTATCCACTAAATATGTTAGAAAATGATGTAATAAATGAATAGTATTTCAGACCTTATTTTTTATCTTTGACGAAAACTTCCTTAAGAACGTATTTATAAAACCCCACCGCTCGATAACGGATATTAACTGGTAGTAAAATCACTAATACACGCATAGCGGCGCTGCTTGCAGTATGCCACAAAATTACCTATTCGCGTTATCGTCATCGTTTATTTTATAATTAAAATAAAAATATAAGTTATTAAATTATGTACAAAAATTGTTTATTAAAATTACGTCGACATACACACACGTACGCACACAGGTACCCGCGAGTATTTACAGACATGCAAGAATGCAAATAAAAATTCTAGTGTAACACACGTAAGCCTACATATACAAACGAAAGTACATTTGTATTCGCTAACGTATATACATACGCGTGTATACCCACACACACATGCTCTCGCCTATTTCACGCATGCAAGAGTACGCAATTATATGCTCACATTCATACGTACAAGCATACGTACAGGTTAAATGAACTATATGCTCACGCGATATCATCAAACGAGTAGAGATTGCATCATCCATCAACTACCAAACGAGTAGAGATGACATCAATACCTTACAATTGTTGGCCCGACGGAGCGCGAAAATTTGTAATTAAATTTAAATGTGTCTACACACTCCTGACCTCCAATTATATTGAAATATTTTCACCCAGTAGTAGTTTGAGTTAACGAAGCAATCGTTAATATTCTTTTTTATCTTTATTTTGTGAATATAAATTGTAAAAATAAATGGCTATATATTTTAGAAATGTTTGAGTAATGAAAGTTTGTCACGACGTGCCAGTTTGCCTTTCATTCTGATTATCTCTAGTTCCTCACGTTTAAAAGCTTAGCGCCGATGGAATGTGATGAAGACCTTGAGAACGGGTGTTAACTATTCGTAAACTCACTAATACACGCATAGCGATGCTGCTTTTTGAAGTGAAGTAACTTTCAATTCCACGCACTGTATCTTGAATGCTTACATTATATTCTGACTAAAATTAAAATATGCCTTTTATATCTTTTGGTAAGCAGTTTTATTTATATTATTAGAATTACATAAATACTACAATAGCAAATATCAGTATCAGTCCAGTTTTCATTCGGATTTTATCCATTGATCAGGTCAGCTAACCAGAATTCATTTTAACTTCCACACGAGGCTTAATCGAGAGAGCAATAACTCGTGACTACTAATTAATGGCCGCTATTCTTTTTCGTTTTAAAACGGCGTAAAAATGAATACACGTAATGTCACTTATCTTAAAAGTCATAGAAGTAAACTTTTTAAGTGAGTGTCAAATTACCACATCAAGACATAGGTTGCTTTCCAATAAGGACGATAAATTTTAGTTATTGTTATTATGCGGACCCCATTTTAGTTTATTACTAGCTATAATATATCGATTTTATCAAAACCTTATGCATTAAAATCGCTTCAGCCGTTTAGTAGATATCAAGGAAAAATAATTTTTGTAAGTTGCATACATGAATCATATATATATATATATATATATATATACATATATATATATATATAGATATATATATATATATATATATATATATATATATATATATATATATATATACTGTTTCAGTGATATAAAAACGCACCAAAATAAATTATGATAGAAATAGACAGATTTATTCGGTTTACTATTTACTTTTTCAACACATTAAAAATGCACGAGCATTAGAGGTGTACAACGAATTAGAGACTACAAAATTTCCGAGGTGAGCTAAATTTAACATACACCACTTTGTTGCACTTTACTAAACTGCGAAGCTGTCATAAATTTAATGTGTTTTCAAATGATCATTTCGTAGTAATGAAAACTTTTTGAACTAGTATTTAATATTTAATGCAGAATAAAAATTTTGCCTTACAGATTATATCCTATCAAGCTTATGTGTACATACGAGTCATAGATAATATAATTTCCTTACTAGGTGGATGAGATACTCGACACAATATTTTCGATCTTTTAATAATAATTTATACTTGCAAAGTAAAATCAAATTATTTTTAATTCTGTTACAAATATATCTTACATACTTCAATTATTGGAAATAAAACAACACTATTAAAGAAATCAGTTTTAAAACTAAAAAAACACTTTTAAATATAACAACTATTTTACTTCGAAAACTGAATAGAGACATTCCTAAAAATAATAAAAATTCGTTTTTAACACCCTTATGTTAAAATTATATTTTATTTATCCCAATATAATAAAAAAACAAATAATAATAATTTCGTTTTTAAAATTACATAAATAAGAATTAAATACAATAAAACAGATGAAGATAATATTAAAAGAGCATCAAAGACAAGGAAATTAAAATATCAATGCAAATATATAAAAATGGAAAAGAAATATAGTCATAAAAAGCAAGTCTCGAAGAACGTCATTATGTTTTAAACGTTTAGCAGCCATTTTTAATGTATTTTTATAAGAGGGAAATTCAGGAAAGATAGAAGATAATGAATTCCACAATTTCTACAACTATAAAAAAATTTTGAGAAAAATTTAGAAAGATTAAGCACGTATAGATTACTGTACTATTTCTCTGAAAGTAATCTGGAACTGATAATTCAATATGTAATGATATGGCGTTTCATTCGATATGTAGATTTTAAATAATATTTTAATAACAACATGTTAATAAGACAAGGTACCTGATGACGACCGTAGGGTGTAAAGGTTCTAAATCGTTATCCACTCGAGTTTCCGAGAGAATAAATATATTGTTATTATTGTTGTTATTTATATTGGCATTCACCATAAAGTCTAGTTATCGTTCTTGAACTCTAAAGTCGTGTCCCTTTTGGCAACAATTTAAAAAAATATAAATATATATCCATATTTACGTGTCTCTGTAAATTACCCTGATAGAGACAGTAAAGATTAAAATAAAGTTAGTTGGTGATGAATTAACCATATTACAATGCAATAGATTTAAAATTAAAAAAAGGTTACCTCATATCCACATAAAATGGAAAGGATACGCGCGAACAATGCCAAACAGATTAAAATATTACGCTGAATCAACCAAAATCCAATCAGATATATTCTGCTACGACATATGAGCCATATATTCTATTTGTTACGCAAGCATCTTTCATTCAGTGTTAACACATTCTATATTTTAATACTTGCTGCCTGTCGAAGGGAGTATTATTTTGGTGCTATGTTATGCTTTTTACAGAGTTGAAATGACCTAACAGGTTTTGTTACGTGAAATGTTATATAGTTCATCAATAATACATCAGTTTTTACCTTATAATCTCCCATTCAATATTAAATCATTCGACATTTGATTACTAGAATATTTTTACCCGTTTACGGGTCGCCGAATGGAATATTGTTTTGGTATTCTAATTAGTTCAAATAACGCATTCGTTTTTGGTTGAAATGACATATTCGGGACCAGTTGAGATGAAGCATTGGATTTTGGTAAATTAAGTTTTATATAAATCATCAAATATATATTTATGTAACAGTTTCTCAACTAATGTTAATAGAGTCGAAATTTTAATACTTGAATAGTCTTAGAAGATTGTGACCTGCTGTAGAACATAAATGGGATATTGGTATCCTGTTTATATTTGTTTGAGGCATTAATGAGTTGAAATGACTCAATCGATTTTAATAAATAAGGTGTTACATAAATCGTCAAGTACATCAATTGTTACGTAATAGTCACTCACTTCATGTCAACACATTCGAAATTTTAATACTTGCATATTCTTTTACCATTCCGGTACGCCGAAGGTGGTAGAAAGTGTCTTAGTATTCGATTATGTTTTTTTTTTGGGAAATCTGTGAGCTGAAATTACCGTCGATTTTGGTAACCTGTTTTGCAAATAGTCAAGATCATCGATATAACCAAATTTATGTAAGTTTTAGAAAAGTAACTGGTTGGTACACAACCAATTGTGATAAAATTAAATGACAACATAGTTCCACACTTCATCGAGCATGGTTTTAATTTGACAAAAATGATGGGGTAAAGATTCAATAGATATTATTTAAATGAGAAAATAATGTGACTCCTTGTTTACAGAAATACTCCTTGTTAAAGAAATGCGATTCACCCTTCAGGGCTGAAGTAATGACATTTAAAGTATCCACAAACGCCAATCTCATACAGTCAACCACCTGTTCATTTTTCCGACTGTAACAACCGTTTTTCTCCGAAACCGCTTTGAAATGGGATTGTAGTAAACATATTAACTCTCACATTTCTTAGTAGCTAATACTTGAAAACAGTTGAATGTAAGTGGTAGGGAAGCAAATTAATAACAAAAAAAATGAATTCCACATATAGTGCGTATAGTTTGAAAAGGTCATATGATAATCCTATTTTCATTACTTTAGATAGTATGTCTTCAGAGATATACTGATAAATATACAAAAAACATCTTAACTCATTTTTTTCCAAAATCATAATACCTAGTTATGAAAAATGTTTTTTCCAGAAGCAAACGCAAAGTTTGCAGGAAAACTGCAACGATGATTTCAGCTGTCGTAGTTTTGAAATATTCAAGATAACATAATGAAACAGAGTTGGGGGGCTCTATTTCATTACAATAGGTATAATTAATGAAATAGCGCTCGGAATCAATATTACTGATGATTTAGGGCGAATTAAATAACTTCCCTTCAAACGAGGTACGGAACCAACGACGCGCTTTATTTTTTTTTTGGAAATTGGCACAGGGTTTTCGTATTTTTCACTTTATTTTTGTTCGAAAAAGTCACTTAACCCCCGAAGACAATATTAAGATTGTGAATAGATTTTTATGATTTACGTCTATGTTTGGACTAACACCAAACAAATTCAATGTGCCTCACCCTCTCAATTCACTAGCAGGATGAGAGCACAATAAATTTATATAAATAGCTCACTTTAAACTACACTGAACATCAAGCACTTGCATTATTTTTCTTTCATTGTAATAATAATTTATTTTTAACTCAAATAATTTCTCTTCATGAAAAAATTAAAACTATATGGTTAAGATCAATTGACATAGTTCACATACATAACTCATTTTGTATTCAAATAAAGTGTTGTATCTTTTATCTCAACATTCTCTCATTGTTTTAATTACACCGTACACATAATTTTCCTGTGGACAGATAGGACAATGAATACTTTAAGAGAAAGAAATAAAATTCTTGACGAAACCAAATAATCCAAACCCTATTTTATTAAAATATGTTTTTTAATAAAATACAAAACTGAGAAAAGAAAATAAAATACTTTTACAATTTATTTCAATTTCGAAATCAATTGAAAATATTGCTTATAACATTTGTTTTCTAACCCTATGGAAACTAATCCGAAATGAATACCGGTAAAATGAAATATAATTCATATTCCCATGTATTACTCTTACATTTTGCAATCGAAAAGAAAACATATCTTGAATTGATTAGTGTTTCTGATTAATAAATATTGATACACCTATTTAGAATACTAGAAAAATAAAAAACGATATAAAAAATAAAAATAGCATCCTTTTATCTGGGGACACAATCATTCGGAACGATTTTATCGCATAAAAGTAAATAATCTTGAACCAATAAACATGCGATGGATAAACAATAATTTCAGTCTTCCAATAATACCATCAATCACGCATGGGCGGACAGCTGTGTACTCTGTTCCGCATAAGATATGATGAGGTAACAAATAAGCAATAATTTCCTAATCAACTACTCGTGGCTCATCGGCTATCTAATACTAAGGAAAAAACTTATTATTAGTATGGATTTTGTAAGTATATCAGCGGTTCTTTGAACCCTATAATTAAACTTAGAATACTTTATATATAGCACTGAAATGAAAATTTATTCATTGCTTGAATAGTTTGAAGAAAAAGTAGTTTTTAACATAAGAATTTATTTACAAATGAAATTAAAAAATTCGATTCTAAAATTACGATTCTAAAAATTCGAGATTCGAACCCCGAACCTCAGATTTCACACTCTAGTAATTTAATGCTGCTCACTTAAAGTAGATAAAAAAGTATACTTACTACGCACTTTTTCACTTGTATTTTTTCAGTAATTAGATAAAACCTGCTGTATTTATTCTGGGTGTACACACTTTGTGCAGAATCCACATTCCAACATTCAAATTTTCAGTATAATTAAAGGTACCTAAATAACATCAGCCCATAATCGTGTAAAACGTTTCCAACGTTAACATTTATATTTTGAATACTAACAGCGCCCGCGGCTTATCAGTCTCTTTTCTTATAATTACATTTCCTCAATTCTCCTACGACCGTGCCCATTTCACCATTATATGAATAACCGGGTGTAAAATTGCATTGTGCTACTTAAGATACACCTAACGCCATCTACTAATATACATAGGTAGACTAAACATTCATGTAATTGATACGCTTATTTTTTTTCTTAGCTGTACTAATGCAATACATACGAACATTTTAAGGTTTTAAATTCGCATATCTTTTTATTTAATGGACCGATAGCGATGCAATAAAAGCAATATGTTATTCAAGTGGGTTACAATATTTTTGTATATGCTTCATTTGAATAGAGTTTTTACGTGATGCGTGCAAGTACAAACAAAGAAGAAGCCAAAATTTTACAAAAATGTTCTTAACGCATAGTTAGGAACATTTAGTTATCTCATTTCTTTTTTACATCTGTAATGTACAGATAAGATATGTATGCATTCGATATACGTGGAATCAAATATTTGGCGTCTTTAATATCTTTACTAAGACTGAATGAGTTTATTTCACATAAGTCAATAAATTCAATATGATTCACTTTTAAAGTTTCTGAGTCCTTAGAGTATTATGGAAAAAAATATTTACGCATTGTTTATAAAGAGATGCTTTAGAGACGTAACATGTTTTACGTTCTGAACTATATAATAAAATTAGAACCAATAGTTTTAATTACGAAAAATAAATTGAGATTTATTATTTAAAGTATGCTCTTAATTTTTATATTAAAATTACATAAAGTCATTCAGTAGGATACATTATTAGGCGTCAAAAGAAATGATGATGGTGGTTTAATCAAAAAGTGCTCGCACCATGTTTTTTTTATTATTTATAAAATAAACAACTGAGAGAAAAAATTGGAAATATATAGTTTATTTCAGAAGTAAGCAAACAACTAGACTAATAGCTTAAAACCTCTTAGCAGAATAACTTGCAATGTTTTACTATTCCATTCATCAGTTTAATGTTTAAATATTGTACTTTTTCTTGCATGGATTACCTATTAGAATCTACACTGAAAACAAAATCAACCCAATATTTTGCTTGTTAAAAATGTAATTTTATATTCACAAATGGTTTATTCGCTTCACAAGGCTTCTATCAACGTTGTGATTTTCTTTTCTTTTAATATTTGATCGCTATAACATTTTATTTAATTTTGAAGTCAATTACGCATAATATTAAATGCATCTTTTAGTCTATTGTTATTGTTAACATAAAATGTAATTTTTTTCCATATATTTTATTCTTTTATTCCTTGAATGTAAGAAAGGTGTCGAGGTTCACAAAAAGATATGTGAACTTCGTAATGTTTGCTTAACGGAACAAATATGTAAGAATCGATTAAAGTTTTCATTCCTCAAATAAACAACGTGTTATTCAACGGTTTTTGCAGTTTTCGGGGGTATAATAAAATTTAAGTATCGAATAAAGCCCCTAAAGGAGAAATATAGTTATCTCCTAGTCAGTTAAAATTATGTTTTAGGTTACGTTTCGCAATTCTTCGTAGCGTATTTTCTTTGGCGGTTTCTCTGTGATAACTTTGTTTTTGTGTATTTTGTCAAGGTTGGATTAGTGATGGATGTTTTTTACACAATTGAGGAGTTAGCAACAGAAATAAAGCTATCAAATATTTAATGTTTTAAGTGCACCTAAGAGAAAAGACAGAATTATAAGAGTGAGGCTTGAAAATTTCGCAACATGAGATAGCAAGGAATTTTGGAAAATGTTTCAAACGGATACTATAGTGAATTCCTTTTATTGACTTTTAATAAACTGAAATGCAACATGAGCTCTTTTTTAATTTGAGTTTTGTGTAACAGTAGTTTTGTTACTTTTTCTTCTATATAACTGAAATCAGAGAGGTTATGATACCCGTCTCCTGCTCTATGTAGCCCATGCCTATGTGTGGAAATTTTCTTTGTTCGCTTTTTAAAAATATCGTATATTCATTTTAAAGTTTTTGCTGTACTCATGGTATTTCCACTTGTCACGGCATTTGATTCAATGGCAAAGACATCCAGGCGACATCTTTGTCTCTGAGACTGCGGGAGTTTTTTGTTTTTTAGTATATTACTGGTGACTAATTCAGACACTAAGCGGACTTCAGATTTTTTTTTAAATTAAATAACAGTGTTTCTTTATTTCTTCCATTTTCGAATTTTTTGTAAAACAATTTATAAATCGCAACACACCACAACCAACCAGATTGATACAAATAAATAATTTATAGATTAGTTTTGTATGTTTTGCATTGAACGATAAATGTCAAACTAACGCTTTATTCCTGTTACTATCTAATATATTGAATTCCATATATGTACATCTCCTCTACACGTGATTGCCATAAACCACAATTTAACTTTCTTTGCTTTACTTTGTTTTTTAAAAAGCCCAATTAACCTACTATAAAATAGTTATTAGCCGTTTTATATGACGAACAAAATTCGGGTCATAATAAAAATCAGAGCCATAATTGAATCTAATCTTCATGTAACACGCAATAATTTACAATCACATAAAATATCTTCGGCTAGATAAGAAGCTCGATACTCGGGTTTCGCATAAACTGAAAGAGATACTCTTAACACAACGAATCAATAATTGCGATATGCATCTCGAAAGAAATATTGTCGAATTTTACTGGAAACTATCATCTGCAGTAACATTGATTGAAAACAATCATGGTCCAACCCTGCAATTTCTGCCTAAACCACCTGCAAAGAGGAAATACATCAAAAAAAGTAATGCTGCCAATTTGTTAGGCTTCAATCTTTGATCGTTGCTTAAAATGTTTTTGAAATTAATATATTACATCCGCTGATGTTAGTCATTAACGTGTCTTATTTACCTTAATTCCCTGTTATACTTATGAAATTTAAAATTTAATATTAGTAACACAGATATCTATTACACGAAATATAAGATAAACACTTTTTTACCTTGACATATACTCATAAACTATTGAAAATGGAACATTTTAAATCACACAAAATACATAGCTCGAAACTCATTCAATCAGACATTTTAAAATTCTTTATCTGAGACTTATATTTACAATTAACATTTGCCCACCATATTTTTTATTAAAAAAACAGAGACTATCCACCCAAATGACTTAATGTGACCACGGGATCAAGTGTCTTTAACATTTTGCAATGTCTGTCAATCGATTTTGAAGTTACAAGAAACGTGAACAATAGATTCAATATAACAATTTATTGACGGGTAAAAAGCGGCTACGAAATCGGAAAAATTTCAAAAAAAAAAACAAGAAAAAAATTAATTATCTTATCTAAATTAAATTGTTTATTTTCTGACCCGCAAGATCTTTTTATCCATTTATCCATAAGGTGGCTAGCTTGGCTAGTGCAATTTTATCACAAGCATCACAGATACAACCGGTTTATAGCTAGCATCTGGTAATGTACAGATAAATACAATAAAATGTACATATGGACACTCTTATATGTACGTACGGGATAACGGCAATACATTTATAAAACTTAAGAAAGTATTGAATGTGGATTTACCGAAGTACGTACAAAAAAAAGCATTATCTCCATTGAAATTAAGGCTAACAGAATTTTATATTTTGAAGAATTATTGGTCACAAATGGTGGCCAGAGTCTTCTGGCAACTCCAACAGGTGATGATAGAAATTCTTTAATTATGAAGGGTAGGTCATGTCTGATAAGGTCTTGTCTGAAGGGTAGAATTTGTCTGACAAGTCGTTGGTCACAAATACTGGCCAGCGTCTGGTAATTTGAAAAATGGTAATAGAAACTCCTCCTTCTTGAGGAGTACACCTGCGGCAATTGAATTCGTTTGACTTTTCTTGATATCGGTATAAAGACAGAAAAAGAAAAGATAGGTATGTACGAGCAAGTATGCACGAAGGTATGAAACAACTAAGGTATTATTAGAGGTAAGAAAGTATGTACAAAACTTAAGGAAAAATAAACAAGAAAACTAAACAAATTAATTTACCTAAAAATCAATCGCTTCAAATAATTAAACAATGCAAAGAACATACGAAATATAATATTTCCAATAGCTTAGAAATCTAAATTTTTATTTCGTTAAATGCCAATTATCACCAGGAAATCATCTAGAAGTAATTAAGTTTCGAAAAGTTATGAATTTCAACAAGGAATTTCATTTTATTGTTGGATGTATAGCAGATAATAATAGCAACCATATCCGAATTTAGCAGTTTATAAGTGCCATAATCGCTGAATGAAAATACGTAGCAGATTTTTATCCAACAACGTTGATGTCGAAAGATGATAAGGTATTCATATGAACATATGTTTATAAATTAGTATTACACCATTTCATAAATTTATACACCTCTATTGCTTTAAACTATATTATTGCAAAGAAAACATAACACTGAAGCACTTCGCTCTTGGGCCAATCGATAAATCAATCTTAGCTCCTAAGGTAATTGCGGCTTATGAATTTTTAACTCCAAGTTAGGGAAGGATTAATAATAATTTTAGTGAAGTAAAACTGTGGCACGTTTTGACTTAAGCGGCGCTACAGAGCCATTTGGCAATGCTTTCATTGGTGGGCGCTCCCTTTAGCCCCTTTCCGGGCGCTCCCATTTTGAGATGTCAATTACTTGGCAGCTGAAGGATTTCTTCACCCTCAAATGAATGAGTAATGGAAATTTCCCACTTGGTATAAAGAGAAACGTCAGTCATTAATTTAATAATGCAGTATGCGTCTGCTCCCCTTTCATTAGTTTTGATAATAATTAATGATCCGAAGGGAGGAGACTTTGTTACGTTTTATTTTTCTTGGGCAACACACAAGTTACTAATAATGATATTTTGCTTTAATTGCTTATGGTTTTCTGAAACAGCAAAGCCAAGGAAAGATATACTTAACTCTTTAAAAATAAGTTGATACTTATTTTAAGCTTTGTGTAGAAGTCATACCCTTTTAGTATTAGCATCATCTTAAAGGCAATGTTGACGTAACTTTTATTAGAGATTCCAGTTGTTAATTCATAGTTTTTTTATTAAAAATATAAGAAAATAAAATTGTTCATAAGATATCCAAGAATAAATGAAATCGTCGCATCGTGTAATTCTTGAGCTACCAAATCAATATCGTTTTAACGTTATCTAAAGTTTAATAAACAAATGGCACTTCGATATATTTTAAATGTTATTAATGTGAATATTTATTCTCGCTAAGGAGATTTTTTAGAATTATAGCGGGTATTTTTCTTAAAACTTTAAAATTAAAAAAGTGATAAAAATCGTAATAATTACCATGGTGTTGGCTTCATTGAAAAGGTAATTATTTTCCATTAGGGTTTAAATTCGATTACAGGAATATAGGTGCCGTGGCTGGCTCGAATAAAGGAATATGGAAGTACAATTCTCGACCACTTATTCTAGATTTTGGCATCGTATATTGGCAATAAAGCAGCGTATTCTCTCTTTCAAGTGGATCAACCTCTATTTATTAGCATAGACCAGCAATTCTTTATATCTTCACAGAAAATAATCCATAGTGTGACATCATACGATCGTGGAGGTTAATATCACATAATCACAAGGACTGGATTTACATTATTATCAAATGTTTCCTGCAATAAATTGATTTTGTCGCTTACTGTATGACATATTACACTGTCTTCCTAAAACCAAAGCTCTTCGATATTAATGTTATTTAGTTTGGAAAGAAAAACTCAGTAATAATGGATCTAAGGCGCTCTGCATTGACTATAACGTTCTCGCCGGCCTCATTTTTGAAGAAATAGGGTTCAATAATTCCACTAGTCACCGAATATTGAATTTTTGTGGATGTAACGGTATCTCGTTAATAGCACATGTATTCCCTCCAAATTCGGCAATTTTGTTTACTGAGGCATCTAAACCAAAAAATTATCCTCATGGCTGAATAAATTATTGAAAAAGAAAATGGTTGAAAATTGGACTTCTAGATTGCTCTTCATTTGAATCAGCCGCGGAGCCCATATGCTTGAAATCGTATTTGAACTCAAATGGTATATAATTATAATTTCACATAAAGCCAATATTATGGCCATTATTACGATTTTTTATCTGCTTTTTTTTTATTTTAACTTTGTATACCTCTAAAGGGATTAATGTATGAAACAGAGTAACGGCAAGAGTTATTAGTTAAACAAATTTTGCAATTCGATAGGTTTTCTACAACTTTGTTGACTCGACGTGAAGATTTAGGAAATAACATTATTATTCACACCAGGATGGTTAACTTTATTTAATCAGATGTTAGCATGCGTCAATCAACGTTTAGTTCTAAAATTTCAATAAATGGGATAGAAAAAAAGTGATTGAAGTATTTTTTAACGATATTTGCAGATATTTAATAGCTACTTCTTTTCTAAACTTTTTCATCCAAAACATTTAAAAAGCAAAATATTTTTTGATTAATAAATATTTAAAAATTACCCTTATTTAATTAAACACATTTAAAGAGATTTCAAATAGAATAAACATATTTTCAGTGTTTTTTAGGCTCCATATTAAAATCGGGATCTCTCAAAATTTTGCGTACCTGCATACGTTTGGCAATAACTCACAGTTTTAATAATTTTAAACCGATCGTCATGATATTTTACAAATAAAAATATAGCAGTCTTAAAGTACCATCCCAAGTAAAATAGAAAATTGTTTTTCTCCCGCATATAGATTTTTATGATGAGAGCTATTTTTTTCATTAACCACTTTTCTTTTTAGGTTTTTTATGAAATAATGAACTTTAAAGTGACATTTATTCCCTCTCTACCCTAATTTTTAAACCATGGATTTGAAAAAGTTTGAAATATTCTGTGTACTGACATTTTATTGAAACTTTAAATAAAATTATTTCAAATACCTTGTATCGATAACTTCATAATTTATATATATATAACAGTGTATCACTACTTTCAGCGAGTTTTGATACGTACTTGGAGGGTTTTTATAAATGAATTTTAACTCTTTGGCTTGGATACAAAACCGACCTCATAGTTTTAAAATAATTTATGTATTAACTTAATAAAATTGATTTAAGTGGGACGGTAGTAATACCAAATATCATTAAGTTTTAATTAGACTTTTGGTTTAATTTTATCAACGTACAATTGCTATTACTAATCGCCGTACATATTTAAAAACTTAAGATAACAAACAAACAGAGTTCGACTTTGCTTAAATAAAAATAAGAAAATGTTTCAACCTTACTTAAAAAACAAGACCAAACATAATATTAATAGACAATAATTTTTTGGAAAACGTTAATATCGAAAACGGTGAAAAATTACAGCTTGAATTGCAAAATGATCGTTTATCAAACTATTTAAATTCACTAAAAATTCACAAATTAAACAAAGTATTTCCACTTCTCTTTTAGTAGCTACTCCAGATAATGCGAGCTTAACCTGGTGTTTGTTTCAATAAAGCATTGTTATTTTTATAAATTTAATATAAAGATGTCATCAATCATTGGCTATGTAGACTCGTGTCTCATTAAAGAGTTCACCTTCACTTATTGTTGTAAATATATTAAGTTTAACTTTACTCAATTTTTACAAAGAAATGAATCAAGAGGAAGTTCTCTAAGTTTTTTTCATTAAATTTCTACAAGTTATTTGTTTTTCACTCACTGGAATTAAGTGTTTCTTGTGGAAATATCGACTTTTAAGTTTTGAGACGAATTATTATATCTTGGTCGATCATGATCCCCTGGTACCAAATACTGAATCGTCTTGAAAGTTTATGCATATAATAACAAGGCCACCTGAAGTTATAACCCAATGTTGCGATTACTTGAATAAAATAGATAAGTTTGTGTTAAATCACGGCGCTTTGTTTTTTATATAATAATCTTTTAATTTATATTTCATCGTAAAGAAAATTTCTGCCAAAAGTCAAGTAAATGATATTCAATTTTACTCATGTTTTACGATTTGTTTTCCAGCTGCACCTAATGTTTCAATTTTACAAACACATTTAAAACATGCTTTTAGATTTATATTATTACCATGACGATGTTAAATACCGCCCTTCTCATGTTTGTAAATCATTTTTTATTACAATAATTTATACAATCTCATTATATATATTATGGTAAATATTATTTAAAACAAACCATAATTCCACTTTATTCATTGTGGCGACTTAAAAAATGTTCGAGGATATAGCAAGCGTTATATTCGGAAACTTGTGCAGCTAAACATTTTCGAAATATAATTTACTAAACGTTCCACGATTTACCTACAACGAAGATTGTGGTTGATTAATATTTAATAGTGGACAACAAGATAATACGATAGTCACTAAAACCTTGGATGTAGATAATCACATGAACCCCGATATCTAATCATGCTGGAGACAATATTTCTAATTTTTTAAGCGCTTGTCAATGTTTTTGTTCAAAAAATATCATCGAAATGTGTACCCACCTCCAGACTGCAGTCATTCCTGAAGTGAGATTCTGACACAATCGATTTAAAATATATATATATATATATATATATATATATATATATATATATATATATATATATATTCTAACCATAGTTGAAAGGTTGGTGAATATATATGATGTATCATACGAGAGTAAAGCACATTTAAGAGGACGAGGTACTATACTAATACAAATATGTTATTTCTTTCATGGTAATGATAAAAATTGAATAGTGATACAAACATATATTTTTTTTATGAAATTATATTTTGCATTACTATTGTAGATAAGCCCTTATTTTATCGATAAATTTATATAATTTTGTAGGCAATACTTTCAAATATCGAACAATATTATGCCCGACAAATTTTTAATACTATCAATTCATTTGAAAATAACCTTCCGTGATATCACCAAAATCAACCCAAGTTATAACATGTGCAAAGTTAAAATCCAAGTTAGTTATTGCAAATTTTTTATCGTCCAGTCACGGTAAATGACGATCTAACAAAATTATAAAATATTTAAACTTTAGTAGACAAGTCAATATAATAAAGTAACTAAGTGTAGTAGAATAATGTGTACTGTATACACATATATAAGCTAACTTGTCCATTAGGGACAAGTTTCCATGTGTCGGGTCCAGTCTAATGATTTTCACAGAAGACGAAGAAGACTTATTATGCGAGTATTTATTGACTTGTGCGACGTCCAATTATGCGATGACAATAAAAGAAATGATGAATTTGGCCTATTTGTTAGAAAGAAAACATAGTAATAAACAAAAAAGGACGAACGTTAGAAAAAGAGAACATTTCGTTCTTTAGGGGAACGAATTATTACGCAAGAATTGTTCTTTAAAATAAAAGAGCTATTACCAAAGACTGGTATAGCAATTGTTTGCCGGTTGTTTTGGAAAAAGTGCGAGAGCGACGCCCTCGCAATAGAATGTTCGTCCATCACGACTATGCCTCTATACGCTCAGCAAGACGAATGATCGAATATTTCACTACACCGTATATCATCTGCCATATAATCCCGACCTCATACCAAGCGATTTATATTTATTCCTAAGAACAAAGGAATAACTGGGAGAAATGCGATCCCTGGGGGCCAAAGAAACGATGGAATATACTGTGAACCTCTGCAAAAGTGTAGGAAAGAGTGTCAATGAAGATTATATCTGCTGCTTCTTTTAGAGGTTTCATTGAAATAAATAATACATGGAATACCACATTTGAAAAACTAAAAATAGATTACATACTTATTAGTTGGTTTCGTCTCCTGTTTCTGTTTCTTGCTATTAACTTTTAGTATTACGTCTTATACAGCCACCGACAATTTCTAACGATATCACAGTCGAGTGGGGCGTAATAACTGACTGAAAAGTTTTGTTTCTAAATTTAGATGATCATCTCATAATCATGGACACACCTATTGACATTAATTTCGATTTGTTTATATTTACATACTTTTAATTTTATTTCACTTGAAGTATTCTTTTATAATTCAATTAAAAGTCGTGATAGTAAAAGATAGAACTCAGGCAAAAAGTTATAAGAATGAATTTCAATCTTTTCCAACCTTTCACTTAAAAATAAAAACAAAATTAATTATCTTTTAAATTGAAACAGACTCATCAGATTCCATATTTAGCATATCCTTGCGGAAGAGTGTGTATAGTCTATTTGTGATCAAAAGACGAAATTATTTGATTTCAGTTGACCATTATTCTATTTTTAAAATTGACCAACTGAAATATATTTAATCTGGGAAAATCAGTCGACATGAAATTCTGAAAACAGTTGTTACATATAATATAAGGCAGTTTTATAACGAAGAATTATCTGAGTTTTCTAAGGAATAGACATTCAACCATGCAAACTCATTGCCAGAAAAAAATAAAGCCCAACCAGCTATAAAAATTTCAAAACGGATCATTATGAAATCCGATAACGATAACTTATGTATTATTATATATTATATTATTATAACTTATATATTATATTATTATAACTTATGTATTGGTATTTGACTGAATTTATTAAACTAGAAGCATACGCCGATAGTGAACATGGATACAATCCCTGTTAAAAGATAAATATTCAGAAGGACGATATCTCTATTATCACCTAACCGTCAACTTCTGAAACTTCAAAAAACATTATGACAAAAGACCAAGAAATTATCGAAATTGAAGATAGGTCAATAGGTATCTTTGGACAGGACCAACCGTGTATAAAGACGTACAGAAATTGTGTAAGTGATTTATATTAGATCAGAGAGGTTATATGAAATAATTCATGGAGAAAAAACTGTGACGAGAGACAGAGATTGGCTGAAAAAATCCAAATCTATGAACAAAATCTAGTAACTAAAGAAATACAAAGCTGTAAATAACACAAGTATAACATTGGAATCCGACCAAGATACCGGAGACCAGTTATATGTAACTACACCAGTTGATGGTTCCAGGGATCAAGAATGACCAAAACTCCACAGAGATGTGATGATTAAAGTTTAATAATACTTAGTGGATAAGCTTTAAATTTTCATGAAAATAATTTTCTTGATATA
This sequence comes from Druceiella hillmani, assembly GCA_039881145.1. Taxonomy (NCBI): domain Eukaryota; kingdom Metazoa; phylum Arthropoda; class Insecta; order Lepidoptera; family Hepialidae; genus Druceiella; species Druceiella hillmani. The sequence goes on from JAYKKI010000104.1 coordinate 60,852, forward strand.
ACATCAACGTATGGCATGTACGAACTTCATTTTTTATATAATTTTCATGAATATATGTTTTCTTTATATATAAGAGGGGTTGTTAGGTAATTATTAAGAATAATATAACAAATTGTGTAGTAGTGGTGGCAATGATCAGAATTTGAACATAGAATACTAGCCCTAAGTCTTTTAAAATAATATAGAATAAAAAGGTATTTTACAATTAACTTATGTTTGATTATTACATATATAATAAAAGGAAAATTTCAAATACCTATTTTATTGGAACGTATATTTGTAAGCTGAAAAAGAAACATACGGTAAGTTGTTAAGAAACATACGACATATTCCTCCATTATTTAAAGCCGACGTAAAATTCTGTTTACTATAAAGCAGGCTGCTTTCGTATACCAAACACATCTTTGTTGCGCGCCGTCACTAAATAAAGGTACTAAAACTGAAAAGATTTGCCGAGGAAAAATTCTTTTAATAGTTTCCGTATGCGGAAAAATGAAAATTAAATTTTACGTAGATTTTAAAGTATGAAAGAAGGCAAAGATTTGAAAACTTAACTAAACCCACTACTAGCACTTCACATTCTTAACATATGAATACTCTGCCGGAGGTAAAATGGTGCCGGAGGTAAAATCTCCAATTTGTAATGATGCAATATGGAAAACGTTTTCCTGGCCGGGAGACCTTGCGCATGAATATAACATTTTATGGACTCCCGACACGGGAGTTATAGTATATAGTTAAATTTGAACAAAAATACCTATTACCTTTATCGTAAACGTATTTAATGAGTAATATTTAATGAATAATGAATAATTTAATGAATAATGAGAGTAATATTTAGTGAACCAAAAATGAGATGAAAATAAATTAAAAGTGGTCCTTTACCTGATGGAAATTTAGAAATATCTTCCGGTTAGAACATAAATTAGAATTTAATATTTGGAAAAATATTTTAATTATTACTAAATATTTATTTTAGATAAATTTAAGATACCGGTCGTGGGACTAAAATATCTGCTAGGATTTAGATGACATCAAATATAATTTAGCCTCAAAGTTCTTCACCTATGAGCTTCATATTTAGCATTATCGATAATTATTTAAAATTTGATTTTACAGACATTTATTTTAAATTTGGTATTATAAATAGTTATTTTAAATTTTTAGCCTATATATTAGCTATAAATAAACCCTTTTTATTTATTGACATTCTGATTTTAAAATATGTTTGTACCTTACTTAATTTTGATTGCTCAATCTCGTGATAATAAAAGTCATTACAACACGCAGCAAGTGGTTTTTTTAAACAGGGAATCCTAAACCCCATCTAGACCAGGTACTTCTTGAGGGTATTATTGCCATTACTGATACCTGGTCGGGTATTATATACATATTCAGGCCGTATAAATATCAAAAACATGTGTACATAGATAGTCTAATAGATAATAAACATTATATTTTCAATAACATAAAGTTATAAAGTGAAAGATTCAGATTTTATTTACCCTTACGAATAAAAAAGTAAGTATCTTTTGACATCAGCTCTTTAAAACTAATTTATATATTATAATTCTAATTACAAAAAGCCAGGCCAAAAACAGCTACTCGACGTATAGGTACAGAGACGTTCTCCAAATCAGTATGAAAGGGTGCAGTGTTGAGTGGTCCAGTTAGTCAGCGAGTCAATCTTATAATCGTCAAAAATGGAAAAACTTCATGTAAAAAAATTATTAGAAAGGTAAGCTCATGTATCTTAATTAATTAAACTTAATTATATTCAATAGCAAAGTAACCTCTCGAATCAGAAATTATTATATTTAATTCGATTCCAGAGCAAAGTAAGCTCTCTAATCTGAATTAGATTCAGTTAGATTCGAGAAAAAAGTAATCTCTCTAACCTGAATTAGCTCGATTTAATGAGATTTGAAAGCAAAATATGTTCTCCAATCTAAATTAATCAATATGTACTAGAGTAAAATAAGCACTTTAATCTAAATAAGTTCGATTTAATGAGGTTAGAGGTACAAGTTCTATAATTAGAATGAATCAAATGTAATTCGACTCATCAAACTTGCCATCCACTAGATAATTTATTAAAAAAACTTTTTTAAGAAATGGCAAAATAAAAATGATACTAGAGATGAAAAAATAATTATTTACTCTGAAAAAATATTACATCATTCTCTAGTTTTAATATCTCTTCTATTATTTCTACTTTTTTCTTATTTTGCGTAAACATTATATTGTATAGAGTTTAACTCGGTTATATCCTAACATGACTTTAGACTACCTCCCAGAATCTTAAAAATTCATAATTATTCCATTTGTATTCCGTTTATTATGACACTAGTTTTATTTTCAGTTATTTATGTTTTATAGGTGTCATTATAATTATTTAAATTTTATAGATTAAAGTGAATTTCATTAAATTCCGTTTTTTTTTTAAAATCGGCAAGAAAATATGAATCTTTCTGAATCAAATTAATTTTAAGACGGGTATGAACATAAAATACTTAATTCTGTTCATGAGCTTCCAAAAAGAAGAAGATATGTAATTTAATTTTTAATCTCAAGGTTCGGTAAAAATTTAATTAATTTCAATTTTTTAACATAGATTTTCAATTATATCTAGTGAATGATTTATACTTATCATATTTTTCCTGGTTTATTTATTTAATGACCTCCCACTGTCTAAAGCTAACGCTATATTTATCCTGTCTATAATCCAAAATGTGTAATACGTTTCATATATGCGTTACGCCGTGCCGTTCTTGTATTTATTTTGTATATGCAAGAATAATATTATTTATTAGGTTGAAAGTAACTAGTGTGCTAGTTTGAATCATGAACTCCGTCCCTGCCAAGTTTTGTGAAAATAAATTATTATTATAAAGATAAATATAAATAGTCATTAAAATATGATTTAATAAAAATATCTAAACTTATTTTTCGGGGTAGTAATATTCTATGTGTGCAGAGCCGGGGATACTGTCCAGTCTTTTTATTACTGTACTACAAGAAATATAAAAACGCTAAATTCAGTAGCAATTCGTTGCTTTGTTGCACAGTTGTTAGATAACAAACGCCCAAATTTTTAGATTTACAACATTAGTGGTATTCAACACCAGAAATATTGCATCACAATAAGGGCACTTCTAAATATGAAATTAGACCAAAAATATTTTATAAGTTTTTAAATCATTGAATGATGCGAACTTTTATGAGTATTCCATCGTGATTTTTGCAGTCAAATAATTTTTGAGGATTAAAAAGAGTCGCGTCGCCGCATCAGTTATGCATCAATTATGTACATTAAAGTGTTTAAACTAACCAAAATAATAATGTGAGAGAAAGTGAACGCACAATTTCATATTTGCATAATTAGATATACGTTCGACGTCTATGTGGCTATGGATATAAAAACAAAGTTTGACTTTCTGTTGATTAAGAAGAAACCAAGCACTGTTCAAATTACTGTTTTCCACTATTAATGTAATTAAAGAATTATTGGCTAATAAACTTACATCTTAAACTTTTTCGTAAATAACCGATCATCCTAATTTCAATATATCAAAATATATTTTTATAGTTGTCCATTAGGTGGTAGTATCTATTATATTTTTAATATATGTAATCATTATTTAGCAGCTTACTACTTCACCTCACACCGAGACATTTTTAAAATATTTATTAAGAAATATGCGATATATCATTATTTTTCACGCAAGAGAAACTGTCAGAATGCTTGCATATTAGTGTCATGTTACTTTATCGAAAATAGAATTACTGTTTTTTTACGTATTCTATTTTCTATAAAGGGAAAAATTTTAAGTATTTAGTTGTGAAATTTCTGATGATAGATATATCATCAGAAATTGTATACTTCCACAATTACACCTCATCAATAAATTGCTGCTATCTCCTTAAATATAATTCACATTCGAAGTATTCTTAAAAATTTAAATCGAATTTTATACGAATGACAAAGTTTTAGTCTTTTAATATGTGCAGATGTTTGGAACCATAATTTTGCCATAACATAGTAAGCTAGAATTCATAGTAGTAGAGAGTTTGTTAAGGAATGGTGCAAAAATAAAATCTACCCTTGAGGTAATAATTTATTAATTTTTTATTTTAAACTGTTTACCTTAATTTCTTTAAGATTATTTAAAATTGGAAAAAAACAAACCGGCGCAGTGTTGGCTCGGTTGGTGGTATTAAGTAGTGATAAGTATAGCTCGTACATGGAGGCTTCTGAACCTCGTTCGATGCGTAATTACTTTATTTATCCTAAGTCATCACTAATATGAACTTCCGAACGTAATAAATATTTAATAATTAGTAATATAATTAAATAGTTGAGCAAAAATATATTATCAATGACATCTCAAAACCTATGACATTTAGAATTTCCCTTTTGATTCTTATACAACTTTGCGTACGATTCTAAATATCCTGTTTTTTACTGAAAAACTAAAGCCATAATTCCAAATTTCATCGAGATATCTAGATTACGCCTATAAAACACATAAAAACGTTCTAGACAATATCGTCATATGATAAAAAATAATATTTGTAAATAGTTTAATAGGAGTACTAAGTATAGATATTAAAAAAATTATATCAGATTTATAGTGTGCGGAATCCTAGTACCGGTACTTCTTGTGAAGTTTTATTTTTACCTATATAGATTTTGATAATTGGTATCTAAATTACTATTAAGATACTAATATTAATAATAAAAATGATAAAATTTAAAAAAGTTAAAAAATTCAATCTATTCGTGGACCGAGATTATATTCAAATCATCAATAATAAAAATGAGAAAGATTTTTAATTACAAATTAGTCTCTTTTGTAAATTAAATTATTTTTCTTCGGAACTTTTTTTATCAAGATGAAACGAGGTACATATTGAGCCTCATTGTGCCTTCTATACACATATGTAATATGCTAAGCCAGATATATTGCAGGCTCAATAGTGAACACTACATTTTTAGTGAATTTAAGCGATGATTAAACACGATTTGAATCGATCGATCGAACCGATCGATATTGATGAGTTTATTCATTATTTTCGTTAGCTTTTATTGTTATTTTACTTTATATTAACAACACTTAATATATTAAAAAAATGATATCCCTTATGATGATAAATTTTATGTTTCGTATTATGATTACAATGTGGTAAAAAACATTTTCGCTGGTCTACTTCCACATAGTAACACACGTAACCGATGTCAATATTTTGTTTTTTAACTTCATGATTTCCCAAAGTAATTAAAATGTTGCCTTAACGATGGCGATCTTTTCAGTGTTTATATACATTGCAAAATGGTTAAATTTAAAAACTATCTACACACTCGCAAATTTAATAAAATATTCCTCAATCAAAATTTAATAAAATAATTGTATTTTAATAAAATAAGCGCTAGCTTCAAAAGGGAAGTTCTGACATTTTGTTTGTTTACTATGTTTATATCAGAAAAGTGAGAACAAATATTTTCCACTAATTTATCCAAAAATGCACTCTTGAATTCGCACATTGGTATGCCAACATCATTTCGTGGAAAGGTATTTATGCAAGTTATGCAGCGTCATTTGCTATGCTTATAGTATAAACATTTAATTAGTTCCAATTTTTATTTTTATTTTATTCTCAAAATAAGACAGCACCATGTTTATATAGAAATTAGATAATGATGAGTTTATTCATCATTATTATTTATTGAATTAACGAGATTTTGGTTAACGGAGGCATTAAAATATAATGTCAAATCTACCATTTACCAGAGCCAAAAATGTTTATCAAAATGAAGAGATAATTCATTACTGGAGTGTGTGGGAGTATGGGGGAGTATGTGGAGTATGTGGGAACACAGTATAAAGTGTTTTTCGCTATATATATATATATATATATATATATATATATATATATATATATATATATAAATATAATTTTTAATGCATTTCACTCATTCATTCTAGAAAATTATTTTAATAAGTAAATTTTTAAGAAGTATTTGAATTACTTCGTTCATTCGTATGTTAGTATTGATTTGAGATTTTAATATTTCAAAACGAATGAAACGTTACGAGTCCTGTTTTCTTAATATAAAATTGTCAAACTAGCTTTCTAGAATAACAAATTTTTATTCAGATCTTTAAGAAACGTCTAAAAAACATTCCGTTCTATCTATATATACTAACTTTTATTCGCGGCTTTACTCATATGCTTTTGTTCGTAATTTTATAATATTTTCTATAAATATTTCTCTCTAAATTATGGATTAAAGGGAGGATTTCTATTGCTTCCTTATATTGCGTATACAGCGTTTCAAAACTCAGGTCTATCCATGACTCCGCTGCGACGTTGCTTCATTAATCCCATTTATTTACTTCTTTTGTTTCAAATAAGAATTTCCCCAAAGTAATAAAATTTCCTGTAATTAAAAGTAGTCTATATCATATGCCGGCACACCATCCATTTCTGTGCTGTAAATAATGTCATTCCGTAGCTCTGTTGCGATATGAAAGAAAGACAAGCAAACACGCTTTTGCATTTATAATATTAATTAGACTTATCATGTCAGTAAGGATGAAATTTTCCAGGTTGAAAGTAGCCTATGACATTTCCCAATTCGTCAAATATGTCTATGCAAGAAATCACTTCGATCCATACGGATCGGTTGCGACGTAAATGAAAGCAAACTACCTTTAGGCAAAAATCAGTTGTTCATATGTGACGTAAAAAAGGGACAAAAACATTGTATTTATAATATTATAAGTAATTAGTCTGATGCTTCTTTATATTGCGTATTTAATGATTCAAAAAATTATGTTGACCCGTTGGTCCTTTGCGACGCTGATTCCTTATTCACTTTGTGTACTTTTTCAGTTTCAAATTAGACTTTCGTCGTTATGAAAAGTATCCTATATAACCCTCCTTCGCTATCTTTGTACAACAAATTACGTGAATATTTTGCCCCATTGCGATGGAAAAATGTATAAACAAACATACTTTGGCATTAAATTAGTTAGGATAATAAAACTGTAAAACTGGCCTGTCTGTACATCAAAGATGTTTATAAAAAATTATTTAGGGTAAAATAACGAAATATAACAAAGCGCAAAGTATTGTCGTGTGTTTACATCTGTTTATTTATTCACGCACCATGTGATAACAACCAACAGAATTTTGATGGCGTTTTTACTGGGGGATTCTGTTGGCTCAGACCTCAGTCTTAGCATGAATATAGTCTATGGTTTATCAAATTCGACCAATCAAGAAGATGATATGCCAATTTCACGTTTCACTATAAATTATACTTACTTAAAAAAGTTTTTTTTATAATTTTTATAATAGATGGCATTACGTCCATTAATCTTCTACAAATCTACAAACTTAACTCTATGTATATTCAATATTTAAAGATATAAAAAAAGAAAATTTTAGGTATTTTTTTATATAGCAGTTGAACCTGAAATAGAATTTATTGGATTTAAATGTAATATGCGGGCCTACGACTGCTGCGAAACTTTAATTAAAAAGTAATCTGTTCAGTGTACAGTATGTTATGAACCAGTACTCTCCCAATCGTGATAGGACGATATATTATGGTTAATATTTGAGATCAGTCTTTTATTAGCATTCTTATTCATAAGTGTTAATACAATACTTCGTTAAATTTTTCTCAGCTATATGAAACTACGTGATGTAGTATTATTTCTACTTTTTTAAAATTCTCTACCACGACCTAGGTTTTATTGTATGACAACTCTTCAGTTGGGCAATTTTATCTTTACAAATTACCCACCTAAAAATGTTGTCATATAACGACACCTACGACATGGTAAAGAATTTAAATAAAGTAGAAATAAAACTACATCACGTAATTTCGTTTAGTTTGGGAAATGTAATTATAATGAATTTCCACAAAATTATCGAAAATATATTCAACAATCTTCGTTTTTTACCTTTTTGTTAATTTTTTTGCACACTGGTGTGGTTATTTTTTCATGAATTTCCTCCACAACCTATAGGAACTGGAAATGACGGAACGAAACGAAAACGTGTACAGAGTCAAAGAATTAAAAGTAATTACACAATTAATATATGAGTACATAAAAGTAATTACATAATATAAACAAATCTATCAGTAAATATATACATTATTATCTATTTTTCTAAACGAGTTCTTCATAACACTAACTTACCAAATAGGTTTTTATACATTTACATATTTTCTCATATTACAAGTTCGAGTAATACCGGTGCTATTTTGACTTTGTTTTAACGTCACGTAGGATACGTTAGACAGGAAAATAACCTCACTTTAGCGATATATCATTCATTGTAATCGAATAAATACACTTTCAGAGATACATACGTCATTCTGTATATATAGCATTTCTTTTTACGCAGTGTTTTAATAAAAAAAATTCAGGTATTTTCATTAGATACAATTCAAAGAGACCATAATACGACACTTCAATACGCTTAGTGCTTTCAATTCACGATGAAAATACAGACGGTAATTTTGTCTTCGAGGACCCTTGTACACCTGTTGACGGGAAAAGCAGATATTAGAAAAAATAAAATAGGTATTATTCAGACATCATATTTTTACGCAAATATTTAGAAATGAAAATGACAAGAGTACCAAAGAGGAAAAATGGGAGGGAATAATTTTAAAAAAGATATATAAAATGTTCGCATATCACTTTTTGTTCTTATTTGCTTACTAAGAATTGTTTGATTTTGAATAACTTGATTAATTTTAACACAAGTAATTGTTAGATTGCAATTTGATTTATATCCTAAGAAAATCCATGTTTAACCATTAACATAACATGGTCTAAATTTCTAAAAAATTACTATCGACGGCAGCACGTCTCTGATTTCATGACGATGTATAGTTTATTTAATTTTATTTTCCCGTAACTTTGTCTGCGGTGTAACTCGAACGTATTTCCTAAACGTATTTCCTTACAGAATTGATAATGAAAGTAGCCAATAGTTAAACATGTTATGCACATATTCTTGATACGAACAAAGAGACAAACTGACGACATTTTCTAAAACGGTCTATTTTTCTTTAATGTTCTTTATTGCAGATTCAATACCTGATGCGAATAGATTTATATGTTCCGTGTATTAATAAATAAGTATTCACAAACAGGAAATTTATAATACATATATATATATATATATATATATATATATATATATATATGTATGTATATATATATGATGGAGCAATTTGATCGTAAGTGTTTGAATTCTTTTTTCGCAAATCATTTGCAGCAAACAAAACTTTGCCCTGTGTTCTACATCAAACAATTATCTCTCCATTTAGTCTATGTATACAATAACTAGGTTGTATAGAAGAAATCAGGTAGTAGGTAGGCAAGTAGCTTTTATAAACTAAAAAACGTTTTTGTCACCAATAAATATTTCTTTATTTTATAACTGATATGCTTCACTTACATCTACTTTATTTTAAAAAATTATTAACCATTAAAAATCTTGAAAGAATTACGCCATATATATTTTCTGTTTAGAAAATATAGGCGGATACGAATGAAAAGATTGTACGAATTCGTTTCTGTTATAAAATTTATCATTCTGTTACTTTAAAGTAATTCTCTACAATGTTGAATCAAATTTTAGTATCTGTTCTAGTTCTTTACCTAGTTTGTCTCCTTTATGTACTTAAATATGAAGTGTCTTTTTCTAAACATAATTGAACATTATTTAGCTTTTCATCGTCATGTAGAACACGTTGTGCGTAATGAGTAAATGTAGAAAATCAAATAAATTAATCGATTATATTTCTTTTTTTTGTGAAGTAAAATATTCAAAGTTTTCCTCACAACCACTTTTTACACTTGTAAGGATAATTTAATTTAAGTTTTCAAAGAAATTATTGAAAATACCTAGAGATTAAATTCATAGTTCCAATTAACATTGAATAAAAAAATAAACAATCGGTTTGTCAGTCGAAAAAAAATTTCTTAAATTATTTTCATTTTGCGAAACGAAAATCACTAAAATTCTTAGTTAAATAACTTTGAACTATTGGATCTGGTGTTAATATAACAAATAAGTTAATAATATATAAATATGAAAATTAATCAAGGATGAAATTATTAATTTTATCTACCCGTAATATTGTTAAAAGGCTAGGGGTGACAGGTAGGAAGTAATTAAATCAATACCAGAGTTTAATTAAATACTAATAAACGCTTTAATTGAAATAACGCGCTCGAATATTTTCAAACTTTAAATTTTAATACAAAAATAATAAACGCGTTTTTGTCAAAAATATAATAGTCTCTAATTAAACGACTAATATTTCAAGTCAATAATGTAACTGAAAGCTATTTTATTATAAACAATAAAAACGATTTAAATTTAACTTTCTTTGGTGTTTCTTCATAACGTTATTCAGTTTGTCAGTAAATAAAATTTTCTAACTTGTAAATAATAAGTGTTATTTCTGTCAGTTTTAAGCGTACATATTATATTTGTGATAACGACAGCGCAATTGGGATAACGGCAGTGAACAAGATGATATTGCTGAATAATATGCTGTATTATTAATATTGATTATTAACAATTATTTTGACATAGCTCAAAACATTAATGAAAAAATAAAGTTCCATTGCTCTCATTAATCATAACGTCCTTTCGAATGTCCATCTTTGAAATGATTTAACTCACAAAGTGTAAGTTACCGTAAGTTAAAGAAACGTGCAAGTTACGATAGCAAAAGTTATGCAATTGTAATAACGGGAGCGAACAAAATTTAAAAATTCCGAATAATATTCTATATTCCTACAGCTTTCAGGTAATCAAACATTTATTTTAAGTTCAATCTACCTTTAGGACTTTTAATGTATTCTATGTAAGGTAGGTAAACGTAATCGACCAAAACACAGATTTCATTTAAAATGTGATTTCATTCATATCCTCCTATAAAATCCGATGGGCAAATTTTTGCTCCTTTAAAATTTGAAAAAATCTCCTCGTACTATTTTTAAATATTAAAAATGTTATATTTGGACAATTAATTTTACGCAATTTCCACTTCCAACTTGAAAAAGATTCATTTTATCCCCACTACTTGAAAAGATGTCGTCCACATAAGGTAGAAGAAGTTTTCTATTATAAGGCAGTTCGTATGTGTTATAAAGGTACAGCATAAATATATAGATTAAAGGTGGCCAAAATATTGATTCATGTGAATCGTTTTGATTATGCCAATTTTTAATAGTTTCAATAAACTTACTTTATTTATATATTTAATTAGTCGTCGCTAAAAATTATCTACAATGATCTTAAAATTTTAAACTCGAGGGGCATTCACGAAGTAATAATATAAAACTTAGTTAAGATATATTTGAAAGTACACATGTCAGATTTATTATATTATTACTAAATAAGATTCCTTTGAAATACAGACGATACAATAGCTCAAGGATACTGGGTAGTAAATAATAAAATTATATGACAGTTATCAATCCACGTGAGAAATAATATTAGAAACCGTTAATTTTTCCCGTAAATTTGATGTAAGATCCAATTAAACGTAAAAGAAGAGTTTCATACCTTTAGGTGGCGTCATCTAGTCGAATAAATTTACGTTAGTTTTGCTTTTCTATCTTTTATAAATAGAAGGAAAAGAGAACACATCTCATATGAGTTAGAGAGAACAGAGCAAAATACATTTCATATGAGTTTAATATTTTCATTTAACAAGCTTTCGACTAAAATCAAAAGTATAAGAATTGTCAGTTAAATGTTATATTCATTTGTACACAAATGTAATAACTTTGTTATGATAATAAACAGAGTAAAAGTAAATTAAATGCAATAGAATCAAATTCATTTCTAAATAATTAAATTCACTCAAGTAGTGTGTAGCTTGATTAAATATTTTAAAACAGAAAAAATACTGGAGAAAATAAAAGTGCTGGAAATGCGCATAAAATTATTTATGAATTCAATAAAAATGCTTTTTCTTTATTTATATTCCCATAATGCTAACATATTTTAAATAATTTTTCTTTTTCCATATAATCATTAGATACAGTACAAAACGTGTAACAATTTTACTCTCAAAAGATGGATGTATTTTATTAGAAAATATTAGTGATCAACCACGAATTATATCGGAATCTTTATCAAGTATCTATACGTGTGCATGTACTCATCGTTTTCGAAGATTGCCAAAAGTGCACGAAGTATCCGGTAGCCTGCGGATTTACTCTCTTTTATAGTGTTTGTAACAAATAAATAATATACTTAAGTATTCGATAAATGTTATCATTATAGAATTAAAATTCTTGAAAATTCCGGATGAATGTTAAGCTTTTATTTTCAGTGCATTATCGACACCTATTCTTTTTTATTAACATCGGAAAGCGGCTTTGTGTACCTGATTGAGAAACGAAATTTATTTCCGTCCACTTGAATGTCAATATCAGATTCGCAGCTAGAATATTAAACAAGCCAGAATCAAACAAACCAATATTAAACAATCCTTTAGCAATTAAACAAGCCAATGAAATGGCTTTAAATGGGAAAAATGGCTTTTAATGGGAAATTAATCAAACCAATATTAAACAAGCCTTTCGCAGCCAGAATATTAAAGAAGCCATGCACACTCAGAAGAATGAAAACTATGGCATTGTTGTCGTTGCTATGGTTACGTTATTTTACTGTTCAGAATTATATATTAAATTTTGGGATCTGAATATTTTGGTGAGACCTTTTTCTATGTACTTCGTGGTCACTCGAGATTTAATTACTTCAATAAATTAATTTTAATATTATAAAATATAAATTTTCTTTTTTTTATTGGGTCATAAACTACCAAAAAATAAATGTAATATTTTTATAATGCCAACGATAAATGCAACACTTTTTTTTAATTTGTAAGTTTTTTCGGTAGGTTAAACGGTACCTTTTTTATTTTGACATCATTATTCCTGTAACCTTATGTATAGTGGAATAGAAAATGTAACTCTTGTAATTTAATGAAGTTAGTCGACTGGCAGATAGCTTGTTCAAAATTAAATTATTTAATATAAAATTTTCTTTTTTCAAAATATATTATTGTACATCTACCCTAGCCAAACATTCTTTATCTTTTTGTTACTTTTGTACAAACATACATTTTAATCACTCGTATAAATATTGAAACAAACACTATATAACATACAGCAACTTATACTTATTTTGAAACTTGCTTATTTCTTATTACTGCATCAAAATAATGGCAACGTTTAATGATAACTAAAAAATCACAACCAATTTTGTGAAAACTTCCGATCACGCAATTAAGTCTTCTCGTTACATCTTTAGTCAATAAACATATTTATTCAATGTGGAAAAGGAAGTTTACAGACTATTATGGATACACAACAGCGGACTAATTAAAACTTTTCCTATTGACTAGGAGCTGACGACGGTTTAGGACACTAACAGCCTTCGGTAACTCTTGTTGTTCTACGGAGTTGCCTGTCAAAGGTAATGGGTTCAATTGTTCTATTTAAAATATAGTTCGTGGACTTTGGTAACAGTCATAATATAAGCATTTGCTAGTCCCTTTTTTATTTTAGTAGGCGACCTGTACAAAAGGAATAGTACAGTTTAACAATATAGTTCTTATGAAAATTTAATATTAAACTCCCTTAATGTTGTCATCTGGCTAGTTCTATAAAGAAAGGAATTGAATGGTTTAATTTTCAATCTTAATTTTATTACGATATTTTGCTTGGAAATAGGCAATAACGAATTATTTTACTATAGATATTCTAGTTATAAATGGGTCAGAACTGAATCTAAATTCATTCATTTTATAGCCATTTTTTAATTTTTGGTGGACGAAGAAGTAAAAATAGACAGAGAATTAATAATGAAATTGGTTATTGAATGAGATGGGGAATTATATGTGATGAGGCATCTACCTACCACAAAATTAACATCCAGACTAAGGAAGTGAGGTCAATACATACTAATACTCAACATTCATTACGTTTTGTTTATTTGATAAAATCAAGATTGTTATAGAAGAGAAAGCAATAATTGCGCAAGCCCTTTTTGATTAAAAAAAAACAAAAATGACAACTTTTCTGAAGACTAAAATTAAACTAACATAACCAGAGAAGTTAAGCTCTAATCGATAATACAAAAGAGAGAATACATAAGAGAGATAATTTCTTATATATTTGTTAAATTAAAATTTATACAAAAATTACTTCAAATTAATTAATCCAGAACGTATTAAAATTAGTCAACGTAACTATGGTTCAGTCATTAGATATATAAACATTCTGGAACAGGGAAAAATAGATAGGATCAATTTTAATGCAGTTAATTTGGGTTAGTTCACGACACACGATACATTGAATCCAATCTTGCTCAGTTGTATCCTCTTTATATAAAATTCCACAAAAAATACTAGAACAATCATCCGATTGGCTTTGGTATTTCTCCTTTTTATTTGCCTTCATTTTATTATCTGATTTGGGCTTTTGCTTTTCTATCTTGTCTTTTACTTTCTTTTTAGTCTTCATTTTTTTAATCAGGTCCCTTGTAGCTTCTTTAACGTTTTCATTCAACTTCCTTTTTTTCCTAGTTTCTGTTCGTTTTCTGTAAATAGTTCTTTAGGACCTATATCCACATTTGGCATAATCATCAAACCATCAGGATTATCGCTGTTTAGTTTGAGATCATTAGTTAAAACATTATCAGTCATATTTGACGTATTAATTATGCTAGGGCGTTCGTTATTCTTTTTTTAGAATCTAGTTCTCCAAAATTATTAATATTTTTTTGCTTTTGGTGTTGTAGAATATTTTACAGTACCCAAACAATAGTGCTCGCATTCGTTACTGCAGAAACAATTTATTTCCTTTCACTTTGTAAACTTGCAAGGTCACTTGAAAGGTAGTAGACTTAGCCATCCTCTCGAAATCAACACCTCTATTATTCAATATTGCTGGCAGTTACTGTAAATAACGTTATATTTGAACATCGGCTCTAAATGATATACAAAACTGAATTAATTATGTTACATCACTTCCTAATGCCACGACCCTGCTTTTCTTTTGCACGTTGCGTCAACCCCGTTTCATTCACCTTTTCCATGCCCAGCTTTGTGATAATTCCATATCATGGAATTATATTACCTTGAGGTAATAAATTTCGGCCACATTTCAGAAATTTTGGACGTCAATACGTAAATCATGAGCTTGTTCCAATATTGAGTTACTGGGCCATCACTAAGAAAATTAAGGATATCGATATTCGTTGGTACTTCTTCGAGGACAGGTTGCAGGTGGACCCAAATAGTATAATATTTTCTAATCTCTGGACTAAATCCCGAGTATAAATTACGAAAGTAGTTGCTTCTGTTTGATAGCCGTAAGTTCTTTTTTAGCTTTTAGATCTGTTATTTTTTTTCGTGTTGATTGATATTTAACGAAAAATTTATTATCAATATCATCACAAAAAGGAATGGATTTTGTGCAACCATCATCACATATTCGATCCAAACAGCGCTCAATTTAACGGTCGCGACAAATAGTGTTTAATAAGTTTTCGTAGAATTTAAAAACTTTAGCCTTTCTCAGTGTAGTCACAAGAAGCTTTAAGTTACTGTGCGTAACACACATATACGTATCTTTGTCTATTACTTTCCAATCAACAATTTAAAACTGCGTGAATCTTGCAACCAACTCTCAGGAAGTTCCGAAGAGTGTTAAGCTATTTTCTCTTCTTCCTCCTAATGAATTCTTTTTACCTACTCATAACTGACGGTATTTGTCATCTAGAAATTTTTGAACCAACTTGTTTAGATTTCGTTTTATTTCCATTCTTTTTGTTTGTTATTACTTCCTTATTAATTTTCTTTGTTTCACTACAGACCCCAAAAGTGATTTGTTCGCAATTCGCTGTTCTTGCTTTATCTTAAGGTTGGTAAGCTTCTGCATTTTGTTGTTCAATTATTTACCCAAATAATGTTTTTTACCATTTCACGCCATGTTTCTGGGTTTCCAGCCCTTTGTATCATTTTAGAATTAGATATTGGTTGTTTTTTTACTTTTTCCTTTTATTTTTGTAATTTTCTTACTCTCTTGCAGTATTTATTTAGTTTCGTATTAAGTTTCGTAATTTGCTCATATTCATTTTTTAATTCTCTATTCTCTATTAAATTAAACAGTATTTATTTGAATAATTTGGTTTTCAGTGCCTAAGTAGAAACCGATTAGGATCTTAGTTAAATTTTTTCGAAATATTTAACAATGACAAATGAAGAATCTACAAGCTGGGCCCTCCTAAATTCATCTATTTGTAGAACAATACATTTAACGTGTCAATGACTGCGAGCAAATTTATGTGATAGGATAACTGACTGTGATAACTGACTTAAAGCATATTTCCCAGAAGACAGATCAAATAAAAGTTCGTGACTATTAGACAAAAACACATCAATTGTGTTAAAACTGAATAACGTAAAACTGATTATGTATTTCAAAACGTTTTTGTGCATGTATGAATGAGAAAAAACCGTCATAAGTATTGAATTATTAGTATTTCGTAATTAAATATTTAATATGTCTGAGAAACTCTTTAACACACATAGAAGTACCATCATTTTTTATTAAACAAGAGAATCTGTCCATTACTGAAGTTGACTATCGAATCACCTCTTTCAAGTCATATTAAACATTTAGCCTTGTCATCAATTGACTTTTATCCCTCGAGATAAAGTTAAGTAATAGATTTAATAAAACAATAAAACAAAGTTTTATGAACAAATAACGGCTTCCGCAGCCGTTATATTCCAATAAAACCAGAAATAATATTGGACAAATGATTAATCTTCCCAAAACTTAATTATTTGTTTTACAATCCATAAAAACGTGCCAGGTTCAGCTCTACCTCAAATATCACCGGCACAATATATTTATATCTAGCACTTGACAGTATATTGATACATATATTGAAACATATATATTCACTCATACATAAGCATTTATACAACGACATACACATACATACGTACAAATACAAAGTGAAACCAACACGGAGATAAAAATGAGTTTAGTGTGAACAAAGCGAAACTAATACGGAGATAAACATGAGTTGAGTAGTGAACAAAGATAGATTGAACGATTGATGAGAAAAAAGTATCTCGCATTTTCTTATTAATTTTATATAGCGCTTAATTTAATTAAATTCTCAAAATATTTACTGAGAGAAAAACCTTGCAATTTACAAAAGTTTAGCAAACTTTCAAAGAAATGACCTCAGGCTGTCAAGTAATTTTTCGGGTTTTTAGATATAATTTTTATTTTATCAGAAAATTTTTATTTTTATTTTATCAGAAAAAAGTATCTCACATTTTCTTATTAATTTTGTATAGCGCTTAATTTAATTAAATTCTCAAAATATTTACTGAGAGAAAAACCTTGCAATTTACAAAAGTTTCGCAAACTTTCAAAGAAATGACCTCAGGCTGTCAAGTAATATTTCGGGTTTTTAGATATAATTTTTATTTTATCAATATCGCTACATAAATTAAATCCACGTGTACATGACAGTTTTTAATAACTAAACTTTAGGACTGGTTCAACCTGACCAACCAGTCCTAAAGTTTAGTTATTTATGTAGCGTTATTGATATAATAAAAATTATTTCTAATAACGCGAAATATTACTTGACAGCCTGCGAATATTTCTTTGAAAGTTTGGTAGACTTGTAACTTGCGAGGATTTCCTTTCAGTAAATGTTTTGAGAATTTAAATAAATTGTGCGCTATAAAAAATTAATAAGAAAATGCGAGATATTTTGTGAAAATTTTCTGACTCGATCTGACTTTTATTTCAAGTTATTTTTAACTAAGGTAATTCATATATTTATATAGAAATTTTTATTTTGAAATTTGAAACTGGTATACCGTCAATGAATCACTTTTTTCTAAGAACGTTGTAATTCGAGCTACAAGGATATAGAATTTAAAAATGATATTATATGGTTTTAAAGAAAGCTAAAATTAATTCAATTTCATTTCCTAATACTATAATGCCGAAGTGTACTTTTCAGTTGGTTACCCAAAAACTACAACTAAGTAATAATTTTTATGGATTGGAGAACTTTAGTTCGTGTGAAAGAGTAAAATATAGGCTATTGTGCGCAGCTTCGCTAGCGTGTCTACTTATACTATGAAAAGTTTGTTTGCATGAATGTGAACAATCTTGTTTAAACTGAGTACAGTCACGCTTAAATGGAGTACAAACATGTTTAAATGGATTTATAGTTTTTCACGAAACTTCGAATCAAAAGAATTTGTGTTCGAATAAACAAATATTCTTTGTGGTTTTGATATCATTGGAAAGTGGTAAAGCGTAAGTTGAGCCGAAAAGTGAATATGCACGTTGGAGTGGTATATATATATATATATATATATATATATATATATATATATATATATATATATATATGCTTGACAATTCTTCATAACTTTTGTCCTACTTTTTTACTTTCCTTACGTTTATCCAACAAGGTCTTGGTTTGAAATTTTACGAATCAGGAACACTAAACGCGACAGTTAAACTCCCAGGAGTGCATCGTTTTATTGACTATGTTGTTTTAAAAAATAAAATTGAAGCAAATCTGAGTTCGAGATTGGCAAGTAGAAATATTGTTGAAAGATTCGATTAAAAACTTTGGCAAAGATAAAACCCTTACAAATAGAAAATCTTTCGGAATTTTTTATAAAGAACTGAAACACTAACACAAAATAGTAATATGTGATAAAAATTACATCTTTGATAATAACTATTCTCGCAAAACACAGAATTCAATAAAAAGAAACTCCGAAACACAGTTTAAACTCCATCCCATTAAGACTATATTATCCCCTTGGTGGTCCAATAGATATATCGTACATTAATCGTTTACCAAGTAAGGTGAGTCTATAAACTTGGATATATATTGACAGGAAACGGACATTTGCACCAAAAACTGTGCGTTCGCTAACCGATATTCATAAATAGATATAGTTTGTTCTTTATATGCTATAGGCTACAGAGCAAAGTGTTGATACTGAGCCATAAGCAAATTATTAATTCCCGGGTACAAAACAAAATATTAATATTCGACCATATAGCCAACTAGTAACGTATTCATCATATATATTCGATGATATAGCTAAGGAGTTCATCACAAAAAAAATATTAATACTCGACAAGTAATTAAAAATTAATACTCGGTAGATAGCAAAACAGTATTGTAAGAAGAGTAAGATATTTTTATAAATAATGAGATCATAAAAAGAATAGCCATAAAATGTAAATAAATATAACGGAATGACAATAATGTCAAAAACATTTTTAATAGAAATATTTTCACGAGGCTTAAATTTTCACTTACGGAACGTCAGAATATTCAAAGACAGGAAAACTAGGAGTAGAAAAGGTTATAATAATAATATTGGTGTACTATATTTATATATAATAGGCCAAATTAGGAAATTAGGCATTACTTTTGATACGTGGAATCTATAACACAGAATAACGTAAACATACCTGACTAGGTAATTTTATTTTATTTTAATCGATCATTGTGTAATGATTCTTTTCTTTAAAAGGGTTGTGAAAAAATAAAATTTAATAAAACAGAAATATAATAGAAACTTTTTTATTAGATTAAAGTAAGGATAATATTTATATTTCATTACTTATTTTTATATAAACCTTATTTTATAAGAGGTATCGGTTTTTCTAATAAATATTAACAAAGACTTGTTTTAAAAAATCTTTTATATATTAATATCACAAAGAAATAAAAACATACGTGCAGAATATTAAATGTTTATATTGACATATTAGAATTTTAACATTTTGTTTATTATTTACGTGAACATGATTAATTTACTATTTTGATGTGTAAAAAGGAATAAAGTGTCACACAAAGCAACCTTAACTGAAAAAAGGAAGAATTTACAATTTTCAGAAAAATATATCACATTGAAAAAATTGGCGTCATCTATTTTTTTCAGATGAAAAAAGGTTTAACCTGAATGGGCTGGTGAATATTAGTATTATTATCGTAACTTAAGAAGAAACGATTTAAAGGGACAAACAATTTGATCGACGAAGTAATTTAGGAAAAAACGGCTACAAAATTTATTTCTGAAAAATTAATAGCAAAGGTTAAGTTGAAATGATCTGTGGATAATGAGCTAAATATAGAACTTAAATTAGGAGCCAGAACTACATTTCCTAGTAATTGTATTTTGAACGTAATATTCACAGGCTATTATTGGAACCTAATATTCATAATTTCAAGTTGCCACCACGCTTTTCCGATCGGAATATTTTTTAAAAAATTGAAGGAAAGAATAGAACGAACTATGTTCTTAAATAGAAAAGAATTCAACAGTGTTTAAAAAACACAAGAAAAACTACTTATAAAGTCTAAGTCGAGCGGTAAAAATACGATTATGCGAAAAACCTAAATGAAACCTTGCCAAAGAGACTGACTGAAATTTTAAAAAATATGGAGAATTTCCTTATCCCACTAAGTAGATCCTGTTACTACAAAAAAAACTAGTGATCTATCAATACTTTTTATTATATTCAGAGTTCCTAAAAAGGAAAACGAAACACTTAGAATATCACTCACATGTCTGTCATAACCGTTTTTATTAGAACCGGCTTGACATAAAAACATGAAACTTGGTTTAGTAGTCAAACATATAAACCTGCGTGTACCAGATTTCAGTAACTAAAATTTAAAAATTTGTCGTTATAAATATGTATGATAATTTTGGGGTGGGGTGAGGAGCAAATTAACTAGTAGATATTTTTTTGAATTCTTTATGTAATACGGTGTGGCGTTTGAAAGGACTAATTAAAAAGAAGCGGAAAAATATACATATATACCCGTATTTTTTAATTTTATGTAGCATCTATTCAGAATAATACTAAAAAAGACTTTAAAAAATATGTCATCCTCCCTCATTTCCAAAATCACTCAACATAAAATTATGAAAAAAATAGGCTTTGAAAAGCTTTTTAACATAGTTGGAAAACTGTAGCGATGACCGCTTTATTTTTCCTAGATCCTAAATCACAAAATTATACTTTCATACCTGTGAAAGTTATAGTGGCAATATATTTACTCTGTGACAAATTAATATTTGTAGTTATTTCAACAGAAATATTGACACATTTAACACGCCTAAATATGTACAGAAACCACGTCGCGCGAGTTCTACATGGAAAGCGAAGCCTTAGGCAACCCACCAGTACTGTCTAAAACCAAACAACTTTACACAAAAACTAAGGATAAAACATCTGCAATTTAAAAATGCAAAAACTACAGACTACACACTTAATACTGATATAAAGGATCTTTATCAGAAACTATTTTCGATATAAAGATTCTAACTTCGAAATATTGTCCATATATTCCCGTCATTTTAATTGGTTTAAATTCGATAATTTTATAATAAAATAAAAGATATTTAATTCTAGCAATAAAATATTAAAGAACAGAAAAGCCACAGTTCGACAAAATATAACAAAATAAATGAGAACAGAACTACACTTTCATAATATTCTTTATCTTGTATTTATAAATCCCACCCAGACTACACTTTCATAATATTCTTTATCTTGTATTTATAGATCCCACCCAGACTACACTTTCATAATATTCTTTATCTTGTATTTATAGATCCCACCCAGACTACTCTTTCATAATATTCTTTATCTTGTATTTATAAATCCCACCCAGACTACACTTTCATAATATTCTTTATCTTGTATTTATAAATCGCTAATGTATTATCGGGTAAATAAATCATTAAAATGCATTAAAATTACTGATTAATTATTTGTCCTCCGAGAAATTCACGTGCTTTCAACATTTATTTTTATTTCTTACACTTTAACGATCAATCGACCAGTTAACACACAGCCTGTTTACAGTTGCTGACCTAATCGATTTACGAGTTCACCTTTTCTATATCGTCATTTTGCCTCAAAACGACCATCGGGTTGAATCCAAATGCAATTGATGAAACCAATGGGTAGAATGGGAAACGGGAACTACGGGTCAATTCGAGCGGAACTTGATTAAATTAATCGTAAAATTGGGTGCCTGGTTGACAAAGCTATAAGCCGCAAAATATAATTTTTTTTAATAGGGTCAATATAGTTTTGCGGGATTGGGTTATTGTATAAAATTAACTCTTCTTATTTTGTACAATTTTTTGATCTATGCATAAAATAAATATTTGCCTTGCGATTGACATCAAGGCATATATTTATTTTAGCTGCTTGTTTTTCTGATATATTTCTGGAAATCAACTGATATAAATTCCTATATATATAAAATTATAATTAAATATATATATATATATATATATATATATATATATATATATATATATATATATATATATATATATATATATAAATACAACAAATAAAACGAGCCTACATAATTTACATAAATGATATTAGAAATACCAAAAAAAGATATTTTTGGCTTCTCCAAGGCGCTCCAAATCTGCAATTAATGCGATCGATTATTACCCACTCCATCTCAAAACTAGCCAAATATTGCGAAATATATCAAGATCCATATCTAATTGCTTATTTAACTTTAAGATTTCAAAAATTAGTAAAAATATGTTGGGCTTTTCTCCACCTCCCAGCTCCTACAAAAATTAATATGGCGAAAACTTTACCTAAACTAATCAAACTTAACGGCTGGATCGATTTGAGCGAAACTTGAACACATATTGCTTTCTTATCATCTAAATGAAAATCAAAAATATAGTACGATTAAAAAAATCTTAACCAAGCAAAAACTAACAAGTTGGATTGAGAAACCGATTGTTAACGAAGAAAAAATTTAAATTGGCTCACGTTTTATAAAAAATAGCAGTGGGCTGACGCCGAGCTGAAACTACTATTTCTTCAAAGACAACATTCCAAATTTAACCTCCAAGGGGTTTGACAAGGGATATTCCGTAAAAAGAACTTGGTGTAGTTATTTATTATTTGTCGATTAAAAATACTGTAAGGTAAAATTATTCTTAATTAACTCCTATTAGAAACGGGCGGGGGGAAGTTTATTTATATATATTAGCTGTCTAAGGACTTCAGCGACTGTTTTTTACTGTATATGTATTTTTTTAATAAAACACTTTTTTATGATATCACGGTTTCTTTACACCTCCAACGAGATACTTAGAGAGTAGTTACAGTTATAATATACTTAAATATAATTTAAATCCTTAAAAAAATACACGAGAAAGTAAAGAAATTATAATTATTTTTATTGATAGTTAATTCCAAAAATATGTCGCTCTAACTTTTATTCGCAAATTTGTTCGCTGGATATCTGTCACTACTCGAGCGAAAAGTAAGTCAACCTGAAAACTGACTTGAAAGTAAATAGTAAAAATAATGACAATTACATTATTAATGGCTTTCTTATAAACTTACCAAAATTAATATAAAACCAAAAACCGTTCCTATTTAAATTTTTTTGAGTCGTAATTTTGAAAATAATTTACGAACTGGACAAGAAAAACGCATGTAAAAAAAAATAGATGCATGCTGGAAGCCAAAAATATTCACAG
The DNA here is from genome assembly GCA_039881145.1 of Druceiella hillmani. Classification (NCBI taxonomy): domain Eukaryota; kingdom Metazoa; phylum Arthropoda; class Insecta; order Lepidoptera; family Hepialidae; genus Druceiella; species Druceiella hillmani. The sequence continues at coordinate 84,529 of JAYKKI010000104.1, forward strand.
CTCCGGAAAAGTAGCGCCGAACCGAAATTTTATAAGAAATTTTGGAGCTTCCAAATTACAGGCTATGGTTTTTTGGAACTCCACTAATAACTGTATATTGTGACAAAGAATAAGTCACAATATACAGTTATTAGTGGAGTTCAGCCATTCTGGAAGAAGCAATACGAGTAAAGAGAAAAGCGTACATACTCGCTCGCCAAAAATATTATGACCCTAGTGTTTCACAAAATTATGAGCATAAAAACACGTTATTAGTATAGTTTATTTATTACAATATTACTATTTTCTACTGATTTTCCTCGTGAATGTTATCAATGGACATAACTATCCTGTAAAATAGTACACGTATATAACTTTTTAATGTCTATTCACATAACATAACCCTTCTTAAGTATTCCATTTTTTTTATTCCTATGCTTACATTCTTACCTCCATACCTATCATTATATTAGTTGTTTTACGCCATCTTGTATACCTGTACATGCATAGCCACCTATTTATTTTTATTAACATTCTTGCCTACGTTATCATAATTCAAACGAGTTCAAACTCCATGAGTTTACTCACTGAGGCCTTTTTTATTACCATCTTTTAGCACGTTCATCATATCCTAGTTTCTACTGGTCACCAAAGGTTCCGTCAGGCAAATCAATGGAGGCCAAAGGCGACTAGCCTACACATCACCATTGAGAAGTGCCGTCATCACCTGACGTCTTTAGCAATAGTCACTGGCCACTTCTTGTAAAGAAAAGTCAAACAAGTCTAAATACTATGAATATCCACGCCTCGTCTCACCTTACTGATTCATTATCAAACATTGGTTATTATTCATTATTAAAGGAAGAAAAATTCTCTCCGATAAGAAGTATTATCCTCCCATATTGGGTCTATCATCAGATTCTGGCCACTACATGTGACCAAAAGACTTGACAAAAAATTTAAACGAGAACAAATACAATGAATCTACTTCTTGCCATTGAGGAATGCCTCTCACCAACTTCTGACTCCCTCATCAGACACGTGTCACTATTATCATTCATCAAGACATGTCAAATGAACCCATACTTAATGAATATACTTCTCACTAAGGGGGTCCTGTCACCACCTTTTAGCTCCATCATCAGAATGAATAAATAAGAGACGATAAACTACAGACGAAGATTTCTGCAGAATATTTTCCGCTTAATGTACTTAATTTAATCAGCTGTATATCAGCAGCTCCTATCAGCACAAAAAGTCATTCATCAAAATAATAAAACCCTGGATCTAAATCCTAATATTACTTACATTTAGTCGATGCATTCTCGTTGGGATACAGATTCAATAAGCGATAAAATGTACCTACAAATAGCTACTTTCTATGGAAGTTGTAAGGATGCAGTGATAGAATATAGGCTTCACTCCTTCGACGATATTTTTATATTGCTATCATTTTTCATTAGCAAATAAAATATTGGTAAATGGTGGCACGGTTACTAAGAGTTAGGAAGGTATTCTAGCTTATTGAGCGTATGCAACATCTGACTCACAATGCTGAAATCTTGCACAAAAAAGCTGCACTGGTCAAGCCCAATTGAAGGCATTCAAATTCTATTCTCACTGGGTCTTCAGTTTTCAAATTTAAGCTTGAAATTTTGAAACTCCTCATTTTATTTACGATCACAAAAATTACCGTAAAGATGTTAGATCTAATGAAACAATTTATACCTACCTTATTCTATACTATATTGGACACACTCGTGGTGTGTGCTAATATGCCTAAAGCTTCGATGATAGAAATTATTTTAATCCTGGTTATTATATAAGTAATAAACTTTTAACGGAATATTCTAGAAAGAGAGGGTCCTCCTATAAAAAATTCCATTATTTATTAATTTTTCAAAATATAATTTATGCCTCACAAGGACCCACCCACCCACCACTAATTCTTCTGTTGGATACTCACCACTAATTCTTCTGTTTACAGTGTGCAACCCTCAGATCCTTCTTATTATAGTATGCAAAGAGGACATATTGTAACGGGATAAACAAACCAAAACTCCATTGGTTACTGTTAGACTTTGAGAATTACCCATGAACACATACCTAATTCCTACATCATCAGATATTTTCGGCCATAATGTTTGCTCAACTCATTGACACGAGTCAAAGGAGCCAAAACTCTATGAGTTTACGTTGAGAAATTCTAATGACCACTTCCCTCTTCGAACATCAGATCAGTCCAATCGTACCGTAACATTGCATTGTCATCAGAATTGCATAAGTCTGAAAAGTGGAGTGGAAATCGACTTACTAAATTTGTTTACGTACAACGTTACATAAAAATTAAGCTAATAAAGGCGTGTTAGAAAGAAATCAAAATTCTGATAAAATTTATAGATATAGCATCTATAAATTTTATCAGAATTATAATGGCTATATTAAAGTCAAAATTTAAAAAGAGCTACACAATTCTGTTGTATTGATTTATAGATAAATACAAAAATTTGCAGGAAATATTTGGAATTTTTGGAAGCTGGAGCCCTTCTATATTACAGAAATATTTATTAAACAAATATAACAAATATTTGATAGAAATTTATTATGCTTCCATGTTGTATTTGTAATGTCATTTATATGCAAATATTTTGTGTAAAAGTAATATAATTTTGAAGATGCAAACATACCTTGGAAAAAAAATTAATTAGTTTGTGGGGAGAATCGAATTTTTTTCATATTTCGAATTGAATATTGTTGCACAAATAAAGTATTCATGTAATATTAAACAGCTAAAGGATCATTATTGTACTAAAATTAAGTTTGTACTGCTAAATGAAATGGATGTTACATATAGCATACATAAAATATTAATTGAAACGAATATTAAGAAAGTGGCAATAATGGTTTATTTTAAGATATTAATCCTACTTAATATATTTAAGTAGATCATTTAATTAGACCGTTCCAGAGACACAATGGGGTCAAATAGTCGAAATGTAGTCATAACTCACAACTTGTTAAATTAATGAAATATTTTATATAAGTTTTGGGCATTCTTTTTTTCATAATTTTGACTAATTTAAAACATTTTTTATTAATTAGGGCTCCATATTTATTAATAAAAGGGAATAAATTTTATACTCTCCTGATGTTGACTTATCATGACTGTGACTTATAATTATGGTATGTTATGTTTTTCATAATAAATTTAAATAACATTCATATTTAATTAAGAACACAAGTGAATAATCGGTTATATGATATTAAAAATAGTGAAAACCAAGCTCTAAACAAATTTCACATTTTTTCTTAATATATAATACAACTTTCACGAAGTTTGCTCCCACCAGTACATTCATTCTTGTCACATATTATTGCATAAAATAATTTACATCTAAAATAGTTAAAAAGTTGTGGCATTGTAGTCAAAATATCAGAGGTTAATATTGTGCCTATAGATAAAGTTTATTCAAAATAGTCGACTTGTCATCTATTATGTAAATGAAAATGAGTATGAGTTTCTCTTGAGCACTAAAAGAGATAACTGGCCAAAAAGTACCTTTTGAAATACCTATTTTTTCATATTTGTTTGCATTATCCAATTGAAAGCACTGGCTTAATTTTTGCTGTTTCGAGACACCTTGAATTTTGCAAAAGAGGAAATAACTAATTGTCGAGAATCAACTAACATTTAATTCAACCAAAATCATATAACGACTACTTAAAAAATTAAAATGTTTTTTTTTCAAAAATTTATTTTTCTTCAAAACAGAGAAAAAAGAAATGACCTCTTTTTCCTGTGAGGTTTCCATCACTATTTATAAATATAATTTAATCCATCTGTTTATAAGCAAATATGCTGTTTAAAATAACAACATAGTACCAAGTTCATTTAAAATATCTACTCAATCATTATATTTATTGGTGTCATTTTACATTTGATAGATTTAAAATATCTATCAAATGTAAAATGACACCAATAAATATAATGTGATGAACCAATGAATCATTTCAATGTTGTCATTAGCGTGTCCGCACTCGTGCCGATGGGAACATCACCATAGCTTTTCCAAATTGTGATTAAATTTAATCACTTCTTTTCATGAAATTTAACCAAAAAATATAATTAAATTAAACGAACAAGAAAACTATATTAATTTTTTTTATATACTTTTTTTAATGACGTTCGGCAAAAATATTAAAAAATTAATATAGTTAATTTAACGTAATGTTATTTTACTCAACTTACTTTAATACATTAAAGATACATAAGCAATCAATTATTTTCTTTGAAAAAAAATCCAAAGCAATATATTTACATAGTAAAAAATTATATGAATATTTCGAATAATTTAATTAGAATACTACTACCACTCTAAGCCAACGCCACCCTAGATATTTCGTCCATTCGGTGCCGCGCTAACCACTAGAGGGTTGAAGACTGCCAGATTCCATCATCATTGTTAGTAAAACTTGCTCTAATATCCGCAAGATCTTAATAATACGCGAGGCGTGCTTCATCCATAAAATCAATCAGTGGGAGGTAGGATGTCAATCTATTGTAAAAGAAGGGAAGCCCATTTTTTCTCTGAATGCACTGATGGTGATTTGAGAAGGGAGGACACTTAATAGAGGACCTAATATAATTAGAGTTTCTAATTATGTTTTCTCCAGTTACATTACCTTCTTTGATTTCTTCTCATGTATTGATACAAAACATGTGATTATAATACCCACTTAAGCTGATTTCACGGAGATTTGAATATACCTCACCTTTCTAATTTCCACCCATACCGATTTGATTTAATTGACTTTATGCCTTCTCTACGAGTTTAAATATAGATAATAATGCGAATTTAGTCAATAAAACTATTGGCAATAGTGTCTGTATTGCTGCTTATGAGTCTACTAAGAATACAGCTTTACAAATTGGAATACCATGTACCCTTAAATATTTTAATTTTTATGTATATATTCAGAAAATAATTTATGAGAAAACCGTTAATCCTTATAACTTGTCTTCTGACATATTTCTATGTAAGTATAGAAACAGTATTACTCCATTTTACTAATTTATATACCTCTGTTTCTTTAATTTCCATTATTACAATTCATATAAAAGATTAAATAAATCTCTTGTCCCTCTTGAGCCAATTGGTAAACCAAAGGTTGATTTACTTCCTAGGCCAATTAAAACGTATTACAAGTTTTTAAATTACAACTTAAGTCAGGATAAAAATAACTTGAATGACACATTGTTTGCACGAGCGGTGCAACAGTTATGTATATATTTGGCTATTCTTTCTTTGGTGGATGCTCCCTCAACCCCTCCCTGAGCGTACCGCATTTCGAAATGTTAATTACTTAGCAGCTGAAGGGTTTTCTTTACTTTCTTCGTCCTCAAACGAATGAAAAATGGAAATTTTTCATTTCGTAAAGAGAAAAACGTCAATCATTAGTTTAATAATGTGTTAGGCGTCTGTTGTTCCCCTTTCATTAGTTTTGAGAATTATTAATGATCTGAAGAACGAAAAGTTAAGTATGATTTTTTTAAAATTTAGACAGATCTTCGCTTAGACAACACATGGCAATTGGTGATAATGCCATTTTGTGTCAACTATTGCGCAACTACAAAATCGAGGAAGTTTCTTCCAAAAATTACTGAACGTTAGAGGAATATGTTAGGAAGGTTGTAGAATAAGAATACACAAAAGCGATATATTTTTACTACTCACACCATCTAGAAGAAAAGGTTCACATGACTTCTGTTAAGATCTTAATGCTGATATAATTTTCTTTTAACACACTACAAAATAATGTGTAGTGTGTTAAGGGAAAATGACACTTATAAAGAATATAAGGGAAATATTGGAGGAATATAATAAAATAAATTTGTAGTGGTTCATGTACCAAACAATGTAATGGCTAGATATACATAATTAAGCAACTTTTACAATTCGATAGATTTTCACGAGGATTGTAGGAATTATATAATCAAACAATATTTTGCAGCACGCTTCAATCAGAAATTTCAATAAATAATATTGGAAAAACAAATTTTATATTCATTTTCATGGCATGAGCAGATGTCTTGTCACTACTGCTTCTCTAAACTTATCCACCGACCAAATTTAAAAAAAAAATTTCTTTATTTGCAAATATTTGGTTATTGTATTTATTTAATTAACCATATTTGAAGAAGTGTCTAAATCTCTCTTACCTCAGTATTAGGTCAATGTGAGTGAAATTTCGAAAATTGATCCTTCAGATATGGAATGGAAAATAAAAAAAATGAATTTATTCGTCAAGACGTGTAAAGTGGGAGGAAATTTTTTTATATCACTATCGAGTCGATTATCATTGTACAGTTTTTTTTTAAACGCTGATTTCCGTTTATCGTTTTTTTATACATAAGCCTGTTTCTGAAATACTGAACTTCGAAATAAACTGCAACGCGTTTTCACCACTGCCACTCCCCCCCCCCCTCCTTCCTCCTCATCTCACCTCCTTTCTTATTTTAAGTTAAGCCAATTTTAACTCGATGATTTTAATGTAAAACCGATTGCATACTTTTGAAATACCGTCTATATAATTCGTATATGAACTTAGTAAAATTATTTAAACCAAATAGTAATAATAAAAAATATTATTAAAATTTAATTTAGTTTGCGTTTAATTTACAGATCGTTAATTACTGTGGCAAATGCCGCAATATTTAGTTAACTGTAAAGATATTCAACTCGCATGACTTCATCAGATAAACATGATAGAAATACATTTGATATTAGGCAAGAGTAAATTTAATTTTATAACTTTAATGAAGAATCATAAAATTATAAAATGGTCGGTGTTCAAACAACTAGGCTGGTGTCTCAAAACTTGTGCGTCCCGTGTTGGCTTCCCGTACTTATTTGAATTATACCTGAATAGTTGGTTATTGGTGACAGCTTTTAAAGAGTTAATATTTACCATCTTTTTTCTTCGGCGATCTAAATTGACGAATTTATATTTCGCTTGAAAACAGATTTACCAAAAGGTTTTTTTTCTTGATATAATTTTTTTCATATCGTGATTAATTTTGACAGTAACAATGCAGCAACTTAGATGCGATATTTAATGCTCGAAACGATATGTATTATACACTTAAAAACCCAATGGCGGATAAATTAGTTTTGCTTTAGGCGTGTGGAGTAGTTGAAATGTTTTTTTGTATTTTCAAATAACTACCATTTCTAATTGATAGACCAATTTTATCCATGTACAAAACTTAACCAAGATCTAGACCTAGGCTATTTTTGTGCCCGCTTACAGTTCAATCAATTTTAAAATGTATCGTGCCTCATACTTGTGTCATATATGTCTACCGACTTAACAAAGAACCTTTCAATTATACTGTTGACTCTACTCATAAAACTGATATAGCTGAAGCGCATTTCTGCAAGGAAATAAAAAAAATAATTTAAAATCGTAAAATTGACTGTGAACTTTCAGAAATGGTTGGAAAATTTCATGTATTTTCTTATCATTTTCTACTGAGTTTGGTTTCTGGCGTACATCGAACAGTCTACTTCAGTATTTTCTTTTAGGAATCGTTTGAAGTAGAATGTTAAAATGTGGCACAGTATTCGAACCATTTAACTCTGGTATAAAATTAAGAAATTAAGAAATATTGTTTCAGATTTCGTAGGGGCCAAATATAGTATAAAATTAATTCTTTTTTCAAATTATTTTGAAAATTATACAAGAACGTTTTAGAAATATTATCAAAAATGCCCGTAAATTAGCACTTAAGACTGCTGATTTAAATTTATAAATAATATAGGGACGCAAGGGTCCAAAAATAAAATCTATGATTTTGAATATAATAATTTTAAAAATCTGTTATGTTTTTCTTACGCCTATGAGAGATATACTAAATAACATGTTTATGTGGTAAAAACTAATATTTCAGACTAATTTAATATTGATACTATATTCTCTTGAATATCTATACGGTTATATATATCTTGTGTACTTAGTGCACTAAACAGCACAATAGCATATTTTGTTGTTGTGTACAAATAGCAAAATGCTTAGTAACTCTAATTTCACGTTTCCCTATTAAAACTAACTAATAAACATTTACTAACACTTTGAAAGGAAGGTAATATTTTTTCAAATGTAAACCGTGTTTTTACCCCTATGAGACATACATAAGTGTTTTAAATTGAATTTTGATAAAATATGTAAACATTTTATATTCCCCCTTATATTCAGAATTCTCAGAAACGACTGAACATGACGTTATGAAAGACTAATATTTGCAAATAGTAAATGGGAATATTAAGTACCCTCAAATATAACTGCCTAAATGTGTACGGAACCTTCGTAGTGCGAGTTCTACTCGTGCTTAATTTTAAAGTTTCTCTGCCATAGTCATCCTAACGTTACATTCATAATCAAATTAATAGTTTCTCAGTCTTATGATTACAAATTTCAATTTCATTCCATTTATTCGACTATTTAATGCATTTCAATTATTCGTTGTAGTAAATTATTTTAGTAAGTAAACTCTTAAGAAGTATTTGAATTATTTCGTCCATTCTTCCGTTAGTTTTGATTTGAATTTTGAATATTTTCACATGAATAAAACAAAATTTTCGTTATAAAAAAAAGAACTCGTGTCTTTTTTTGTAACCAAAACTTTAGAATAACACTAATTTATTCAAAATTTGTACACGAAACATTTAAAAGAAGAGTCCGTTTTATCTACAAACATTAGTTTTTTCTCTGCTTTACTCAAGTGTTAATTTTTTCTCGTGGCTATAATACAAATAACAATAAAAATAAAAGTATTTCCCTCTAAATTAAGGATTAAGGGAGTGATTATGTTACTATCTTATAATGTGCTTGTAGCATTTCGAAAAACGGGTCAATCTATGACTTCGTTGCGATGGTGCTTTATTACTCCCATTGTGTACTTTTTGCTTCAAGTAAGAAATGAGATTTCCCGAAACAAAAAGTGGTCTATTTCATAACCCTTCCCTCCACCTATCCGCGCTAAAAATCTGGTCTGTATATCACTCCGTTGCGGCATGAAATACAAACAAATAAACATACTTCCTCATTTATATATATATATATATATATATATATATATATATATATATATATATATTATTTCTTTACACCCAACTATAACACCAGTTCACTTCGTTCGACGATCGGCCACGAATCGAACCCGGGTCTTCGCGGTGTGCCGCATCGTCAAAGACCATATATCTTGCTGTCAACCCAACTCACCACGGCGAAGGCGATATTAGCTAGGATTATAATATTAGTTAGGATGAGATTACTCAAAATATAAGAAGCCTGTGTTATTTCCCGACCCACTAACTACCACTATGCAAAAAATCACGTTGATTCGTAGCTCTGTAGCAACATGAATTAAGGATAAACAAATAGACTTTTGCGTTTATAGTGTTATAGATATGACTATAAATTTAAAATTAAACTTAGTGGTTCAGTTGCTCTTTTATATTGGCTTTGTAACGATTCAAAAATCACGTCGTCACTTTGCTTCGTTATGACGTTGCTTCCTTATTTAGTTTGTGTACTTTTTTAGTTCCAATTTTAAATTTGAATTTTTCCTTAATATAAAGTATCCTATGTCATTTCCTGACATCTTAACTATCTTTGCGTAAAAGTTATGTCAATTCCTTACGCCACTGTTAAGTAAAATAATGACGAACAAACATACTGTAGCATCCCATTAGTTAGGGTGATAAAATTTAAAATTTGTCTGCACAATGAAAATATCTACAAAAGAAATATTTAAGGCAATATAACAAAAGTAACAGAACACAAAAATATTGTTTTTGAAATTTTTCTAAGCCTATGTATGTGTTCACGAACCCCGCAAAAATAACTAAAAGCATTTCGATAAAGTTATTATTGGTGGATTCTATTGAATCTAAGGTAAAATACAGGCTATGTTTTATAGCAATCGATCAATTAAAACGAATATATGGCAATTTCATGTTTCAATGCAAATTACCCATATTTAAAAAAGTGTATTTCATAGATTTTAATATGTATATACACACACACACACACATATATATATATATATATATACATAAATAAATATATCATACTATCAATCCTTCTACAATTTTGTGTACGTTCTTTCTTAATTTTTTGAAAATTGTGTGTATTTATGTCTGTGTTAAAACACGATAAGATGAAATTAATATAAATAAAATGTCCGATAATTTTTTATGAAATCGTTGGAGTTTTATCCAACAATAAAATTACTATCCAAAAAATTTTAATACACAATTTTTTACAGGAATTTCTTCATGTGCATTTAGGCGTCAGCGTTAGGTAGATGACCCATGACTGTTGGTGAAAGCTGAATATACTGTTACGAATCCGAAACTGAGAGGAATTCTGGGCCAGGGGTGTTTCCTTCAAAATGACTTTCATACGAATGTGAAGAAAGGATGAATTGTAATAGAAAAAATGGTCACCTCATTCTTCATACAGACGGTTTATTATGCAACAATAGTTCATAAAACAAAAGGACAATAACCGTAGACTGGTATACTAGCAAATTGTTTGCCTGTTGTTTTAGAAAAACTTCCAGAGCAACATCCTCGTGATAGAATTATTCTTCATGACAGGATCACTGCACACTCAATAGTTTAAATGACCGAATTTCTAACAAAATCGTGTATAGAAATTTTAGGTACAGATTATATACTATGAGTATTTTAAAAAATACACAGGTACAAAAATAAATTGCGAGAAACACAATTCTCGGACGGCGAAGAAGCGGTGACTGCCTTCTAAAAAGCAGTGTAAAAGACTTCAATGGAAGAGTGACTCCGCTGCTTCTTTCAATGGTTCTATCAAATGAAATGTTGCATAGAGTTCCATGGAGACTATACAACAAATAAATTAAAAACTTACTAGTCGATTCCATTTTAGACATTCTGAAAACTTTCAATGTTACCTCTTGTACAATTCTTTCGTAAGTTCCAATGATGTTAATAGTGAGCTGGTTTAAAGCTAATCTAGTTTGCGACGTAAAATGAAAGAAAAGAGTTCTTGAAAAGTCTCAGTAATTATTTTATAAAAGTATATATCCTTATTAATATCCGTTTTTATGATTTTTATTTGCTTGCTACTGATTTTACTTCTATAAAAGCATTCATTTTATAATTCAACTAAAATACATCTTAATAATGCAGGGAGAACAACTAAATTATAAGAAAGATATACAAACTCTTCCAGGCTTACCTTTAAATATTTTTACATTCTTTTCCTTAAAAATAGTAAGAAAAAATTATTCTCTTTTAAATTTAAACTGAAGCCAACAGCGAAAATGTACAGTGTCAAATGTCTTTAATACTGTTTGCATTCTTTGCGGCTGCTTTTTTCGCCCCTCGAATAGAATGTCGCTTGTCAAAGTGCTTTTTCCTTTGTGCAGTTAATTTATCAAATATCATTTTATTCGAGCGCTCTGGCGACAAGCTTTATAATGAGTTTTGCCGAATAGTTGACAGATACTCGCTCCATGACTTTTTTAATGTTCATTTCAGGTCAAGAAAATTAAATATTTCATTTGATGTCTTTTCAAAAGTTTTTCGTATTTTTAGACACCATTTCCTTATAGATGGTTTTTATTTAAGTTAGCTCATTTATAATGGCGGTCAACAAATTCAATGAACACGAGAAATCAGTCAATTTAATAACTGGTAATACGAAGGTTATGTATACCGCTAGGCCATTTTATGACGCAAAAAAATTCTCATCAGCTTAACATAAATAAAAGTGTATCGAATTTTAGGTGTGCCGCCATAGTAAATGAAGGTCAGCATAAAAATATTTGCAAGAAAACTAATCATCAAAGAAATCTGAACTTTGCTATCAAAAAATATATTTATGGAATCATACAAGAGATAATGGATGTGTTATCAAAAACATCTTGAGAATTAATTCCTGTTGTGTACATAACAAAATGAAGTAACGTCTACTATTTATCATCAGTGCTAATTTCAAAAAGTAAACATATTACTGGTACATTGCTACTCGTGGTACCATCTACAGAATTATTTAATTAACTCTGTCTGCTCAGGCTGAGCAATTCCTTTCACAAATATTTATTAATCATGAATATGAAGAAAGAATCAAATGCACCATTTCTTCAAGAAAAGTATATAAATTTAAAGTAACGCTTTATGGACATCCCGTAAATATTTTAGCGGTTTATGTTGATATAATGTTCAGAGAATTTTTCTTTTTTTTAATGAGGGGTGGCAAAAATATTTAAATATAAAAATTCTTATCAACGAAATATCATTTGTGTACTTTTGGGTGTAAAATTAAATATGACGAATTTTTCAAAATCTCATTAATTTTCGCTTATTTGTGGAATTCAATAAAATTATATTTAGTTTAGACGATTTATGCTGGTAAAATTTAAATAGTTTTTATTAATGTTACTGATTGGCTTTAGTTTTTTTTAAGTTTAAGTTCTCAACGAAACATCCTTTGTTAAAAAGTATTTTTTCCTCCTTTTAGCATTATTACAACAGAATGTTGACTTTTTATTTTGAATTGGAATGTTTTTAGCCAACCGTTATAATATAGGCGAGTTTGCTTAAAAATGTGTATAAATTCTGCACATAACGGCACACGTATGAATCTGAAAATAATTAATAATATCTATTCGTATAATAATCTAAAAAATATACATAATTTAATACCGTAAAGACACCAAAATTTAAAACCGTAATATGTAAAAGTAAGACTTAAATAATTAAAGTCAGCCAATAATGCGTCCTATTTATAATCGGGTAGATATATTAACTTTTTAAATCTCGAATTAGAAAACTTTCGACTGACCGTTATAACATGGGAGAGTGTGTATAGAGTTTTTTCACGGTGCTGGTTCAACCGTTTCCGTAGAAATGCAAGTAGAATTTACAAATTATTATGAAAAATAACAGGATTTTTATAAAAGAAAAGAATATTTTTCGTATTTGATTGATGATTTAACTAAAACTATTTCCTTTTCTCTACACAAAAGTGCCAATTTTGTTTTTGTTTTTATCTATGTGAACTTTTGTCGTTTTCCTTTCCCGATCAAACGTACTATCACTGAGTCCTTTATATAAGTTAAAAAACTGAGAAATATACGAGTTCAACCTGGATTCATATGGCATACTGCAATCGTATTTCCATCGAGCATTCAGTAAATAAACGTACCAAAACCGAAAAGATTTGTCGGGAAAAATTCCTCTAATAATTGCTTAATGCAGTTCACGCTAACTAAATTTCAGTCACGTCGGTTTTAAAGTTTGGAGGAAAGCCAAGTAAGGAGTCGGAAATATAACTAAGCCAAATACTGACACTTTATATACTATATATATTGCGTACTATATTTATTAGTCAACCTTACTTAGAATCTTAAAAATCTAGACACTTGACATGAAAGAAAGTTTCAAGATAAAAGTAAGCTCCTCAATATGAATTAGTTTGATTTAATTAGATTCGATCGTTCAAATTAAGTTCTCGCACCTGGATTAACCAGTTTTAATTAGATTTGAGGGCAAAATAAGCTCTACTATTTTAATTAGTAACACACATTTCGATTCGAGAGCATAACAAGTCCTCGTATTTGTATTACTAACATTTAATTAGATTCGAGTACAAAGCGAGCTCTGAATTAATATTTAAAAAAAAATAAAAACAAAATAGTAATCAATTACTCTGAAAAAATACCAAACTGTTCACAGTTTTTTGTTGTCATAAAAAATATTTATCTATCACGTTTACTATGATGTATCGTAATATGTGATTAGACTCCATACCATATATTTAACTGTTCTGTACCACCATGTATATATTATTTGAAATACTATTAATTCCTTTAACATTCTAGTTCGAAAATTCCGAAAATATTTTCAGATTTTTGTCATCGGAACTGTGGTTTTTAAACAAAATTGAAAATTTAATATAGGTTTTTATGTGAACTTAGTTTTAGGAAAATTGTGAATACACACTTGTCTCTGTTTATTCTTTTATTACGAGATGAATAAGATGTATAAACAAAATTAAATTTGAAATATTTAAAATATAAAATTGAAGGTGCTTTAATAATCTTTCCTTTTTCTATTCTTTAATACAGATTTTTTGGTCTGCAAAAACATTTATAGCTATCATGTTTTCCATGGTTTATTTATCTAACGGTTTCCTGTGGCCTCAAGCTCAAGTCTTATTTATCCTATCCATAATATATAATGTTAAATCCTTTGCATATACACTTACCACAATGTATTGATATACAGCAGTACTTAAATTTTCTTATTGAGCAAAATCACCGAGTTTCATCTTGCAGGAATGATGTTAAAAGTGAAAAGTATGTTAGTTTGAATCACGTACTGTGTCTATGTCAAGTTTGGTGAAAATGTATCGCGCCGTTTTAACATGATTGAGTAAAAACACCCAAACATATCGTTCGTTGTAGGAATATTCTATGTGTACGACGCCGGGACTAGTATATAGCCTTTGTGTTAACGCACTGCATGAACTGCTGCACGCCAAATTTGGTGGCGATTGTTTGCTTAGTGAGTTCACGTATTAACTAACAAACATTCAAATTTTTACAATTACGATATTAGTGGTATACAGTACCAGAGACGCTATATTATACCTGGAGCATCTGTCAATGTAAATGTAGTGTAAGTGAGTGATCGGTAGATTTGAGAGAAGAATTTTCAAAACTCATGCGTAAATTTAACTACGCCATTGGGACCAGCCACAGCCTTTTTCGATTCAAAAATATATATCATAATTGCTCAAAAATGATAAAACTGATAATAATTTTGATTTATACTTGTAAGTTCTAATAAGAATGTTATTAAAACTAATAAAAAATTGCTGTGAACAAAAATCATTAAAACTATATATATTATGGCCTCTTCGTAATTTCATCAGACAAACTTAAATATTTTTTAAGTGCTAAATAAGTAAATGTGTAATATTTAATAATTAAATGAATATCCCCAAAATAGTGTATTTAGTATAAACTATAGTTTCGGCAACGGCAATTTTAATTTAAACGAATAAATTTTAACTTTGCATTATCGGTTAATTGTGCAGGGTATCTGAGGAAAATTTGCTTATTTAAACTTTGCTCAGACAATTAACCAATAATTTAACACTAAAATGTATTCGTTTAATCAAGTAATGCCGTCGAGAATCAATAATATGCTAATTTGTATGAAATAGTTTACTATTTATTTATTAAATATTTACTCCATTAAGGCTTTATTCATATCTACTAGACTGAAATGGCAAGAGAATGGAAGGCCTTATTAAACAATTTTGCCACAGTATCGATCAGACAACAGTCATTCAACGCCGCAAGGGTATGACAATGACATATCACAAAACGAAACTAATCGTTTGACGAGACATATTTTATCTTGTGCTTTTAAGAGTTGTCGTGTAATTTCATTTTCAAATATTCATATCTAAATGTTAAAATAGATAAAAACTTGCAAGTGTATATTACACGATAAGGAACTTGCGCAGCCTCTCCCGCACCCTAGTCGCCTGATGTTCCAACTCTAACGCACAATAACACTGGTAGGCGGAATGCTTTATGACCTAAAACGTTATTCCACTTAATAAGAGATACGAAGACTACGTTACTGTTAGGTACGTTACTGTTAGGTTAACAATACGTAAACTATTCTTAATACAGGTTGTCATTCTTAAAAGATCAGAGGCGAAAAATTAACCAGCTATTTAGTTTTTCCCTTGTGGGCCTTTGTTTTACTCAGTTCCAAATCAAAAAGTGAAAAAATAAATGAACTTGCTTTAGAAAAATTGCAATATTAAGTTGTACCTACGACAAAAGTGCATGATTTTTCAAAACGACGTGCCCATTTTTATGCGATTATCATCCGTTGATGACATCATTACTGATTACGACGGTGTTGCATGTCCATTAATTGAGTTAATGTCGAAAAAGGTTGAGCTGTATTTTTTTAAAAACTTAAAGGAATATAATTCAGAGGTGATCAAAACCACTGAATGATTTCTAAAACTTGTGAAATAAAGAAACAAGCAGAAATATTTCTCTAAGTATATAAGCCCTACGCAAATAATATATTAAATAAAAACTAGTGCGTTTATTATCTGTTGATGAATTTGTTACTGATTACAACGGTGTTGCGTGTCCATTAAGTGGGTTAACATCAAAAATGGCTGGGCTGTATTTTTATTAAAAAAAAGGAATATAATTTACTGGTGCTCCAAATCACTGAATGAATTTAAAAATTTGTGAAATAAAGAAACAAGCAAAAATATTTCTCTAAGTGTATAAGCCCTACGCAATAAATATATTAAATAAAAACTAGTGTGTTTATTATCTGCTGTTGAAGTTAGTACTGATTTTAACGATGTTGTGTGTTCATTAAGTGGGCTAACATCGAGAAATTTTAAGCTGTGTTTGGTATAAAAATAAAAGGAATATAATATGGTGGTGCTCTAAACCACTGAATGAATTTCAAAGCTTTTGTGGTAAAGAAACTAGTAAATATTTCTTTATTATTATGTGTATACAAATTGTAACAAAAATCATGTCGCTAATTCAAATAGATTGTTCTGAGGATCACACTAATTGTTTATTTGAATTGCGCTTCTATAAAAATGCACACATTTTTCCGTCGGTGTCGTAATTGTTTTGATTTTTTTTAAAAAGTTTCATATACTTCCTTAATATTTCCTTCACATTTTAATGCACAAAATCACCTGTGTGAATAAAATACATATTTTTGAGTTTCATGTAAATAAATATTCCATATATGGGTGCATAATCAGAATAGTGACTGAGTAATAAAAGCAGCATGGATTCGAATTCCACCGAGTCAAAAAATTATATTCAGAATTATTTAATTTGTATATCTATATAATTATTAGCCGATATATACAATAGGGATATATTACAACAACTGATGGGCATTCTTTACACTTGAAGGTAATTAGGAGCTTGGTAACTGAATTTAGAAAAAGCTGTGCTTTTGTCACAAAAAAGGCTTTATTGAAATCTAATCATACAATTTCAGAATAGCTTTACAACCATTATTTAAATTTTATTAAAAGTAAGTGGAATTCAATTTTATTAAATGGAAGCTTTTACCATCAAATTTTGTAATGGAGTAAGAAAATTCCGAGATCGCAAAACATGACTAAAATTAAAATTTTTATAAATGGAAAACGTGTCAAACTTTTTAACCTATGGGTTAAAAACCAGGATACTGACAAAAAATATGAATTGTAAATAATAAGTTTTGAAAGTAAAGTAGCTAAGCTAGAAAGCTTTGACTAGGTTCAAAGAGATTAACCAATGCGGAAAAGGACATAGTTTTAAAATTTATAAAGCAGTAAATCAATTTTAAATATTAAAAAAATTTATATTAGCAATATAGACAGAATAGTCTATATTTTGCAAATGGACAACAATGAAACAATGCAGAAAGTTGCAAACCTGAATGGCTACAGAAAACGAGCCAAACCGCACTAGATTGATTAAATTAAGTCAGATTTTTGGAAAATACTAAATTAGCGAATCTAACTCTAGAGTCTGTGCAAAATATCCTGATAATAGTTAATTTTGACATACGATTCAAATAATTAATGATTGGTATTTTTTGATGCAGCTCCATCTTTCTCCACTGCTTATAACTGGTTTAACGAGTTTAAACCTTGTCGTACCAATTTCAGTGATTATCTGCGTGATGGAAGTTCCTTACAATCGAAAACCGTAGATATAAATATCAATACTATGCGTCTTGTGATAAAGCCTGACAAGAGAGTCATTTATAAGAAAATTTTGGCTAGTTTAGGCTATGGTATTAGGCAAATATAGAAAATTCCACCTGAACATTTAGAAGTCAGGAAATAATAGGCTAAATATATATACTATCATTCAATTTGTTATACCCCACAATAGTATAGAGATATGACTAGCAAAGCGCTGTATGATTTCAATACTCCATGCATATCCAATTTCTCGTATTCCAAAACATCTACCTAGATATAACACGAGTCTCAAATACCAAATGTAGCTTTTAATCAATAAATGAGTCTCCGTATCGTGTCGTGTGTAGACAGTTAATAATTTATGAAGAATTATTATATTTTAATAGCTGCGATATCTGGCATTATCCGGGTCAAAAATATTGCAAGTTAATGGTTTAAAGACTAGTATATCGTCTTGTGTATACAGATGTTTATTTCGTTAAACATACGATATTTATAATATATTTGAAATTAATTAATTATTTAAATAATTGAATTGAAACACAGGTTAGAATTAAAAATACTTTTTTCAATAAAAAATTGTTTTGTTGTATGTTTTAAGATTTACACTTTTTTCAGATAGTTACATTTAAATTTTTCTCACAATACATGTTTATATGTACGTAACATATTTACGTTTTCATACATAGTTCTGTCTTATTAATTTTTACTCAAGACGCTTGTTCATACACGATATTTAGAGTTTTATGCTATGGGTTGTAAATAAACATATTTTGAGGTGATCCAACTCGCGAACACGCGACATCCAATTGGCCGTGTGAAAAGCATGTTTCCTTTGAGTTTACACCTCAATATTAAAATGTTTGACCCTGTGCTTTGTTGATGGTCATGCTGTGAGCTAACTTTACTGGGATTTATAGTCGCTTAAAAGTGAAGGGCAATCCAGAATTTAAATTCCGCAGTAAAATAATTGGCGAGCTAACGTTCAATTAGAGGCAATGTAATGGCATTCCTGAAATATTCAATGAATTTAGAAACTCGGTAGAAAAGTTGACACTCTCATTTTCATCTATTATTGTATCTATTGACATGTACGTTTTCTCTACGCCCGAAATCATCTCCTGGACAGTCCTGTTGATGTCGTTAACAATGTAATTTTTCGTCGCTAGAATAGCTCGCTCGCATAACCATTCTAAATTGATATAATTTTCGACGATATTCGGATATATTTCGGTTATGAGTTGTTCAAGTGTTTCAAAAATGTTGCACAATTCATTTGTCAGAACGATTTGGCCAGAATTTGCATCTGGGATAGGTTCCTTCTCCTATTTGCAAAAGCTTTTCAGAAAATTCTTGTGTTTTTTCGTCTCTTGAAATATATGCTCTCATATTTATAATTAATTTAATTGTTATTACGTGTTGTCATATGATATACTTTTTAAAGCAAGCATTAATTTAATGCTTGCTTTAAAAATGCATGTTGTTTATTGCGCTGGTATTGATTTTGGAATGACAGGCAGCTTTTGACAAAAAGCGAATGACAATATTAGCAATACACCTCCCATTAAACTCGTGTTATTTCATAGATCCTGAAGTATTCTATTCAATTCTTCCATAGACTTTCTATGGGCCAATGTGCTTTCGTCCCATATAAAGGCCTTGCATTGTTTCAATATTTGTTAGTGTTGTGGTTTCAATACGTGCCGATGATTTTGTAATGTTACATACTGGAAATTCACGACCATATACATTTAACGATAATTTTAATTAGATTGTGCTATTCGTCCGCCATCCATAAGTGTAGCCGCTATTAACAATAATACCAGGGTGAGTACTACATCTTTTTTTACACAAATTTCAGCTAGAATCAAATTAATTAAAAAGGTCCCAGGACCGTCAGGTGAATTCAGAAATATTACGTGTAAAAGTTAGAAATAAATCTGGTCGACCATATTTTCTAACATGCATATGACATAGACTTCCAGTAAATGTAAATGGCAAGACGATCAATTTTCCCATTTTACCAACCTTTCCGTCATTCATTATCTCATCTCTTAAATGGATATATTCTTCTGTACGCAGCTTCCGTTGGTTATGGCGAAAAAAATGCAATCTTTCCGTCTCAATATTAGCATGCATATCAATAATGGAATAATTGTTGACAAAAAAAAAGAATGTGGTTATATTCACCATCTCTAATCATAATTCGATAAGCGTAGAATTGAATCTTTGATACTTTTTTGATAGTTTCGATACCTGTACTTGGATTGACTTGTTGAATATTGAAGTGATAATCGTCTTCACCTAACCAAAATATTAGCGGATATTGTGGTGCATAGAAATTGCGATATGTTTCAGAAATTCGTAGCAGTTGATTGGTTTGACGTTGAATAGTGATATCACGATGATTTTATTCCATATCGATAATTACTACTGCAACTTTATGCATTTAATGTGCATTAAATCTTTGCTCATGCTCACCGATTGATCTTTTATCAGCCCGAATGACGATCTTATAACTGTCTGCAACCATTCATTCTAAAGAAGTCTTGATCGCATTGATTAGTTGATTGTGATTATAGAGTAAACCTTGTAACTCTTGAACATTTTTTTGTTGTAGCCCCTGAGTATGAGTACAACGCTGATCTGTTTCAATTTCTTCATTACCAACAAAGTATACTTGAAGGAATTTCGGTTCTTCATTTGGCAACAGACATTCCTGTCTGTATGCTCACAAATATGACCTTGTCGGTTTTCAGGGTTTTTTTATATATATATATATATATATATATATATATATATATATATATATATATATATATTTCCACTATTTATTTTAAATATTACACTAAATCACAAAACGTGCGTGAAATGTTTGCTAATCAAAAACTTTTAAGCAGCTGGAGAAATTTCCATAAAAATTGCTGTGGACATAGTTAATGATTTAAATTAAGATATATTATTTTTTAATCCAAGAAAAAGTATAATTTTGTTTAGGATGAAACTTTGCTATGTTTATTTATAATAAAATTTAGTATCATTGTATATCCAGTAGATGATGTACGTGACGTTATGTTAAAATTTTTGTTCGGATGTCTTGAGAGCCTTAAAAAGTTAACGTCAGAAAAGTCACCGAAAGAAAAGTTTGAATTTTACTAAATCCCGAAGAATGATTATGGCTTTGGGTGACGTTATGTTAAAATTTTCATTCAAATGTCTCGAGAGTCTCAAAAAGTTAACGTCGGAAAAGTTACGGAAAAAGTCAGGATTTTATAAAATTTTGAGTAAGGATTATAATTTTTGAGCAAGAATCCGCCATTTATTCATTTGATAATAAAGAATTAGTATCACTATATGTCAATAGATGGCGAAACGTAAGGTTATGTTAAAACTTTTGTTCAGGTGTCTTGAGTCTCAAAATGTTAATGTTGAAAAAGCCATGGAGGAAAGTTCGAATTTTTTAAAATTCTGAATAAGGTTTAACGTTTTTAACATCAAACTCATTTTTTGCCATCGATTACCGTCTGGTCTTCGGTATGTTAATATGAAGTAATCAGGAAAGAAAATCCTGTCTTTTTAATGAGCTTTCCTGTTGAGAAATGCATTAATTTATATTTGAATCGACTTCGTACCAAGAAAAGATATATGCAAGCCGACGAAAATCTCTCTTAGCTTTCTCTGTTACAGGAATTTCTTAAAAATGTTAATGTGTCTTTAAAGACAGTTTAATTTTGTATGAAAAATACTTGGTAAATTATGACGTCAACAAGGTTATATGATTGCAAGTCCCATTTGGCTATTGTAGTTTTGTTAGTGGTAAGAGCAAATTACATTGCATTCAGTTTAAAATGGATCGACTTCATTGTGCGTCCCTTCGCTGGAAAACAATGCGGAGTTATTATATTAAATAGATAAATTACATCCTTATAACTACACAAAGAAATTTTATACACGTATTTAACCGTTGGATAATACAGATAAGTGAAATTTGAAGAGCCGATTTAAAAATATGCTTGTGAAAAAGAAATGGTGATAATCATTAAAGTTCCTAAGTTTATATTATCAATGACTGAGTACCATATAGGTGCGAGTGGAATAGTACTGCTGTAAGATAAATCTAATTATACCATCCTCTATCGATGAATCCAGCTTGGTCTTGTCACGCTTGCACTGTGAGTAACAAGAAGAATATGACAACCAAATATTGCTATCTAATTATTATCAGATCATTCTTGTCTTTTAGATAATCGAAATAAAATTAAATACATGTCATAAAATATAGTAATTAAATATAACTTATATGTGTTTACGAGTGAAATATTGAACTCATGTTTTTAATAATATAACTAAAACATTTCGTCATAACGCAACAAACATTCTGATAGATATTTCCGTAAAATAAGATTGTTGCAACAGATAAACACACAATTCATACTAGTGGCAGCTAAGTAAAGTTGTGATACATTACTCACCTTTAGAGGACTAATTATAGAGCGTTAAAGTCATTCCTATCTGTATTTAATATAACATCATTAGATTTACCCGAGCCTCCTTAGCGTAATTTTGATATCATCTTTGTTTTACGTACAGTATTATAAGTAGAAAACTTTTCGACGGAAGACATACATGTTTTGGAACGATAACCAAAAAAGTACAAATATACCTATTATAGTTAATATAAATTTTTTAATATATAAATATATATAAATATATATATATATATATATATATATATATATATATATATATATATATAATATATATATATATATATATATATATATATCCTCAACATAGTCAATATAGATTTTTAATTATGTGGAAAAGTAAATATTGAGGATATTTATCCTAATTAATTATGAGTTTATGGTAAAATGCATGATTGTTTTAAAGTAATTTTATATTGGGACTTATTTATTGGCGTATCACTATGCAGTGGTTATGAATAATACAGTAAATAAAATACAAGGCGGCAGACATTTAGAGCAATGAAGGTAGATTAAAAAAAACATTCTGCTCAATTTAATTATTTATTGCGTCATCTTATATGTGGTCTCTGATTTTAATTTTTTCTTATACTGCTTTGACTAGATTTTTTGTTAACTAATAGATCTAAGTTTCTTTTTTCATCTTAGAAGGTTTTTCTATCAAATTTTTCCACATGTTCCTTTTTTTCCAGTAGTTTCGTGTCCGCACTTTCTGGACGATGAATTATGTGTAACTGTTTTTTTTCATTCAGGCATGAATCATATGCATTCTCGAGTAGCATTCTAATTTTTAACAAGCCAAGTATTTCGGCAAACTTTAATTGTTGAATTAAATTGAAACATTTATTTTGACAGTTTGTCGCAATAATTTGAATAAATTAATACCTTCACGCTGTTATTCTAGTTTGGACTAGGTAAGTAGTAAATAAATTAATCACATTAATCCGACAGTTACTGTGACAGTTTGGTCGCACTCCACTCGGACCACTCGGCTAGGCTTCTTTTCAGATAATTTTCTCTACTTATTTATATTTAATACCTCACTATTTCACTGATAGTCATAAACAGACAGTTTAATTCGGATACATTTTATACAATATGTCACTATCTCGCTGACAATCAACTGTACACAGTGTAATTCTACATAACGTCTTAATCTCACTGGCAGTCATTTGCAGTCTTTCACATCATTAGGTTCTCAAATGCCGGTGTTTTGTTTACTGGAAGAGATTGCTCATGGGGCAATAAGTTCGCCAAATGTATAGACAAGTTGAATTCTAAATAAATGAATAAAAAATAATATATCAAAAAGATCACGAAGTTACAGCAAGTATATAATTTATTTGAATATGGATGTATATTGAATTCAAATATGGCATCGGTTTTAAAAATATTTTCCCCATAAATACGTAATGTAAAAGAGGCCGATGTAAAATATATGTTATATTATGTAGGGACATATTTTTATTAATCAGAAAATATAATTGTTACTTCGTGTACGGTTATAAATACTTTATATATTTTAAATTCCCAAAATATTACAGGTGGCAAAATAAATTATCTTACTACCTGATATCAACCATCGGGACGCCATTTAATTATAGCAATGTATTGATTTGACTCTGAAATAATTATCACATTACACAAAATATATGTACAATAGGATGATCATTCTAGAGCCAGATTAATCGAAAGTATTGTATAAAAGCAGAGCTTTCACGCTTTAAAAATTTACACTGGAAACCTCATTTTCAACTTCTATTTTGCAGGAGAAAATTTATTCGAATAATTTTACAGTATACCTTAGGAAGTTAAGATAATATATTTCCGAGGATATAATAACCATTTGCATTGCGTAATAAGAAGTGGATTTAACAATACGGAATATTTCGTAGCAGGCTTGTGGTCAGGTTGGCAGGATATATTTTTTTGGCAAAGAGAAATCAAATTTTGTATATAATGTGTTGCTGTATCCATTTTTATATATTTGTACGGTTGTATAACCTTCCCATACACTAAATTGTCTCTACGCAGGTGTTGTTAAATTGACATAGCAAGCTGGCTTCTATGGATTCCATAGTAAAAAATAAGACAATTATATTTAATGTTTCATTCTCTTCTCGGGACACACTATTTGAATTTTATTAACTTCTAAACGTCACGTAGAGCATGCATACCAGGCGCCGCGCGGCATTATCAATCTGTAAAATGCGATGAGACGAAAACCTTATACAGCTTTAAATATTTAAAGACACACCTATTATTTCGCGAAAAACAAATTTATTGCACCGGTAATTTAGAGTTTTGCTTATATTTGTAACCTTTTTTCTCAAGTTTCTTTGTTAATAAAACATTAGAATATAATTGTGATTGAAAAAATGTTGAAAACAAAAAAAAAATATTTTCTTATCGAAAAAGAAGTTATTCTCCGTAACAAATTTTATAGATTACCTTCATCTTATATTTTCCAGACCGATCTGAAAAAAATATTTTTTGTTTTCGAGTTTATCAATGTTTATGTACATTTGGATGCATATAACTTTGAATTTTTAATCAGAAAAGATCATTTTATTACAAAATGAATTTTTTTTAGTTACACCAAATGCTTTGAAAACATTTAAATTATTAAATGCTTGTAAAATTGTCATGTAACAAATTAATATTTCAATTAAAAAATAAACTTGTGAAGCTATTTATGTTCGTTGTCAACGAATAATTTTTAACGAAACTTTCCAGCCGAACTTTCGCAAAGCTTCTTTTTGATATTGGAAAAGTACAAATAGCACTCGAGCGTCGAATCGCTTTAAAGTTCACTTCAAATTCGTCGCACACGCTGAAGGAAGACGTGATCAATAATCGGTTCCTTCCCATATTATTAGCCGACGTCCGCCCTATAAACGCCTCGGGATCGCACCGACGAGCAGGTAACTATGCATACAAATATGAGTAGGAAGGTGGATGCGAAATGTCACAAACCTATTCAAGTAAAATGATATATGCGAGATACATTTAACAATAGACAAATTTATAACCAGCGAAATCCATTAGACTGCTAAAAACATTTTCTTTAAGGCGTTACTGGGATGTGTCCCGAGTAGGGCTGCGTATCGGCGTTATATTTTTTACGGACACTTAATTTACATTATGTGATGTATAGTTAGTTACTCCTCTAACCACTATTAGTAACGGTCATTAGTGATGACAAATTGTTTAACGTAGGTTTTATTTGGCTAACTTGATTTATAGAGGATTGAGTTACAGACCGTTGTAGAAGACCATCCAGAATACGCATCGTTAAGATAGTATTTTCCAAAAAATATTTCTTGCTACCAGCTATTATTTTTAACGAAGCACGAAATCCATTTTTCCTAAACCACTACTTCTTCGTATGTCACGTTAAAAAATATTGAACCCTGCTTCGCATGAATGTTGTTGTTGTCGTTCCAATAGTTGCCAACACCGGAATATCCGCACGTACAATTGTACTTACTTAAAACATCGTCATAAATTATAAGCTATTCACTAGAAAACTACTATAAATATTGCGTAAGCTGAAAAATTATCTTTTCTTAAACAGTTAAAAATTATCTTTTGTTACGCATTTTACTCAATATAATAAGTATTCTACTTATTTTTCAGAAAAACAATGTCGCTATTCATGGTATCCATGTATACATAACGGTTTAAGTGGCGCGTGCCAATATACATATCCGATCGATGCTTTTTTCGCATTCATTCTCCAAGGTCAAGCAAATTTCAAAATTTATATATATAATATAATTTTTATAATTAAGCATTAACTCTGCTAAAATATATGATGGCTATGAATTTTAATCATTGTTTTAATAAAGAAAATGTTTCATTTCGCTTCCCATTAGTTACATTTATTTAAATAGTCTGATTGAAGCTATTAAACATTTTTGGTTTCATGACTTTTGTTTTAAAAATATTTCAATCAATAAAATTACTATACACACACACACACACACAGATACGCACATATACTCACCAGCAGTAATACATAAAAACGTATAAGAATCTTTATAAACCGTTAAAAAATATGAAATGGGAATCACATCCGACGAAAAGTAAAAAAATAACGATACTTGTATATATGATAGACAACTCTTAAATTCAGTGAGAGTAATAAAGGATTATTATTATTTGTTAAAAGAAGTAAGAAATGAACTTGTATATTAAGAAAAGTAACATCGACCTGAAACAAAATTTTAGAACAAAAAAAAATAATAATACTTGGGTGACAACCCTAAAATCCAACGATGCGTATTATACACATTTTATTGCGGCCTTTTAAATAATATCGCTTCTTACAATTTAGATATTAAATTTGTAAAACATTATTTCATTTCATTTGTAACTAGCAAAACGAGAATTGTTTACAGCTTATACATTGGATAAATGAACTACTGCATGAAGAAAGTTTGGAAAAATTAGGAAAATTTATGTGAAGGTGGAAAATATAAATGAATGACGTGAAATGATGTATTGATAAATGCGTGAGTAAATATTTTATTACTGCTGTTGAATGTTTGAATATGCGTAAAGTTTCAAGGCATAATTAAGGTTTTATTACGAATTTCAAAAGTTTATACATTACTTGAGAATGCATGCTTGATATTTATGCCTGAGAGAATTTATGCTCGATTTTTGCAGATATATTTAGGAGATGATACGAACTTAGATTCAGTTTAATCACTAATTTTATTACACAAATTTTAGTTGTCACCGAGCAGCTATTTACAAACTTGATTCATCGACTCGACTATCAATGATTTAGCATTTTATTCTGCAAATTTCGCCAATAATATTTTGAAAACTTCGATCATTTGCGAGCAGTTTATTTTACGTACAAATATCAGTTGCCAGCGAGGTTAAGCAGTTTATTGATAATTTCATCCTAAAAACTTAACTTTTCATCGAATAGTTTTCTTCATAAATTAATTTCTTTTACAAACCTTGAGACCGTGATTCTGTAAACATTAGTTGTCACCGTGATTTAGCAGTTTATTTTGCAAACTAATTTTATGTTTCCTAAAATTTTAAAAAATCAATTTTACTTCAGTGAATATGTTGGGAGTTGAGTGACATTTATATAAAAATGATTTAGACCATTGTTATAAGTTTTAAAATATGGCAAAAAAATTGCATTTAAAATTTTATATTTAACGGTTATTTCATCAACTTTTAAGGCCTAGAGTAAAATTTGTATAACGAACTCAGAATTAAATGAAACTACGTGATGTATTATTATATTTATTTTATTTAAATTCTTTACCACGACCTAGGTTTCGTTATACTACGACATCTTCAGGTGGGCTATTAGCAAATATATCTGAAATCTTTGCTAATAGCCCACCTGAAGATATAATACAACGAAACCTAGGTCGTGGTAAAGAACTTATAGAAGGTAGAAATAATACTACATCACGTAGTTTCATTTAATTGTGAATAATGAATTTCTACAAAATTAACGACAAATATATTCAATAACGAACTCATTTTTCTTCTAGCGTTTATTTAAGATTTAAAAATACCAGCGAGTTAATGATGACGGACATTTTGTTTCTGAGTGCATCACCAATTTTTTCAAAAGATGTTATCACCATAGTTATGGAGATACGTTTATATATGTTTCTATCGAATATGGAAATAATAGATAGATTTAATAGTATTTTTGAAAGATTTTCGAAGCGGTTTCTTGTTCGATGAAATCCATTTAAGCAGTAATCTAGTAGTCAGTCTATCAGTTTTCATGGCGTTTGTTGACTATCAAAAAGCATTGGATATGATAGAACATGAATCGCTATAAAAAGCTCTAACGGCAGCGAAAAGTAAAAAATAATAAAATCTATCTATTCTAGTTGTATAAGACTTATAATACTGGAATGTTTATGAATATTGAAAGAGGAGGAGGCAAGGAAACCCGCTCGTACTGAATTTATTTATAACTATTCTACACTATATAATGAATGATCTCTAATTAATTTAATTACAAAGGAATTTTCATAAATGAAAAACATCTCATCCACTTTGTATTTGCTGTTGATATTGTGTTACTATCAGAAAATCTACAAGACATACGACATATAGATATCTACATCTTGCTAGCTAAGAAATTGGTCTGGAAGTCTACATCTTACTCGCAAAGGA
This sequence comes from Druceiella hillmani, assembly GCA_039881145.1. Classification (NCBI taxonomy): domain Eukaryota; kingdom Metazoa; phylum Arthropoda; class Insecta; order Lepidoptera; family Hepialidae; genus Druceiella; species Druceiella hillmani. Next base: position 112,986 of record JAYKKI010000104.1, read on the forward strand.
ATTGATGTGGTAGTGAACATACGAAAGACGAATTTAAAAAATACGTAATAGACAATATACACCTAGAATATATGAATAGATACTTTGAAAACAACTATGTATAAAATTCAGCAAAAATAATGAAGATATTGACAGAAGAGTTAATAAGGCTGAATCAAATTCTAAAACTTGGCAGAAATTCTTAAAAATTTATTGCCGCTGAATATAAAAAAGAAAGTAATAGATATTCGTCTTCTCCAAACGCTGGTGTATGAATGTCATACTTGGTAATACACTTAAGAAGTAAAACATAACCAGAGAGGTTAATTTGGTTTTTTCATGGTAAAACGTATCGGTAAGACATACAAAAATAAGAGAATCCAAAAGTAGCAGCACAAGTACTCTGCATAAAACAGGTCATGTGGCTAGTGGCCCTGTGGAAGGAACCAATAGATAAAAGAATACTAGGCAGATCATATCACGCTGGGCGGACGAGACAGAAAAAGTAGCAGAAACAAAGAACTGGACGACCCTCACAACATACCGCAATCGGTGAAAGAAGATGGAGGAAGCTTTTATCCGAATGGAATCCTACATTATAAAAAAAATTATATTATTTTCCAAATATTATAGGTCAAAATCAATTTTTAATTAGGGAATAAATAGGTTTTTTAACTCTTTTATTATTTAGTATTATTTATTATTTTAAAAGGTCTAATTACAAGGCTCACAAATAATTAATAACATTTTCTTAATTTTGAGTAGAATATCTTCAGATGTATTTATAAAGAAAAATACGCAAAATCACATTCCCCACCCCTTATTTCCGAAACTATTGAACCTAGAATTACGAAAAAAACAAGATTTTTCAATATTTGTAGGATACTATTACAACGATTCTAAAGGTCAAGTTATAAGTTATATTTCATTGTGCTACGTACAAAAATAGCTGAACAGTTAGAAATAACGTTACGAAATCGGAACTTTTCGGCTCCTTCTTTTAGATCGGCCGAAATTAAACATTTGGAATAAAATTTATATATTTATAAATTTATATATAAAATTTATATATGGTACTCATTCATACCAGTAATTTATTAGTCGATACATAGTTCGGTACATGTAATGTTTACTGAGTATATTCGATATGTAAACAGATTATTCGTGCTTAGATAATGTACACTTAAAATTTCAGTATTAATTTCATACTGTCAACATTTACGAAAAGCCAAGTCATCGTCTACGGATTTTTTTAAAATTGTTATAAGGGATTCGATAGGTAAGCAAATTTATTCTTTTCTTTTTGTCATATAAGTATGTTATATTTTTCGTCTTTTGCAATAATCATAAATAATAAAGGTTGCCTATTGCGAATATTTAAAGGAAAATAATTAAATATATCCGATAATTTAATAATTACCGATAATTTATCTTCGCGTTTGGGGGTTACTTAGGTTACGATATGTTCAGTATGTATAGTGTATATTGTAAATATGTTATCTTTTTAGAATACATCTTGTCTCAAAAATATTTAAAAAATAACAATCATTATGTATTATATAACATTTTTCAAAATAATAAAAAACCCCAACACCTTATTTATTTATTTAAATGTAGGTACTGAAACATTAAAACTAATTAAACATTAGAAACATTAGAAACTGTATTAAGCCTTCGGGATTCGATAACGAAAACAAGACAATTAAATTCAATACCATTACAAAACATACAATGATGACACACTTCAAGGATTTCATTCTGTCTCATCACGAATACGTCATGCTGACGAAAACGCGCCAGTGGATTGAAGGATTGTACACCGTGGGAAAAGAGAGGATGTCGATATAACTCAGTTTCCGTGCCGCTATAGCAAAAAGATGATGTTGTAGTTCATCAGGTAAGAAGAGTGAGAGTTTTTCCTATAAATCAAGGCATAATTTTTTTCCATTATAAATCGGAAAATATATTTTGCCCAAGAAACTTTTGTTTGTGGTGCAAAATATGGTAACCTAACGTATCCAAAAGAAAATTGACAGGAAATACAAAAGAAAATTAACCATTTCTTGTCATGTAATTGTCCATACTTTCAATCCTTTATGCTCTACAATATTAATGCATACATATGCAGCTTCTGTAAGTTTTAAATAATGCTATGACCTAATAATTTAAACTACGTCTAATGAGGTTTAAGGCGTCTTATATACCTCGCCTTTTCCACTCAGGATTAAGGGTTACGAAACGTATATTTTCGTGCATAAGATATTTTATTCTATCGAAATCAACACCCAGGGCAAAGATCGGAACAAGGGTTTTCGTAAAACGTCAATCTGCTCGCTATGTTAGCTAACAAATATAATGACCGAAGTTGTTGAATATTTGACTCTTATTACTGAAGATAGATTCATATTGAATTATTTTATTACTCGTTTTTAAATTATAATTAAAATGAGTTCGGAAGACGATATTGCGATATGTACAGAGTTAAAATGTGTCGATTATTTACAAATGCAAGATGAAGAATTTAATTATACTTAAGTCAGAAAAAATACATTAGCTATGATTAGATATTTCGTATTCACAACTTGAAAACTTCTAAATTACAAAAAAAAATTTATTATTTTAAATAAGATTTTATTAACATATGATTAATTTTTAGATAGAGGGATTTAAAGAGGAATTTTATATTTGCCTTTCGAGAAAATCCTAGGCATGTAACTGTACATTTTAGCGTGCAATACTAAATGAGTAGAAAATAACTAAGTAATGACGACAAATAACATCAATTAAGCGGTACCGATATCAATAAATAATTATTGAAGAGGAAACTTCCGGGCGGCTGGCTGCACCAACCACATTAGTTTAGCGAGTTTGCTGAAATATCTGAGTAAACACAACTATTACTTCGAAATATTGAAGCATTCACGCCACCCTACATTTATGTAGCGCCATATCTCCCCGTGGTTTCATCTATTTTCATTAAGTTTAGACATCTCAAAGTGTTTGAGAACCGCGCTGTGTAACTTTTGCTTATAATCAGCAATCCATGTTAAATTTTTCACTATACAAACCACATTATATGTGTTTGCGGTATTTATTGTATATATGACATTTGCGGTGGTGGTTGAATTTTGGACAAATGTTATAGTTACACCAAGGCAATAAATTTCTAAACAAAACTTTGGTTCAAGAAATATTATTTATATTTCAAATATACACTATTTCGAATTAGACAAGCATAATCATAATATTTTCTTTATGTTTAGTGTATTAAGATATAAAAATATTCTATCAATCCTATATCACCATCAATAGAAGTTTCAGATATTAATGAAGTGATGGCTGTTCTAGCGCCGTTTATCAGATATTTTTCTCTGTGGCACGAGCTGCATTTCATAATTCGTGAGCAAATATTTAGATTAATATTCCTTTTTAATTTTGTGAAATTTTGGTACTTTTAATCTATTTACTACATACATTCGCTATTTATATTATCGGTGAATTCGAATTTATATTCCACACAGTGTTGACAATAATATGCATTAATGACAAATAAATTTGTTTTTCTGCAATTTATAGTTTGCCTTGACAGCCTGTGCTCTTGTAGCTTTTATTAGAATGAGAATGAAAGAGAAAGAGAGAGCCATACAATTTTTGTTCATCTTAAAACTATAAATAATAACATTAGTATTTACATTATTCACAAGAAGCTAGTGACAAGTATTTTGGTTTATAGACATGAATAAGGTTACAAGATTATTTCAGCAGTTCTCTCTCCTCGTGAAGAGTAAAGCAAACTCTATCGGATCATTTATTTTCAATTATATTTATTTTGCCCTAAAGCGATCACGAAATAGAAACGATAATTTATGATCAAAATATATTAATACGAATTTTACCTTTGGATTTGCGCCGTCTCTTTTATATGGTTATAAAAAATTGTGAGCCGATTTTCAAATTTAGATGTGAAACACTAATTTTTTTCATATTTTAATACTGAAATATTTTTATTGGAACAAATTGAAGACAGAATAACAAACATGCTGATAGTTGTTAATAATAAAGCATTAATTTAATTTTGCTATTTCATTTGTATGAAATAATTAATCACAAAATATTTTTTAACAATCTACTGAAAACACATTTTTAATTTTATAATACTGTTAGCCTACAAGACTCGAAGCTGGCCGAATTAAGTCGGAAAGAGCCGACAAGATGCGAAGCTCGCTGAATGGTACGTCTCACGTACCATCAGAATTTATCTCCATCCAAACGCCCCATGAGATGTTTCACATCAAAATGCGAGGTGCTTACTCGTATAAAAATATCATTTTATTATTTGATAAAGTACCAGGTCACGGTCTTACGTATATCGTAAGTGGCCTGCTTTTTCTTTCGCCGAGGATCTGCCATTTTAATGCAAAATGATATAGGTAGGGTTGCCGGTACTTCTTGCGCCCACTATTGTGTTCGTATCCTTTTCTCATATTGGTCTGTAGAGAATGTACTGTAACTAGGAGGACGGGTTGAAATAAGATTCGATCTACTTTCGATTTCACTTGAGGCTGATTTAGGATGACTATACAATTTTAGGCAACAATTTTACAATTCGTTTGATGAGTCACGTTATTTTTTAAATTTTACCGATATACATTTTATCCATGTGTGTCTAATTTGTCCTAATTTTGAAATAAAATATTATACCGCTTAGAAATATTCAGAAAACAATAATTTAGTGGTCTTGCCCATAGAAATGTGTGGAGACCATCTGGTGTGCCAATGAGCACACATGATTTCCGGAACGGGTCTCTTTCAGGCACATCATCTATCAAGAATTAAAAATGGAAAGCGTAAGTACTAGAATCCTGATTTTGGCCAATCCAAAATTGGTCATTTATTCGGCAATCGCTTGATCGATAGACAACCAAACTAGCAATGGACCCGTAGACTTTGAACAAAGCCACAAGCCTTACTATATTAAGCCTGCCTCTACATCGATGGCGCTGAGGTATATTGTCAATTCATAAGTCTGAATGTCAAATTGTTTAGCTTTAATTCGCTGGAGAGTTTCGCTCAAAATCCCTCTGCAGTCTGTACTTAATAGTGGGCTTGGTCTTTCCATGGATTGAAAATTAACACTTGAACTGTGGGCAATTTAATGAAGGAATTATTTGTCCTGGTCAGAATATATTCAGAATGACCCGAGCTTCGAAGCGCTTACAAAGGCATTCTTAAGAAAATGGAGGTCTTATGTGAATTATTACGTAAACAGTATTTGATCCTTTAGGTCGAAAGTATTGATTGGATCGGGGTTTGGAATCATACAGGAATATATAGGTGTCCTTTAAAGATACCTGCATACGTAGTCGATGAAAACGATTCCCAGGAGAGTTTCTGAAATGAGTCCAGGTGGTGGCGGAAACAACTAGAATGATTACATCACTAATTTCCTTTATATATGCAAGTTAGAAAAATAAAATATAATTATAAAACATCTCAATTTATATAGATTTAATGTTTTTAATTAAGTGTAGTAATATTTAAAACAGTCGATATTTTCAAGAAAGTGGGAATATTTATTTATTGCCGCTACTGATATAACCTAAGTAACAAATCCACTCGGTACAGCGACCTGAGGTTTTCAGATTATTCTCAATGATCGGCTTGCTGCTTATAGCGGCCGGTACTGGCGGCATAAAACGCTGCATTGCAGCTTTCGGCGGAGACCACTTCCAACTACCCGAGCAGACCGAGCTACTGCGTCAGTTCTTCACTATCTTCTATTTCACGGTCAATTTCGGCGGCTTTGTCGGCATGATGGTTACTCCTATTGCCAGGCAGAGCGTGACGTGTTTCGGCGATGATAACTGCTACGCGCTGGGCCTTGAATCACCTGGAATTCTTATGGTGTTTGCTTTATGTGAGTTGCGTATCTTGTAACCTATATTTTATCATAAAGAAAAGTATTTTTTAAGATCCAAATTAGATCAAAAGAAAACGATTAATAGAATTGTAAAATAATAAAACATATAACAAACAATGTAATTAATCACTTTAATCAAGTTTGGACTTGTCAGAATCGAAATTTTCAAGCAAGGTTAAATATTTTAGGAATCTCACTCATTTGGTGTGTTTTTATTATATTCTTTCAGTGCAAAATTCCTCGATTCGTCAAACGATTATTTTCCTCCTTTACTTTTTTATTATAACATATTTTACATAACTTTGTTATAAGTATTTTATATCGTGCCTTTAAAGCGATCAATTCTTAGTTTTATTATGATATTTTACCCTTATGTATTAAAAAATCAGTTTGAACTCAATTTTGGTTAATCGTCTTTTACATAATTGTCCTTTTTCTTAATGCCTAGTTGGTGACAAGACCAAAATAATAATTACTTAATGAGTTTGGTGTTGAATGACAAAAAAACTTATCTCATTATTTGTGAAATAAAGAAACATAATTCTTTTTAGTAAAAGAAAGCAAATATGAGCTCGATAGGGAGTATTATGTGGTTTTCAAAAAGCAAAGGAGCCGCAGGGCATTTAATGAGTTACTATTGTAAGAAAAACAGCCAAAAAACTTTATATGATACACTCTTGGGGATAATGTCAATATTATTATGATTTGAAGCAAATATACGCGGTACTGGATGCAGTAAACTTTCACCTTCATGATTCTGTTAGGTCATTACTCAGACAAGTTTGAAACGTAATATTATAATTTTGTTTTGTTTTATTGATGACTTTATTAGGCCACAAAAGGCGGATTAAGAAAAAATCAGGTTTATCTCAAACATGATAGTTGTTTCTGCACCAAAACCTATGCATTATTGTCTGCAATAACGCGCCTCGTAAATGGTAAAAATGTTAATAAAGACACTGATCTTCTTGCATAGGTGCCAGATTTACGAAATTATCTATTTTTGGTCTCGATTTTCATTGTGGAACTCATACATGATCCCTATTCCTTTCTTCGTCATATTCCTTTACTTTGCGAAATTACCTTACCATCTGAAATTTACTATACGTTTTTCCAAGTAGTCTAAAAAAATTTTACCTCTCCTGATTTAATCAGCATCACTTTTTGTTACATCGTATCCTGCTGTCCTTTATATCATCCTCCTATTCTAGTTTCTTATATTGTTTTCAAATTGACTTTCTCTCATTAGTAATAATTTGAAATAATTTTATTTTTAATTTCACTTGAGCAGTTGTTTGTCTAAAATTATAATAACATAACCTTCTTTGGGTGTAGATTACTCCTGATGCCAATAGATTTTCATGGCATTTGGTGTATAATTTTTTATTCTATTTAACGTATAAGTTATTTTTAACTTAAGATTTAGCATAATTGCTTATTTAGCATAATTGTTAACTTAAGATTTAGCATAATCCTTAGTTTAGTGATATTTCTTCACTAATAGCAATTTTTGTAAATTAATTTATTCACTTGTGACTTAAAAATTGGTCAATACTTAATAACTCTGGGAAAAATTCCAGGGCCTTAATTAAAAATCGACGTGTAAGAAACATCAGCGCAAGTGAAAAAATCAAGAATCGAATATACAAAATGCAATATAAATATAATTAACGCTAGATCTCTTAAGACAGAGTAATTATAAATGAAGTGAAAAGATAAATACATAGTTTTTTACCATAATTAGTACGAATAAATTTTAAAATTAAAGCGCCCGTAATTAAACTGGGAACAAATTCCATGACGGTAAGCAAGTTTCTTTGGTGTAATGTAAGTATTATAGAAGTATTATGAGTATAATATTTGTATAGTTTATTAAAATTCGCTTTTATTATTTTTGAATTAACACAAGTCTGGTCAATCGTATAAAATTATATTATAGTGTATTTAAAGTATTGTAATAAAAATGATATTAAACATTTGGTAAGTCTGAAAGTGCACTGTCTATCCTTTTCTTTTATTAATGTTATTTTAATATTGAATATTTTCTTATTATTATAATTCTTATCTATGTAATGTGATTATCAGGGTACTGTAATAATAAGGAAAAAGATCAATGAAAAACATAATTGTCGACCTTGGTCATAACCTTGACAACAAATTTAAAAACAAGGTAAAAGCAGCAAATCAGTGCTTCTATTATGAGGGTTAACCAACCGATTGGAAAAAGATTCAAAATGAGTAAAAAACTGCGACCCCTAGCGTGATTTCATACGTTCATAAATATATGCAGATGAACGGATATAGATATCAGTCAGTTTTCAAAGGCAAACTGATGTCATAATAAAAATTGATACAAATTAAAAAAAATTACCTATTTTGAAAAAGCTTTTTAAATTCTCAAGTTATAATAATTTCTTAATAGAAACTCGAGTCTGGCTCCCTAGACAATAATAAAGCTCATATCAGCGATGTTAAAAATAAAATTAATTATTACCCATGAAATAAATAATTAAATTTGATACTACAACAGTTATTTAAAATTAAAAAAACCGCTTTATGTAATATTTTTTTAATAGATTCGTAAAAATACTGAATAGGAAATAATGTTTAAAAATTACGAAATGAACTACGGCGGAGCCCGCCTAAGTTTGTATGTGTTATAAAATAATATTAAACTCATTATTTAGAGATATCTACTCAAAAAACGTGTCATAAAAGTGATGATTTTATAAATTACAAAACATTTTTTACACCTTATCGATTTTAAATTTATTCGTTGTTTATATATTCTTTTAATCAATATCTGAACACCAATATTACAATTGGTGTTCAGCAAGGGTATGTGATGTTCCCAGGTTGAATAATATAGACTAACAAATTTTAAAAAAAGAAAATTTAATCCTAAATACAATTTTTAAAATAAAATGATAATGAAATACCCCAGAATACATTTGTGACATGTTTTTCATAACTAAGCGAATATCGCAGTACCAATTTTCAATGAGCATACTTACGAGAAGATGCGAAACACGCTAGACTATTTCTATTGTTGTATTAAGAGCTGGGAGATTCGGTATGTTCCTTAATTATTAGTTCTAAAACCAACTATAAAACTATTTGACCTCATGATCCGATCGTCATAAAAGCTAGCGCAAAAGCTTCTGGTTGGAGACTTTAAAAAAACTTTTACGTTATGTACTGGGAAGTCACATAAAGCTTTAATGTCGAAGGAAGGAAATTGTCTCCGTTAATTCTTTGTAATTCTGGATTTATTGTTGGTATGTCTCTGTAAATTATATGTCTCTGTTAATTCTGAACGTATTGTTTTAGGTGTCGTGTTACAATTTTATGTTAATTATGAGATGCCATTTCTTGAAAAGTTAAAAGGATCAAATTATATGAAACATTTTTTTTGTAATTAACAATTCAAACATTCAAAGTAAAATTATACTTAAAATATTAATGTGGACCGAAAAATAAAAATTGACGTAATTTCTCATATTACCATATATTGTAACAAAGTAATTTTATTATATTGGCTACTTTGTTATTATTATTATCATATATTAGTAATGTTCTTATATTATTATTATAATATGGTTTATAAGAACACTATAGGCCACAGTGCACTTTAGGCGTCATTGGTACTGATTTTACTTATGTTTTAATGCATGTATGTGTGTAGGTACACAGTGGTATAGAATATTAATCGCGCTAGTTTATATTGCATTTAGTCTGCGATTTTTTTAATATCCTTTGGAGGAACATAGAGACGTAAAATTGAAAAAAAGGACGTAACATAATAGGATCAGAGAAATAAAGTACATTAAACAATTTTTGGTTTCTTTTATAAAGTAACAATGTTGTGTAATATTAATAACTATGCGTATTTTTTTGATAGTTATTTGTATATTAACCAATTGATTTATTGACCATGAGGGGCTTAATTTGTGTTAGTTTCGGGGTACAAAAGAAAAGAATTAAAAGTTAAATCAAAATTAAGACATACAGTATATATTTTATTCTAATTACTAAATTTAGAGGTAATGGTTATTTAGATTCTTACTTCTCGACATATTATACATATATACACGGTGTCCAAGAGTAGATGTCGGACAAAGAAAGACGCTATTCGTTGCCTATAAAAGATAAATTGTCGTTGAAATAGAACATAAATCACACCCTTTTTCTAATTGAGTGCAAACAAAATATTACACATAATTCTTTTTAACACACCCAATACTTGTTCGAAGTGCATTGTTTACCCGCAGTGGCGATGACAAATAATTATGAATGTTATTTTCAATTTTCTGGAAAAGTCATTTTTTTAATTTTATTTTAACAATAATCAACCGGTTTTCCGTCAAAAAATAAGGTCTTTCTTTGTCCGACATTTATTCCAGGCTACCGTGTATATGGGAGTTTCTTTAAAATGTGCTTCGTGGGGCAGTTTAAAAAAATAAAAGAATAGTAAAAAGATGATTGAAAGAAAAATTGTCACCAATTTAACAGTTAAAGTCCACCATCACATTGAATATCACCCTGTCATTTTATTTTATACGTCTTGTTACATATTTTTTTATTAACTTGTCCAGAATTTGATTTTACCTGGTATTAAATTTATTTAAAATGTGGTGTTAGGGTAAAATGAGAAAGTTTATACGATCCTTTTTTTAAATATTGTATTCATTTTGGTGTGAGTACATTGTATTCAGGAAGAAAAAAATTCACATGGGGTGAATTTATATATGAAATTTTGCATAAAATTAAAAAATATATATTACATTGCCCCAGTTATTGTTATGAAAACGTCAATCGCGTATAGTTATATAGAAATTAATTAAAATTTTTGTTTCGAATCATATAATTCACTTACATTTATTAGGTTATAGGTAGTGGTATCAGGAGTAATATACTTATGGGTTTGAAGTTATTTGAAAACTTCTGTAAATGTCAAATCTAGCAATGAAAAGTAATGAGTTCCTAAAATCTTCGCGTACATCGGTAGCACCATAGAAGTTTACTGGCATAAAATGTTATCAAGATATTGAAGTTTAAAATTACTCCAATAGAAACATCACTCATTTGAGCGCGACTCTATTCTCCACCGGCATATTTCAAAGATGTTTTCATGTCAAAAGAAATGTTCAAACATTTCTTTTTTATAAGTTTTAAATATAAAATAACGGTGAATAATATTTAAATATATTTGACGTTTAAGTGATTTAAGGAATTAACTTCATCAGTCTATCTTCAATGACACCGTATTAGCTTTGTGATATCAAAGTATTTAAAATATTGAAAAAAAAACGATACAACAAAAAAAAATGTATTATAAGGAACTTATGTCAATTAATATTATTTGGATACCATTAATGTTTTAATTGCAATTTTGGTTTAATTAATGAAAATTACAGAACTTGATTATAGTTTTATTGTGGTGTTGACCCATTTTTAATTTCTAAGAGTTTTTTTTATTAATATTGTAAGTTAAATTTGGAAAATTTCATCAACATTCTTGTTATAAAAATGTTGTTTTTGGTTTGTTGCGCATATAAACGTGCTCTGTATTAGAGTACATTTATATTATTTTATACATTTATTTAGTACATGAGTAACATTTTTTTAATAGCTCAGTTTTCAAAATTAGAAAAGAATGTAACCCTATTGCTGAAATTAAAAATATCATTAAATTTGTTTGCCGAGTAACGATCCGTTTTCATCTTTCGACGGAACGTGTGTGATGTGTCCATCTTCTTTCATAATACTCATTGATATTCTATAAAAATTAAAAGACAATGGGTCAAAAATATAGAAACCTTGAACTTTAACAAGAAGGTGTTAATGTTATTAGACTAACGTAATTGAGTCGGCCATGTAATTACATAGTGAGTCAAGTTAAAGCAGTTTGTATGTAAAGTGCATGTTATAAACGGGTTTGCAGCTGTCAGGCCATAAAGCTTACGTTGCGTCGAACCTACCTGCAAATTCATTAACATCCATTGAGAAATTTAATTAATCGAGCTGCATACCCAGTCCATTTATACTCATTTAAGGAAATTGGAGCAGATCGCTGGTGTTGATGGTTTTCAATATATGATAGAGTCTCACGTAACTGACGGCAGTTCAATTAACGTGGAGGTAGCCAGGTTTAATTACGAGCATATTGTTTGAGTAGATAAGAGAGTCGGTGCATTCTGCTGTATTGAGGATGGCTCGTTAAATATAGACTCCGGTATTAGCGAGATGTGTATTATGTGGTTATCCATTTCATTTCGCACGGACTGGTGTAGGTTATGAATGGATTGAATGATTATATCGTTTGGGAATATTGTAAATTAAGAATAATTGTTATGATGAAACAATTATCGGAAGTGAAAATGCAAATGAAGAAGGGAAATAACAAATGAAGAAAGGGAGATAATTTTCAGGAAAAAGGACGTAAATTTTTAGGTTTATTTTCAAGATATTTAGTTACAACCCACAATTTTAACCAAATAGCTTAAAAGCAATGTATTTAAAAATGTGTGGCGAGTGAGTTGTTTAGAGTAAGTTATCAAAATAAAATTGCTGAGATTGCGAACATCCCAAGAACCGTGATATAGGTTTTAATTTGAGAAGAAAAATAAGCCCAAGCAGTTCATACGACTAACTTCACGCAATGCAAATTAGTTGGCGTTTACAATAGATATATTTTTCTTTACCGCCAGGTAAATTCGTATCTGGGAAGCCGAAGAAGAAGACGGAAGAAATGAAGAAACCAAAACAGAACATGATTGTGGAGTTTGCTAGCTGCGCCGCGGTAAGTTTTTATGATTAAATATTGCGAAGAAAATGAAAGCCCTTATTTTTTCCCTAAAAGGGTAAACGCATAAATGAAAATGCCCACGTCATTATGAACAATACAATCGCACTGAAAATAGTTGTTCTTTAATAAAACTAAATTCATTATGTTATGTTCAACTTAACACATCGAAACAAAAAGAATGATAATTATAATGTAATTGAGGTTTGACCATTATTTTTTTATTACTGTTTGTTGTATCATGTAAAGTAACACGCAGTTCGGATGAACGATTTTTTAGACGGCGAATTGGCTGACAACTGCTTATTTTTTCTAAACATGCTGAAGTAATCCGAACGTCAAGAGTTTATTGCCGACGACTAAATATCGCCCGTGACAATCAGCGCGCATTCAGTCTCTATTTCTATCCTTTTCTTCGTTAGTATGTTTTAGCTCGTGATGTTCGGTCGGCCAGAATCGCTCCGATTTTTTCGCACGGCAGATTTTTGTAGAACGAGTGCGTTAAACTAGTAAATGTAATGCTTCATTTTCTCCGACTATCATTGGTCCGAATATTGTCGGTTATCTACGTTGCTCGTAATACTTAGAATTTTCGATTATCAGGGTAATATAATTCATCAAATTCACGGCCTTCTAATAACTATGATATAATCTCTCTTCAGATGTAGAACAATTCATACAATTCCAAATTTAGTAAATGGACCAACCTCTTTAAAAACGTAACATACCACCTCGTACAAAAATGGGAACCTTCGAACGTCCCCTAATAGTGTCCCGTATCGACAATCTCAGCGCTTCCATCCAACAGGGTCAAAGCCCATCACTCACCAATGAATCATTCATGATCTCCATTTTTTTAAGAACGCGTTTAGCGAAGATCGGTCCATTCTCAACTAAGTCCCTGTGACTAAAGATACCATGTTCTAAAGCTCCGCTAATATTATACTATTAAGACGCATGATCTCTAACAAAACTCTATGCGCATCATCGTGCTCACTTCAGTGGAACATAATTGGATTCATACCCTGAATCTCAAAACCACAGGTACAAGCCGGGCTTTCTCTAAGGGTAAACCCATACAAGCTGGGAAGAAATACGCCATGTGTCTTTAAAAACTGCGAAGCATAATAATCGGTGACAAGCGAGTTCTCACGCAACCGCTCAGGTGCGCCGGGGAAACATAACCTAGTCCTTTCCTTCTCTGTATTAGATGAGGACAACCTAGATCGTCGATCTCCAAAATACGTCTCTTTCTATCAACTAAATATTAATCAGCCAAAAACTCAAAGCGTAACGAACCCGTATCGAAACACTTAACTTGTGCCAAGAGAAAGTTAGCCACGCAATAGCCACTGCAATTCCGAGGTCAGAAGGAGGCCCGCCAAAACCGACAGCGCATCATTTGAGTAGGTACTGTAAGCTTTAGTCAGCGCTAACAGCAACACACGATGCGACCTTAGTACCACCCGTCTGACCTACCGGATCCCGAAGTCCGCAAATAGGTAAATATACCGACGGCAAATAGGTAAATATACCTAGGTATACAATATACCTAGTAGTTTGAAGCTAGAGTTATTCAACCCCCAGCCGGCACCGGCAAGCCGGGCCGTGGCGTGGAATGTACCACGGGCCATGGCGTGGAATGTCTCAACAATGTACCACGCCTGTGTTAAAAAGCTCCGCCGCGCATCAAGGACCATACCCCGATACGTCAATTAATCCCGCACGCCGATCCTTGCACTAGCCATCACCATCGAGGGCAACGTCAACGGCGACCTTAGCGACCTTGACAGCCGCAGACTTTTGTGGGGCAAAGCTGAGCTTGTTCTTAACGTCCTAGTCGGGTAACCTGGCAAGGGAGCCGCTGCCTAATTCTTGAACTTTCTGCGGCTCGTTTCTCCGAACAAAAGCAGGATATCGTCAGTGAATGCAATGGTACCTCATCCTTGAAGGGGTATATCATTAAACAAAACATTCCACAAGATTGGTCTCAGAGCTGAGCCTTGCGGGCAGTCCCTGGTTCGAAGGCTGGAAGGAGCATAATGGGTATATAAAACTTTGGATAGCTGGGAGATTTCCCATTACTCTTCAGTATAACTTTTAAGTTTCCCCACTTTCCATACCTTCAGAAAGTGGCCCTCGCAAAGACAGCGGTTTAAGACCGCAAGTATCTCATGAGCCACGGTTTTCCAGATTACACCGGTACTAAACACGGTTTTCCAGACTTTTACAATCCTATTATAAATGTTGTTAATGCCTAGAGCTTTTTTCGAGTCGAGATTCTCAACTATGAAGTCTAGCTCAGAGCGTCGCCCAACTTATACCAGGAAGCAATTTATATAATTCGGAGTAAGTTGATCACATTTTATTTATGTTAATCGAACAGTGATACATATTATAAAACACATTATCTTCAGAAGTAAAGTTATATTTCAGGGCTTTGTTTTTGATGATGGATAATGTCAATTTCTTGTGCTGTTTTGGTCTGGACGTTATTAAATGTGTTGTATCTGGTTCGAACAATATTAAGTCACTCAATAGGACAATTAAAAATTGTTGAACTAAGAAAGAATAAAAAAAAACAAGAAAAAAATAAATCATATTCAAGTCGCAAAAAAACGTGGCCAATAGATGTTTCTATGGCCTCAGAAATAAATTTAACTTATTAGCACAAAAATAAAAACTAGCCTGTATACAACATCGGTAAAACGTTTTTATGGAAATGAATACTGAACATTAAACAAAGCAGAAGGAGATCTTCTAGTAACCTTTGAAAAAAAAATGTTTAGGAATATCTATGGAGCAATAAAACAAAATAAGGTATTGAGAATTGCATATAACAATGCAATCTTTAAGAAATATGGTGAACCCGACATCGTAAAAATAGCCAAGGCATCTTGTATTAGATGGTTGGGTCATATATTTATATATGATGATACATCCCCAAAAAAGAAAAGTACATTTTCAAAGATAGAAGGAAAACGACGGAGAGAAATACCACACACCAAATGGCTGGATGGGGTTGAGGGAAACTTTGGAGAAAACTCTTGGGAGTAAACCGATGGGCGCTATTGCGCCGGATAGGGTCAGATGTTTGAAAGGACGGACTTGACCTGCAACAGGCTTTAGTGCTTAAGAGGAAGAAGAAGAACTCGTCATAATCCAATCCAACCTAACATAATCCAACGTAACCCGAGATAACTCAAAGTAACTCAACATAACCCGACATAATCCAATAAAACCCAAACCAAACCCAACAAAAAAAATCCAACCCAACATAAACCAACTCAACCCAACATACATATGAAACAAATGCAGAATTGATATGACCACGCATAGAAGATATTTTCATAAAAAAATTATAAAGGATTAAATAATGAAATTAATAGAACACAAATATATAGTGTTTGGAATTTTTATTGTTTTGTATGCTAGTTTGAACACGCATCACGTAAAAACTACTGATTCAATTAAAATAGAGTTTTTGAGGAATAAAGATGTTGACTTAAAGTAATATTTAGTATCTATGTCATCGGAATCGATGCTCTTCATCACAAATATACCAATTTAACATTTTCAAAAATTCAGGTACAATGGATTTATACAACAAAGAAGTGCCTAGCTATTCGATGCGTAATAATCACATACATGTAGTGTTTCTATATACTTCAATAGATGGCGTTATGTGTAATTTAAATCGCGCCGATTCGCGTAATTTTCCACCCAGAGATGCATTGGCGAAATGGGTGAAATATGATGCAGTAGCACCTACCGCTTGAGTAAGCAACCCGAATTTGTGCAGACTTGGAAGCTCTACTCCATTGACCGTTTTATGAAGGCGATTATGGAGTCGTTTGGTAGTTCACGTTTAATAATTAGTTTTATGTTTAATTTGAATTATTGTGTGTTTTTTATTATTTTACCAATTATTATTTATATATATGTCATATGTACACTATTAGCTGTTGTACTTTTAGTGTATGCACATATACAGCGTTTTGGGGTAACCTATATGATGTTCATGGATTTTTTTTTGTGAATAAATAAATTAACATAATTTATAATAAAATAAAATTAGTAGCTAGAAACGTGTTTGTGAATTAGTTGTCTGCAATATATGAAATTTTGTTGTCTCTAGCAAGTTCTAAGTCATAAAATTGAACAAAAAGTATTTTTCGCACATGCTCCAAATTACTAAAAATGAAACTCGTGTCTCTATTTCCAATCAAACAATTTACAATAGCATATCTAGTCTATTCTACAGTAACTAAATCAATTACCGCTTTTAAACTCTTAAGGATAACACAATTTAATCTTCGATTCTTTATTATAAAATTTCAAGCCTAGCACACGAACTGTGTGAGCTCCAGTTAAAATCAATTTAATATCCCGATAATAAGTACACATTCACATGTACATACCTATAACATTGGCTTCCTCCTTTCCTCGATAGGAAGCATCATTTTCACACAGGTTTTTCTTCAGCGGAACAATTTGCATGTCATCGGGATTTTGGATAATGTATAAAATACCTGGACCCCTCGGCTGAGCACAGGCCATCTGGTAACTTTAGGCTAGATAGTGTTAATCGGTGGTCAATATGCTAATGTCTAGATTAAATAGACTTCTATTTTTATTAAATTAGCTGGGAAAAGAGCGGGTATGAAGAAAATGAAGATATTTTCCAAATTAATATCTCACAAATGGGACTAAAAACGACCAGTGGAACCTCGTTTCCCTTACTTTTTATGTAACGAAAAGGAACATTAAATGTATAATATTTTCCCCACTTTATGTGTAAAGGAAGGAAAATTAAATGTATAATGTTTCTCAAAATGTATATGTTACGGAGAGGAACATTAAATGTATAATGTTTTCCTACTTTATATGAAAAGGAGGAAAAATTAAATGTATAATGTTTCTTAAAATTTATAAGTTACGGAGAGGAACAGAAAATTTATATGTTATGGAAGGAAAAACATTAAATGTATAATATTTTCCCCACTTTATATGTAAAAGAAGGAAAATTAAATGTATAACGTTTCGCACAATTTATATGTTACAGAGAGAAACATTAAATGTATAATGTTTCCCCACTTTATATGTAAAGGGAGGAAAATTATATGCATAATGTTTCTCACAATTTATGTACCCAGAGAGGAACATTAAATGTATAATATTAATGAAGATACACGAAGGGCTACTTTGTCAAATATCAAAATTTGTCAAATATCATGTAATTTGTCAATATATTAAATAAAGAACTTTCTTCAAGATTATTTAAAAATGGCTTAAAATATTTTCACAGACGCAAAACATTTTAAATATCCATTGCCTGGGATTACACTCTGAAAATCTTCACACACTACTTACCTGTGTTAAGATTAACTGGAATTTTACTAGAAGAAGTACTGGATTGCGTGACATGTCGGTGAAACACTACATCTCGGCGTTTCATCAGTCAATACAAATGTAGTTTATTTTATGTAATTAAAAATCTCATCTTAATTCTAGTTTTAAAAGCCTAATGATTCATGATTTTGGATTACCTTCCGAATCCCTCCTCATTGTACTTGTTTCTAAACACAAAACTGTCTGTTACGAGTTCTCCTTCACTGTACATGCTGCCAAACTCTTTAATAAACATAGTGGTATCATTTCAAATGCATCATTGATGTTTATTTTTAAAAGTACCGTGAAAAAGATATACCGATATTGATAAAGTTCATAGAAGTACACATAATAAAAGTTATTCGTTAAATATTATAGTAATATGCTATGTAATATATACGTATAAAAGTATATATATATATATATATATATATATACATATATATATATATATATATATAAATATTATCGCGACTATTCTTGAAAGATTTTCGAAATTTCTAGAAGGTTTTACATTAGGATATAAATAGGCCAAAGTGCAGTCAGTTAACAACAGTCAGCGGCGAAGCTTTAAGTGAATTATGTAAAAGATAATGGATTTAAACCGATACCAAACAAGGATTCTATTATTTTACGAATTTCGTCTTGGGCACTATGCAAAGATGTATGTCCTGCAATGGGCGAGTCCACGGTGTCTTACGCGACGGCAAAGATTTCGTTCAGTAAGTTAAGGAATGAGGACTACGATCTTGAGGACGAACCCCGTGCCGGACGTCCTGTTGAAATGGACGTTCAACGATTACGACGCCTAATTGAGGAGGATCCTCGACTGATGACTCGCCAATTATCAGATGACCTACATTGTAGTCATGGAACCATAAAAACGTTTTTGTACGAATTGGGAAAAGTTTCAAAATACTGTGTTTGGATATCACACGAGTGTCATCATATCACCTTCTGTGTCGAGTTGATACTCCTCAATAGTTATTGACATTGAAACTTAACTTCGACGGGCTGAATCAGTTAGTAGCTGGCGATGAGAAGTGGGTTATATACATTAACCATACACGCAAAGGTCAAGTTCGGTATCCAAACCTGAAATAAGTGCCAAAAAGGTGATGCTTGGCTGCTGGTGGAATATCAAGGGTATTATTCATTGGAAGTTGCTTCCAGAGGGATCTATAATTAATGCAGATATTTACTGTGAACAATTGGACCCATTAGCTATCAAATTGAATAGTCAACAGGCTTGAGTTTATCTTCTACATGATAATGCTAGACTACATGTTGCAAAACGTACTCGTGATAAATTAGAAGAGCTCAGCTGGGTTCTACTCGCTCATCCATCATATTCGCCGGATATTAAACCCCCTGATTACCATTTATTCAGTGCTCAAAGTAACCATTTATGTGAAAAAGATCTCCAAAAGGGCCTGGCACAGTTTTATAAATTAAAGTCACCGCAAATTTACAAGACACACATATTGCCAACTAGATGGCAACAAGCAGTAGAAAATAATGGTGCACACTTAAATTAAATTTAGTGTAACGTAGAGCAACTCGGGGTTAGAAACTTATTTGGCAACCCAATATATATGTGTGTATATATGTATATATATATATATAAAATATATATATATATATATATATATATATATATATATATATATATATATATATATATAATTCATCATCAACTTTTTCCACTTAACCAAATCACCAAAAGTTAAGATGCTTGTTTTATTCCACAACGCAAACATCTTAACTTTGGGTAATTTGCTTGAGCAGAAGCGATTGTATGTAGTTATGTAGTTTCGGAAGTCAGTTCTGTCTAGAAAATTGAAAGTTTTCTGGACATAATAAAACTGTTTATTTTTATTTATATTTTTCGTAAATTAACATAATAAATATTATTATTTGAACCATCCTTCTGTGTAAAATAACTTTGAAGCGGGTTTTGTCTGTAAATATAATAGATATTTTCAGAGGTATACCACTATAAAATAAAAAAAAACAGATAAAAATCATGATAATGGCTTCTAGATTGCACTCCATTCGACCCTGCCGTGGCGTCCATATGCCTTAAGTCGTATTTAAAAATAAATTGCATATAATTATCTTTTAAATAAAGCTAATATCACGGTCAGTATCATTATGTTAACTTGCTTTTTTCATTTTAAATTCGTATAGGTTAAAATAAACACCCGTTACATTAATATTATCATTGCGCTGCTCTCAACGCCTGGGGGTTGTAATTTCCACAAAGTTGTCAAAGGTCGGCCCAAACTCACGTCAAACCCTCGTTATACTTTCTTTCTGTTTGTTGTTTCTGTTTGTGCATAACCTTAACGAATATTATATGTGGTTACACAGGCTAGAGTCTCGGTGCGTGTTTGACCTTGGGAAAAATAAGTCTCTTTTTGTTTTGTTTGTTTTTATTCTATCATATCAGCCATCAATTGATATTTATTTAAAAAAAACATTTGGTCTTGTAAATATATTTTTAATATTATTACTTAAGCTGGCAATTGCCTGGGAATTGTAATTTCATTATTTTATTAAAAATATTTGAACTGGAAATTTGTCTGTTTTGAATATATTCTAGAAATTATTTAATCTGGAAATATGATAGCTTGAAAACGTTTTTAAAGGATTTGAAAAGGTTGCCTGATTTTTTAAATGTGCACGCTAATTTATTTGAATAAGTAATTGGTGTCAACTTTTACCATTTCATAAAAAAAGCGGTAAAGAAGAATGTTCAAACCAATTAACCGAAAAACTTATCCATTGAGGGATATATTGATAATTTAGTCAAAATTATTTTCGGTTTCATCTTTTGTGTATATTCATAATAATCTTCCTCTGTCACTATCGTTACCTTAAACAGTTATATCATGTATTTTATCTATTTAACCAACCACTATATATTGTTAGGAAAATAAAAATAGCTATCGAGAAACTGACTGAAAGCGTTTATGCATCATCTGGTATACATGATCAGTAGAGTCAACTTCTCTGTAAGAAAAGAAACCGAGAAGTTCAGACTGAGCGGGATGTCTATGTCGCTTTTTCATATATCAGCGCCTCTCTCAGTAGGTTGTGTGAGATAAACTGCTTTGTTTTAATTTGAGTAGGTACTGCCACATGTTAATTGGTATTTAATAGTTTCAATAATATATGAACAAAAAAACACAACCTCTCTCAGTAGGTTGTGTTTTTTTTGTTTATATATTATTGAAACTATTAAATACCAATTAACATTTGGCAGTATGCGCTGAGACAAAAATTGAAGCACCGCCGGGACCAAAAGAGTATCAAAGCGAGAGGTCACTATCTGGATTACTCCCAGGGGAAATAATCTATCAAGCTGATACGTGACATGAAGATCTTCTGCTCCATACTCTTTCTCTACATACCAGTGCCATTGTTTTGGAGCCTCTTCGATCAGCAAGTTAGAAATTATGTTAATTACCGTAACTCCTCAATATTTTGCGAGAAAATTTCGAGTAAATTATAAATCGTAGTCCACTTAAATAGTCCTGGTTTATACGATTAGATACAATTAGTCGAGATACAATTTTTAAACAGTTAGTCGCTTAAATAGTTAAACAAACGATGAATTCAATAGCAGTTATCTTATAATAAAAAACAATTTAATAAAATTGTCTGACAACTGTTGTTATTTGGTATAAAACGTGATAAATTTCAATTCATAAAAAACATGCAACGTTTACAGTTAAACAACACATTATTTGAATTCCGATTATTATAGTTTATGACAATATTTATAAACGCCTTGGTCATATTGAAATAAAACTATTTAAGAAAACAGGGGGAATTAAGTTAAGGACCAGAATATTTATTCAGTGCTCAAGATAGAGTTAATTATTAAAAAAAACTACTATTCCGGTAAGTTCTTAGGTTTGCAGAACGACATTAAACTTAATGAAAGTAATTAGATAACTAACATGCCTGTTTCCAAATTTGATGACTATCCTAGTTTTCTTGTTTTACGGACGTATAAAATCTCAATAAACATAAACGTATGTAGCAAAAGGATTTACAATGGATTTGTGATTTCAACAAAAGAAAATAAAAATTTACTATAACTGTGTAATTTTGTAATGAACAGAGAATAAGTGGCATTGCAAAATAATATAATCTGTACATATAATAAACAGATAACGAATCCGTGTTTGTGTGCTCATCATGCAAAAACCGTTGGATTGATTTTAATCGATTCTTTTTGCAATTTTATACCACCAACATTCCCAACGAATGAGAATGAGCACCGTGAGAAGCAGAGAAACCAAAAAACAATAAAATGAACGAATTGAGAAATCAAGAATTGCGACAAAATCTTATAATACAAGACTGTAAACGCAAGCCACCTATGAAAATATCACCCTACGAGAAGCGTGGACGAGGAAAAGTAAACAAGACAACTCAACAAATGAAGCGTTCCACTACGACCCGACGAAAGAGAATGACAAACACAAACATGTAGTAATCGGAAAAATTAATAACATCTATTATATATATATATATATATATATATATATATATACGTATCTATATATATATAGATAAAAGCCAATTTTGCAACGTCACAAAATTCAGTAGAGAAACACCAGAAATCTGTTGCATGAATAGAAATTGGTCAACAATGTATAAACATCAGTGAATTGAGATGAGAAATAATCCAAGATGTACAGAGGATCTTACAAAAATACAATTAACTTATTCATATAATCAAAACAGCACTAGACCGAATGATTTCTGATGGCTATAAAGTTTGAATATTGAATATATTTGGCGTTAATTTTGTAGAAATTCATTATTCACAATTAAATAAAACTACGTGATGTAGTATTATTTCTACTTTCTTTAATTTCTTTACTACGACCTAGGTTTCATTGTATTACAACATCTTCATGTAGGATATTAGCAAAGATTAACTCTTAAGAACATCCAACAGCATTTATATGTTTCAAACACAATAGCGGAAGCCTAGTTTGTGCGGGGTTTTCCATTGCTTATGTTAGCGATTTTATGCAGGGGCCCAGTATAGGTTTTATTATATTTCCGAGAGTTATGCAATATACCAGTATTTTAGTGAGGGT
Source organism: Druceiella hillmani (assembly GCA_039881145.1). Classification (NCBI taxonomy): domain Eukaryota; kingdom Metazoa; phylum Arthropoda; class Insecta; order Lepidoptera; family Hepialidae; genus Druceiella; species Druceiella hillmani. The sequence goes on from JAYKKI010000104.1 coordinate 136,204, forward strand.
AATAAATTCAATTGTTGTTATTATGTGAGGTTATACAATGAAAACTTTACTGTGTATGTAATAAAATTAAATGCAAGTTATGCTCGGTAATATATTTAAACAAAAGCAAGGGTATTTGCGTAAGAAAGTATTCAGTGAAATCCATTACATTTATCTGTAAGTATGTGAACGGAGGTAGTGACGTGGTAGTATTTCAAATAGCCAAAGATAGCGAACAAAAAAACAGAAACGATGTGATCCTCATGTACCTAATGGGAAGATACATTAACAGCAACAAAGCAGCGTGGTAAATTTTCGGTTTTCCCATACACAAACACAAACCAACTGTGCAACATATAATAGTACATTTGGATAATAAAAAGAGAGTTTTCTGCACAAAAGCCACCGTCAGAAAAATTGCAAGCCATTCATCTAAGAACACAACATTAATAGCTTTTTTCCTAACAATGCCAAATGTAATCATTCGCGAAAACATTACTATATAGGTAGGAACCTCGACCCTACCTAATAAAAGTGGAACACAACAAAAAAATCTTCCACGATGGAAACGAGGAATTCCAGTAGAGGATCACCCAAGAATCATGAAAACTAACGCACAAGGCTGAGTATATATCGTACATCCGAACAACGTCGAATGTTTCTATCTCCAGATGTTGCTACACATAATACGGAAACCCACAAGTTTCACAAATCTCAATACTGCTGACGGTTACTTATGCCAGACGTAGAGAGAGGCATGTGAATGCTTAGGACTACTGGAAAATGACAACCACTGAGATTTAAAACTACAAGAAGCCTCACTCAAAGCCTCAGCTGAACAAATCAGAGACTTAATCGCCATAATACTAATAAGTAACCCATCGAATCCAAAATAGCTACGAGACTCCTTCAGAGAGAGTATGAGTGACGACATACTGTACCAAATCCGACAAGTTCATCAAGAACTGGCCATCGAATTCAACGACGACATTTCAATGAAACATAAAAAAACCAAACCTTAATACAACTTGGGATACCAGCACCACGACAGGATACTTTCAGTGTGCTAAAACCTACTGAATAACATAATCGAAGCCGAACTTATGACTGAAAATGACAAAGGATACTTATTGACATGAGTATTTATTCCCAGAATACCACTGATCTCCATTGAACGGCCATTCCAATTTAAGAGACTGCTATTTCCAATCAAATTAGCCAATAGTTTTACAATTAACAAAGCGCAAGGACAAAACTTTAAAACATTGCGGCATCTATCTTAAAGAATCCTGGTTTTCTCACGGTCAACTATACGTAGCTTGTTCTCGAGTAACAAATATGAATAACAAATTGGAAAATGTTGGTTGTAAACACTTGTCTACAATCAACATTTTTTTTTGTAAATACAATATGTTTTCAATAATAATTTACATAAATACCTCTTATATTTTAAATTACAACACAATCTCATATCAACTCCCTGAAAGAAGCCGGTACCCCAGCTAGTTATTAAATGTAAATGAGCCTAGTATTACCATTCTCAGTGAACGGAAGATAGCTGACCAATATTTCTTAGTGGTGGTCAGCGGTCTTCTTACATAATTAATTATTGTTCTTTCAGGGCTCCCGCTGGACATTTCAAGCATCAAGGATGCGCGGCGAGCTATGGGGCTGACGTCTGATGTTGTCCTGAACAGTTGCAGGTATTCAACCCGGCTATGGTACTGTTGCTATTGCCTGTGTGTCGTCTATTGCCACGCCCGCCCCTATTGGACTGTATGCTGATGGAGGCCTCTTGGCAAGCCTGGCTTTCTTCGCAGCAGGAATCTTGCAGATTGCGTTGGAGGTTCGCTTGCTAGTGCTTTGTTACTTTCCTATCTTGTTGGTTTGTGTCTCACAATAAATGTCGAGTACGTAGAAGAAATTACACATTAACATTTTAGAATGTGTAAAATTGCATTACATTCACTATTTTTAACATTTTACCAGCTACCAATTAAAATGTTATTATTCACTTTCGAGCGAAATGTGAATGTCAATTTATTTCATTGTAATATTTTAACATTTTATCTTGCATTATTTAACTAATCAGATAAATTTCACAAACAATATTAAGTGTTAAATAATGATTTGAATATATTACATATTTTTTAATTTCATGAAAATTAACATAAACACTTTAACAATAATTTATTGTTAACAAAAATTTTATATATTAAATATTTGTAACTAAAAAAAAGTTGAGATTATTTGAGAATGGGAGAGATTAAAGCGCCGATCCGAATTATTATCTGTAAGGAACTTTACATTTTAAGATACAACTCATTATGATTACAGTGGTAAACACTTTTTGTACGCAGATGAAGTTATATTTAAATATTTAGGTAAATGTTGGAGCGAATTATCGCAAGCCGATTTTTTGGATTCCTGAGAATAAAATGTAACGATTATAATCAATATCATTTTTTCGTATCTCATCGCGTTCTGGTGACACTATTTAGAATGTTAATGAGAGGGTTAAAGGTACACACGCGACGAGCGTAGTGCGATTTTATTAATATGATATACTACACAAAGGACAAAACACCTTATTTAGTTACGAGTATTATTTTCCCGAAAAAAGATCGATTATACATATAATTAAGTTTATTTTGCATTGTAGTTCTGCATAAGATAATGAAATATGTAACTACTGACCCGTGCGAAGTCTTCGCACTATATCGCCATCTAGCGTGTTCCAAGTATACAATTTGGCTAAGATATTTGATGTGTCGCCCACAGATGGCGCTCATGCCAATTGTTATAAAAATTAATTTTTTTATTAACAAAAAGATTTTTTTCGTATTTTTTTATATTTTTCGCCCAAGAAAGCCCAGAAAACATAAGCTTTAAGTGGGTATTTTTTTTATTTTTTTTGGTGCAGTAGTTAAAGAAATCGAGCCGCTCGACCAAAAAACACCTTTTAGAAATAATATATTTAGATAATTATGTTGAACGAAATTTTGAAAATATGAAATATTTCCTAATTGGATGGTTTTAAAAATTTTATTTTTTCTTAATAAAGGTACAAATAAAAAAAAAATTCTCTGCTTATGTACTCTTGTTAAAAGCTTGAAAATAAAATAATAAAAGGATAGGTAAAATGTAAATTAAATCAAATAATAAATTTTATAAATTAAAATACTAATAATAATCTAATGAATTGTTAAATTTACCAAAACAATCTAAATGAAGTTTAAATGATAATGAAAATAAATGAACATGCTGAAAATTGATCACAATTTATTAATTTTAAGAGTTTAATAAATGAAAAAGTAATTATATATAATTCATAATTGAAAAAATACATATCAAAACTTAAACTTATTCAGTGAAATACCCTTAAAATATATTTTGAAAACTTCGTAAGCACTGTTTCTAACACGGATATTCATAATAAATAAACGTTTTTTTATTATGTGCACCACTATTGAATTTTAACTACTAAAAAAAATTATTTAAAAACACAGATATGACTTATATTTGTACGAATATAAAATACGTGTTGTGTATTTAAAAATACCTCAATAACTATCATGAATATAGTATCAGTCACCACACGTATGTAAACATATGTTCAGTGAGAACCTCATCTTACCGATTTTTGTTATATTGTGCGTGTGAATCGTGAGCAACTTCATACTGTTGATTTTTATTGCAACGTGCACGTGCATAGTGTTCAACTCTATCTTGTTTATTTTTGTTGCATCGAGCATGCGCATGCGCATAGGCAGCGTTCTGCATAATAATAACCATCATTCTGCATAATTTTGAATTTTTCCACTTTAGTATTTAAGCTCTGCCTCGTGAAATACTTTTAATTCTAGGGTAAAAAATATTTCCCTACAAGATATATGTATGTACTACGATTTGTGATTAAAAATATCAGAAAACCTCTCTTGTATATATATATATATATATATATATATATATATATACACATACTAAACGGTTCAAAATATATACTTTAACTTACCTTGCAGCAGTTTCAACAATTTAACTGTCTCTGTTCTTATAGAGAAAACATTTTCAAAAAGAAGAAAACGTGAAAACATTTTCTTTAAAAAAAAATTTCTTTTTAAAAAAATTATGGTTGTTGATAACCTTGCTTTAAAATTATTTATGATTTTATTTGAAAACGTAAATGCAAGAAGAAAATTTAACTAGGTTTTTTCAATAGCTTCTTTTTTTATTCAATCCTTATTTAAGTTTATGTGATGATCAATAATGTGAGAGGAAAAAGTGAACATGTAAAGAAAGTATTGGAAAGACGATATAATTATAAGTGAAACTTTGTCCAAAAGCTGTATCATATCAAGTCTCTATATGGAATTAATTTTATAATATTGTTTTCATTCGTTCACAGCATTACTTGAAAGGTTTCTAATTTATAGGACAGTAAAATGCGACGGTTGATGGGAATTAATGTTGCATAAAAGTGAAACTTAAACATTTTAATTTATTCTACTTTCGTCATTGGTACATTAAAGCTAATTTCCCTTGTTTGTTTCCATACATTGCATAATTTTATTTGATGATCAATAATGTGAGAGGAAAAAGTAAAAATATAAAGAAAGTTGGATAAACGGTTTGGAAAGACGATATTGTTATAAGTGAAACCTCGTCCAAAAGCTGTATATCAAGTCTCCATAAGGACCGATTAGTTTCATATGAATTTAATAATATTGCTTGCTTCTGTTTATACTTGAATGGTTTCTAATTAATAGGGCAGTAAAATGCGGCAGTTGATGATAACAAATGAAGTGAAAATTAAACGTAAACATTTTTATTTATTCTACTTTCATCTTTTCACTAATGGCGCAAATTGGCACATAAAAGCTAATTTCCCTTAATTATGTAATGTATGGATTACGCAATTTTGTACGATGATAAATAACTTAAATATTTTCATTTATTCTAGAAAAACTACGCAGGTTCAAGTGATACTACGGATTTCAATATTGTTGCTGTACTTTAGGAAAGATATCGCAATTTGCGTATTATTCACTTGACTTTAGAGAAAAGGTAAACATAACAAAGTTCGCTCAGTGATGTTCACATCTGCGTCAAAAGCGTGGTGCATGAAATGTTCCATTCGCCTAGTTCATGCAGTCTCCCCCTCGAGCGGGTGAAGTTTCCGTTTGCTTCGCTACGATGTTCAAAATTCTCTGTTTACGCTTTTCTAAATAAATATGTGATATTTATGTTTCTTTTAATCTCAAACCAGCGGCTTCTGGTAAAGAATCAGTGCATTTATGGGCAAAATTGTTCGCGAAAAATGTTTCCATTGTGAAAATTTTATGTAATTTATTTACAAGATAAATGGAAAAGGAAAATGGATGAACTTTTACAAGAAGTATTTTTACATGAAGAAAATAACAAGAAAAATATACGGGGAAAAAGTAATAATAACCGTTAATATTGGTTATATAACACTTTGTTTATTTAAAAGCTAATGATTAAACGTGAGGATGATTCATAATTGTACATCGCGGCGAAGGAAGGAAGTCGTTGTGGAGAATACTGGGGAAAAAAACTTTGGGGGTAAGAGATGATGATATAAAAATGAAGGAAGAAAATAGAAAAAAATGCAAAAATAGTAAAATATAATAAAAGAAAATACATGATGATGAACGAATGAATAGCAAACGTTTTACAAATAGATAGAATAGGTGCAAAACAGTGAAATTAAAATGGGTGAACTCCAGCATTTTGTAACGGAACAATTAAACTTTTTAATCTGTGTTTTACGACAGATCGTATATTTTATATAATCATTTAAATTTCATGTATTTTTTTAAATATCTTGTTATGCAGATCTTATTAAGTGAACTATTAACCTCACATTCCTATTTTATATCTTTTTAATCTTACATTTGCTTTGCACGTTATAGAGTCGATTAATTTAAAGAAAAATTAGTCTAGTTATTTTTCAGTTTTTATATGACATTTAATTACCTTAAGTATTTTTATGGAAAGAGTATGAACAATGAATTTTTACAAAATTAAAACCAAATACATTCAATACCGAAAGATTCGTTAATGGAACAAATATAATATCGTGACTATCATTATCTTCCCATTTTTTTAAATTAACGCCACAATTAATCAATGGTATGTTAATATTCATAGATGGAAGACAGATATAATTGTGTAATTATAAAACGTAGCAATTACCGTCATTTGCGAAAAATCTACTGAATGACTATGTGGATTGTTATATAATGACTTTCGCCAAGTTTTGAACATCCGCTGCAAAATACTTACAAATACAAAATGGCTGGTAAGAGGATGCATGGAGATATTGAATAATTAGTTGGTTTAAATTTAAGATTTCAATTTAGAGATAAGACATTGAATGTCAGGAGGATATTTTTATTTGAATATTAGTAAGAAGGAAAAACGGAACTTGTCCAAAAACTGGACGATATTATTCATTATAACTGCCTCCAATCCCACTGCGTTAAATATGGCCTGATGGAACTAAAATGTAGAATGGAAACTAGATATTGTGGAATGCATGTGAAGTAGTTAAAATGAGGTTCAGTCGAGATTTATAAGGGGTTTACTAACAATTGAATCATTGCAGAAAATAATCCACTGACGCATTTCAAATCTGGTGTAACGATTCTTATGTCCAAGAAGTTAAGAAATGAGGGTAATATGTGCAACGAGAATTGATCTCGTTTTGTAGGGCGGTAACGGTATTGCAGGCTGCGTTTATATAATGTACTGACCTGTTCATATTATTGGTCGTTACAATTTCGACAGAATGCTTGTGATCATAGGGTTAAGTGTGTTGCAAATGAGTGATGCGCCACAGAATACGTTGCCTTTCCTCTCTATCACCTTTTCTCTGGGTGCACTGGTGTAGAGGAGAGTCCACGGCCTGCCTTGACTTATTCTATCCATCTCATCGATGGTCTTTCATGTCATATTGTACTATCCCTTTTAACCTGTACCACTAGGTGTTCAATATTATCGTTCCTACGACGCAACACGTGTCCGAAGAATTTCATTATCCGTGTTTGTGCAATACTGGATAAACTAATATTACACAATTTTGTCCAACCACGAAGTTTCAGGGAGTCAAAATTTTTTCACTCGCTTTCACCTTTTGTAAGCGTCTCGGCGGTGTAGAAAAGTAAGGGAACACTAATGCTCGAACGAGTCGGGTTTTCGTTGTTTCGTGTTTTTTTGGAGTTATTTTTCTTTCATATCTTCTTTTCTTTTATATATATATATATATATATATATATATATTTATATATATATATACATACATATATAATATTAAATGGATACTAATGGATGGTTCATGGTCATAATTAATTATTGGCAATTAAATGAAACTACGTGATGTAGAATTATTTGTATTTTCTTTAAGTTCTTTATCACGACCTTTTAGGCTATCATCAAAGATACATATTTGCTAATAGCCCACCTGGAGATTTTGTAGTACAACTAAACCTAGGTCGTGGTAAAGAACTTAAAGAAAGTAGAAATAATACTACATCACGTAGTTTCCTTTAATTGTGTGCTCTGAAATGTTTATTTTAAAAATATAACAAAGGGCTAAAATTAGAACACTATTTAAAATATCTGTTCTTCATGTAAATGCTAAGTGTTTAAATAGTGAGTGAGGTTTTGGCCTGTACCTTGCCAGATCAGATTTTTGGACCTTTTTTGATCCCGTAAGTCAACCTTGAGTGAATAAGCAACCGTGTCCGTGTCCCATATTGAAAAAATTAATTGAAGTAGTAAGATGACGTATTAAGAATTAGTTTCTGAAAATGTTGAAACTTAAAATGGAGGGCAGGAAAAGACATGTTTGTGTTTTATTATATGATTATGAAATGAAAAGTATTATAATGTATTAATACACGTAGTATTATATATTGTTCGTAGTATTATGTATTATAATGTATTAATACACAGTTTATTAATACACGTGTTCATCGATTTCAAAATAAATATTTGTTAACGTGCGTTAATGCACGTGTATAAATATATATTTAATTTAAAAGCGATAGACGGTAAACTCTTGCCCAAAGTTGGTAATGTCTAAAAAATTGGATGACTTTTGGCCGATTCTCATGGAAAATTGAATATCTCTTGTAGTAGAAAAATACGTTTATACTGAGTATAACCTGACAATATCTTCTGCAATTCTCCTTTTCTATGCTTTCTCAAGGGCTTTGAACACTCTGTCAGAAGGCGTCGGTAAAATCGATTTTCCTCAAGAAAATATTTCATAATTGCAAACTCCGGTATGAATACCTCTTTTAAATATTCCTTTTCTTATCTGTAACTCTCTTCTACAGTCCATTGTACGTCAACAATTTTGTTTATTTGCAAGTTTAATTAAACTTCCTAGCAGTTTGATTGAGAACTAGTGAGTTTAGTAACTTTGTTTTACTCGCTAATTAGCTGTGTGTGCGAATTAGTTTATTACGGGGTGAAAAACATAAATCAATTATTAGAGTAGCTAGTATGTAACAGACCGCTGGGACGGATCCGGAAATATTAATACCAATAATTAAGTGAATGTATATGTTGGTGAAATAGCCGAGTGAACTGTTGGACCATCCTTGCTTACAAATTTTATGAACCTTATTACTTTTCCGGAGACCTAGAAATTATACACCAATCGGAAGATGATTTATTTTACAATTTTAACACTTTGAAAAACAATAACTAGGGAAAAATGTAACAAGCAGTAATCTTGGCGTTAGATCATCTTAGCCTAGCGCATAAGGTATTTTACGCTATTGAAAAAGGGGAAGAAAATTACTCCACAAGAATTTGAAATAAATATAATAAGAAGGTGCATAAAACGAATATTATAAAAGGATTGTAACAAGGTATTTTCAATAGCGGATGTCAATTTTATAAGAAGAGGATACGATTATATTCGAAAAGGTACAATACGTAAATCCAAAATAAATGATTAATTTTTTTTTCATAATAAAAAGTCGGTATAAACACCTCAAACATGCGTAATTTTTACGTAAATTCAACTTTATTTAGCGTCAAATGTAGAATTGTTTTGTTAAACAGTTCATACTTTTATCCTGTCGCAGAATGTATCTTTGTCGTGGCCAAATTTATCTTCTCCAATGTGACTGTTCACTTTGTTAACCAAAATGAAAAATACTGTGACTTGAAACATTTATTTTGGTGCGACGGGAAAACTGGTAAAGAAAATGTTTTCCCAATTCAAGTTGCAAAACTTTGCGAATCAGACGACACCGGAAACTTACTCTCTATAAATGGTCGTTGGAAAAAATTGGATAAATTTTTTAATTTTACTTTTACTTAATTTTACCAGTATTTAATTTCTCCGTGTTCCCTTTATTTAATGATACAAATTGAATGCTTGTGAATCACTTTGTGCATAAATATATATATATATATATATATATATATATATATATATATATATATATATATATATATATATATATGTATGTAAACACACAGGTATTGTATTCAACTTTTGAAGATTAATAGTCATATTAGCCTGCCAATGTATTTGAACGATACTTGTAGCGTTTGAAACATTCTCACATGATTTTCATATTTAAGGTTCTTAAAATGTATTTATTTCTAAGATCACTGATAAAACCTGTCAAGCATGAGTAGAGTTCATACTACAAGGTTTCTGTACACATTTAGGCGCTTATAAATATATAAGGGTACATATTATCTCCTTTAAATTGTTTACAACTATTAACGTTTTTCATCGTTAATAAATTGCCCTCTGTATCTTTCACAAGGGTAAACATGGTTTTTATTTAAAACAAATAAAATCTAGTATTATCTATGAATAAGGGAAATTTTGACTAACAAGAAATTCTTTCAAGATGTGTTGAACATTTTAACAATCTTCTAAACTCAGAAAATTCACAGGAGAATCATAGACACGACTCAGCAGATGTAAATAATGATGAAATAATTCCCATCTCAGAGAGAGATGAGATTCAACTAGCAATTAATAAGCTAAAGACTAATAAATCACCAGGACATGACCTTATAACTGCAGAATTGCTAAAAAATGGATTGCCTTGGTTATATGATCACCTACAAAAGTTAATTGTGAATATTTGGAACTATGAAAAGCTTCGTTCAGAATGGAAAATTAGTATTTTGTGCCCTGTTCATAAGAAAGGAGACCCAATGGTTTGCTCCAATTATAAAGGCATTAGCTTACTATGCACAAGCTATAAAATTATATCCAACATTCTGTTTATGAGACTAAAACCATTCGTTGATTCTGAAATTGGTAGCTATCAATACGGATTTAGGAGTGGAAAATCTACTGTTGATCAAATTTTTTGTTTACGTCAAATTATTGAAAAATCAATTGAGTATGATATTGATACTCATCACTTGTTAGTAGACTTTAAATCAGCATTTGACAGTGTTAGTAGAAAGCATTTGAAAGATGCAATGTATGAATTCAAAATTCCGAGCAAATTAATTAGACTTAAAATGTGTTCTATGGAGACGACAAAATGTAAAATAAAATTCAATGGAGCCCTCTCTGAAGATCTCAATGTCAATAATGGTGTTCGAAAAGGCGACTCACTTTCGAGTCTGCTTTTTAATATTGCACTAGAAAAAGCTATTCAGATATTAACACTAGGGGTACCATTTTTTAGATCCTGATATTAATATAATTGCTAGAAACCTACCGGCCTTGAGAGAGGCCTTTCTATCTTTGGAGATAGCTGCAAATCAAATGGGTTTGGCAATAAACGACTCCCAAGACTAAGTATATGGCTATACAAAAATCTCCACCAAATAACGGTTGACTGCTTTACTTACCTTGGATCCTGTGTTAACAATAAGAATGACACTATCTCTGAAATTCAGAATCGCATATCATCGGCCAATAAAGCATTTTTTGGACTAAGCTCCATCTTTAAATCTTCTTTTCTTACAAGAAAAACAAAATTATTAGTACATAAAACTCTTATTAGGCCAGTTCTAGCATATGGTTCAGAAACCTGGCCTTTGACTAGAACTGGAGAGAATAAAATAGCAGCCTTTGAAAGAAGGGTTCTGAGGAGAATTTTTGGGGGTGTCAAGGAAAATGGTATTTGGCGAAGGCGTCTTAACTCAGAAATATATAAGTTGTTTGGTGAGCCTGATGTCATAAAAACCATCAAAATCAAAAAAATGAACTGGGCTGCCTCCGTACCTAGAATGAAAGATGAAAACCCAGTAAAGAAAGTTTTCATCGCAAAACCTCTAACAACTCGTAGAAGAGGTAGACCAAAATTACGATGGATCGATTCAGTGGAAGAAGATTTTAACATTTTTGGGTAAAGAACTGGAAAACCCAGGCGAAGAGTAGAACTTCCTGGAAGAATCTCCAATATAAGGCCTTGGCCCACCATGGGCTGTCGTGTCAAATATGATGATGATGATGATGATGATTATCTAGGGATAATACTAGATTTTATTTTTTAGGGATAATACTAGATTTTATTGGTTGTCCTATAACCATCGCATTGGCTTCTAAAAATCCCGATATATTTCATAATTTTTGTTTGATTGTCCAGGCAGTAAAAAACCTCGTATAAAACCACTTGGTATAGTTTTTCTGTAAAATATTATGAAAATGCATGCCTTAAACCTATTTCCCAGATTGACTAATGCTTTATTTGGATTGTATTTAAATTTGAGCGATTAGAACTGTGTAATATAGCAAGGGGCATGGTAAAACGTTTCATTTTTAAAATTAGTATTGTCCTAAAATATTAATTGTACTTGTATATGGGTACATTCATAAAACGATATCAGTTTCAATTAATGTTTTTTTTTCTAGTTTGTGCCCATCATGATTGGCAAGTCGGCAAGTTCTACTCTTTCCCTATACTTTATGGAGCCAAATTCCTTCGAAAGAGCACTCAATGGGAGACCAAGAATAAAGTAATAAGATTTTTAATTTCTCTCCTAACATTTTATAATAATAGGTAAGTTTTACAGGTTATATTTCAGGTTAACAATTGGTGGCAGTTTCATCTTAGCGTTGGTTTAAATTCAAATATCTTTCACAACTAAGCAATTATTATTTTGTAATATTTAATTAATATTTATAGTATGTCTTGTTGCTTTTTACAGTTTACTTCCCGCCAAGTTATGGGAAAAATACATTTAAAATTATATTAAATTTTTATTTTAGCAATAGCAAATTAGCCTTTCCTAATTCTACGCTATGTCCGCATAAGTAAGCTGTTATGATGATAACGAATAAATATTATATGAGAGTATCAGATAATTATATTAAATAATTTACCTGCAAAAAATGTTTAGAAATAAAAAAAATTACTTTTTGACAAGAGACTTTGAAGAATAGAAAAATTAATTTCATGTATTTACAGGATACAATACCGGCAAAGATTACACAGAAATTAAAAACTTCTGAGATAGTTTCATTTCACTTTATTAGATCTAATTAAACATACTAGATGAAACAATGACAACCATAATGCAGTAATATGATTATATAATCGATGGTATTAATGGTGAAGTTTTTCCGTGATTGCTGTTGTAGTATTGCCTTTATGGCCATATTGTCAAATTAATTAACTTGAATGATTATGCTGAAATAGAAATAAACTCCAACTTTATTAATTATAAATAAATAATAAATATTATTTTTATTCATCACACATTTTATTTGTACATTACATTACATTTATATGTACAAAACATAACCATCGGAAATTATCGTTTTTATATCAATTTTATAGACAAAATGTACTTTAAAATTTAAAACGTTCCGCGCGACAATATTTGTCCTTTAAAAAATGTTCTCAATAAGTTATTGATAAATCGACCGACATACTGACTGCTGGGCTATTAGCAAAGTTTTTTGCTAATAGCCCACCTGAATATGTTGTAATACAACAAAACCTAGGTCGTGATAAAGAACTTAAAGAAATTAGAAATAATACTACATCACGTAGTTTCATTTAATTGTAGATAACGCTTTTCATTTCCTAACGAGACCAAATTATAAAGTCGACTTGGTCTACATCGTTGGATAATTAATCAATAGACTTACCTTGACGTCACGAAATTTTTTTAAAGTCCCCGCAGTCATTTTGTATTTACATCAAAATGTTCTTAAATAAATTAACTATATTATGGTCTAACATGCCCTGATATATTTTAAATTCAGGTTTAATTTTAATAAGAGTATAATTTGACGTAACACACTTATTGCTCCTATCTAAATTTCCAATGGACTTAATATTACTATACGTAAGAAAATATTGAATTATCGTTTAAATGGGATTATAATACATATTCCTAGTGCAAATACATTTTTATAAAATCTCTTTGAAATTTCTTTTTGTTTTGCTACAAAAAATATTCCGAGCTTTTTCTTTTGTCAAGATGCATAAAGCTCCGAAGCAGAATTAAAGGATAAGGAATGTGTAGTTTGAGCCACATAATAAAACTTAACTATTTATTGACCCGTTTAATTTCAATTTTAGACGCGAATAAAGAATTTCTTCTCCCTGAATGTAAAATATCATTTGAACTCTGTCAGTCACCTTTTGTATAAGAAAACTAAAATTAGAATTAGTGCAATTGATGATTCTTTAATAAGAGAAATGCAATTATCAAATCTCGAGAAAGATGTTCATAATGAAAAGTTAAATTTTTATAAAATATAGAGAAAAATAGTTATAAATATTCTTTTATTTGTGTATATTTTCTTACTTAAGAGGGACAAACAAAATTTTAAGGGAGTTTCTTATTCCAGATATGCGAAATATCTATAGAACATTGCATTGAGTAAACACATATCTTCTTATAGTATGCCATTTATCTATGAATACCGTCGATTCCGAGTTTGTACAATTTATTGCAAAATTACCGTTACACCATAGCGATGGAAAGCCACATGTTGACATGTGTTTTTTGATCTAATCGGCCAAATTTTATTTTTTTATATTTTGTTCTTTTTTCTTCACTTGATCATTGTTTATATATTCGACTAATATATATTGAAATCGTACGAACATTTCATCAAATTAAATAGGACATAACTAATGAACTTTTTTTTCTAGGATAGCCTGCATCGGAGGCTGGGATGCGGGTCGTAATCTAAGCGTCAGTGTGACGTCGTCCAATGGTGTGACGTATGTTTACACGCCCCACGAGCGACCTGGTACCAAAGACCACGTCAGCGACTCCGAGTTCATGTGTCTCTCCCCTGGCAGGTTTGTTTGCTGCAAATTTATTTTAGTAAACTGCATCTACGATTGAGGCACATTACTCAACACTACATATGTATTTGCTCCATCCTCGTTTCCTGCGTAATTGATCAATATTGTATTCGAGAATATGATATGGAATTTTGATATGGCTATAAATATAATAGAAAAATAAAGGCAAGGAAGTTCGCACAGTAAATATTCATTAGAGAAAGGGGTTCTACATAACTCACAGAACTCCAGGGTTTAGGAATTGTTGTTTATCCATCCATTTTTTCGACGGACGGCGCGCAATATAATATTGACTACATTGGTTTAAACTGTAGATTCGCTGTAATATAGCTTCTATCTTGATGAATGACATGAGTAGTAGGACATTTTTAGAATTTAGTTCGTCGGTCTTTCTATTAGTATGCTTTGTTCGTTTGTGCTTGCATCCCTGAAAAGCTGTGGAGTAAATTTAAATTAAATTTTATATCTTTTTTTAAATATTGAATATATTTGGCGTTAATTTTGTAGAAATTCATTATTCGCAATTAAATGAAACTACGTGATGTAGTATTATTTCTACTATCTTTAATTTCTTTACCACGACCTAGGTTTCGTTGTATTACAACATCTTCAGGTGGGATATTAGCAAAGATATATATATATATATATATATATATATATATATATATATATATATATATATATATGTATATATATACTAACTATCGCGACATGATTGATAATTGACTATTTACTTGCTTTTCATATATGGCGGAATAAATGAAGTAGTTATTAATAGAAAATTCATGTACTATTAAAGTTTAATATTATCTTGATGCAAATCTGTCTTTCTCATTAATCGATTGATTAAAGTTTCTAACAAATTTATTAAAAACACACAACAGTCGGTGAAAATTGTGAATGGGTCACCAGTTCAAAATAAAACTTCCAAGTTGTGTTTAAATAAAATTAGTTTTGCTACTTTGAAGGGAACAAATTGATACACAGCCAGGCGTAGTGGTTTACATGTGCCATGCATAAAAGAAACGTCTACACGTAATATTAAATTTTAAGTCCTTTTTTTACAGTCAGATAATAATTTTTTTAGGTTTAGATTCTGGTAAAAAGTAATATCGTTACTTTAATTGTTTTGTCAAAATAGTTCAGGAAACTTTATGGAGAGATGTGTACATATACACATAAACACATATATACTACGGGGAAAATTTGTAGATGCATATAAGTAGAATATAGTCTGTAGCAGCAGAATTTATTCAATTAAAACAATTACATTCGAAGTGAAACATTAGTAAACCGGCGAATGTACGTATATTTTAAAATTTTAATAGAATTAATTGAAATAAGTTGATGATATCATTTGATTGCATTGTACGTTATTTTGGTTTTTAATGTTTCACAAACTGAGCTTAAATATAAAAGGAAATGGTAAATAGACTATCACCATCAGCATCCATCATCAGTCCACTGCTAGGCATAGGCATTTCTAATACGCGCCACTGCACCCAACCTTCGGTTCTTCTCATGTACCTGCTGGCGACTACTCATGTAGCCAGAAGACATCCTACACCATATTGGCTTACACCTGGTCTCCACTTTAGAACTCGTGTTCTCTCTGTGAGCTTGTTCTTTTTGATGGCATGATTTCCGGTGCGATCCTCTAGAGAACTCCTGGGTATGGCTCGTTGAGAGTTTTTGAGCGTGTGGACCAATCTCGCTGTTATTGTCAAGGTTTCGACACCTTAAATCATGACGAGTAGGATACACTGGTTGAATACTTTTATCTTCAGGTATTACGGGATGTACAGTGAGAATAAGTCGCAGTTTTCCGCATGCTGCCCAGCCCAGCTGATTCCTCATATCGATTTCTGCAAGAAGACTGCTTAAAGTTGTTCCCTCTCAGCTAAATAGTTTGTTTAAGGTAGACGCGCTTCTACAGTTTCAAGAAGTAAATGGCAAATAGAAATTCGTTATAAAAAAAATACGAGCAGTGATACTCCTGTCATATGAGAATTTTTTTCGCTCGTCCTATATAGGTTTCGATATGGAACTTGTATTTACAAAACATGGATATACGTCTGAAAAAGTAGAAACTGTGAAATTTCGATACACTGATGAACACATGAATGGTCATGAATGAATTAATAGATGTAAAAATGAGAGTCTTTCAAAATATCTTGTTGAAAAAGTTTTTAAAAGTCTACAGAAGCGTTGACATACATGTGTACACTGATATTTAATTTACATACCATTATCAATAGCTGAAGGAAGGTCTGAAGCGATATGAACCCTATTTAAATCATACCTGTATTTCACGAAGTAAACCAAATATGCAAACCCGCACGCATGGCTGTGGCATATTTACTATAGCAATTTGATTTTCGTTCGCGCTCTCTGGAATGTTTATCGCTTCCTTTTCGCTGTGCCGGGAACACGCTTTAACGACGCGCCGCCTGGCGATAAGGTGGCTCTTTTCTCTGCCATTAACTATAACAGTATTATCGTGTGCTTTAGAGAAATATATTTAATAATAACGTTAATATCGGTGACGTAAACTGTGGACCAGATAACCAATGAGCTAATCAAGCGCAAAGTAATGGCAGCGAAAAAGAATTAACGTATAGAATGCTGGGTTATGTTCACAATTATAATTATTCACATGAAACAAGTAGGCGAGTCAATATTCCTTGACGGCCAGATTATAGAAATAAATTGGGTATACGAATCGTGATTCAAAGATGGATGAATATTGAATAAAGTGAAAGGGATTTAGTAAATTATTATTTTCACGAACGTTAAACGCGGTTAACTATGAAGTTGAATGTTTGTATATGGAGTACTATAATCAAGTGCTTGAAACTTCAACTCAGTAACTAAAAGTAGTTGAAAATATTTTGTTTGCCATTTGAACTAGCTCATATTCATAAGTATTCTAGATTCTACTAAGGTTTAATTTTAACTTGCTTTTCGATCTGCAACCTTACATCTATTCCGTAATAATAAATACAGACGAAACATTGCAATGCAAAACATATTTCTGACCCTTAGCCCAAATTAAACTTTAGTTCAAATCCATCGTGACATTACTATGTTATAAATCACCAACTATTATGTAAACTCCGTGACACTTTGTAGTTAGGCTAACTCATTAAGCAACTATTCAAATTCGTTCGTCGATGAAAACTTTTGTATCATAAAACAATGCTGTAACCATTGACCTGCGTTAACTTTTAATTATTTATACCTATTTCTAGGGAAGTACCTATAATTAATTTGAATGGGTTGTAATTATTTTTGCGTAAGTTGTACGAGGACTCTTTTCATTGGACATCTATTTAGTTACTAATCATTGTTAATTATTGTCAACTGATAATATTATACTCACATTTTATTTAAAAATGTCACTAAGGAGATTTGTTAATCCTCTTTTGTTTACTTTCGAACGACGTGACGCATTGTGTTCCTAGAAATTATGGAAGTATTATAATTGTCCAAAAACTTGTAGTAACTTTTTGTATAAAAATCGATTATTTTTCCATTGAGAAGCTTAAAATAAAAAGAATACCCGATGATTTCAGTTTGTTCACGGTATAATGTAAAAATTATAAATTAGTCTTATGTCATAATTTATTCAATAGCTTAGAGTAACAATTTGTTAAGTATATTACGATCAATTAGTGAAAATATAGTTTTAAACATAACAGTCAGATAAAAGGATTATATTTCTAGATAACTAATGATTATTATATATTATTAATTAATATGAACGCCGTTAACTTCTTATGTCAGCTTATGTGGATGATGCTCACACCTTTCCAAATAAAATAACCACAGATTTTTGCAGCAAGTTTTTGTTTATTAAATACGTTACTTTTTATGTATATTCCTTCATTTACAGAAAGAAAACAAAATGAAATTATCATTGATGCTAAACGTCACTTATACTGGTAAAACTAAAACGAATATGTTTATTAGATCCTTTTACCGCAAATGGGATATTTTTTCCTAACTGCACTTTCTTTGTACACGACTGTACAGAATGGAGTGGCAGATATCTACTTCAGGCACGTCGCATCTGGCAGGCAGAGCTACGGTGGACGAGGGCGGAGTGTACGTGCTGGCGCTGCTGCCGGAATTCAGGACGGCTCTGATGTCAGCTGCACCGCCTTCCTCATTGCACATGCTCTGGCTTCTACCTCAGTATTTACTGCTGTCGTTGTCTGAGATACTCTTCGGCGTGTCTGGCTTGGAATTCTCTTTTACACAGGTTTGGCTCGCATGGTTGTTGATAAGTTATTGATCTTTTACTGTTATTGTTTATACCTCGTGTATGTCATTATTATCAGTAAACTTTCAAGCTTTTAAAGGACCTAACTCTTTATGTCTCTAAAATTGTTTCTGTATTTTAGTTGATTTTATTTCTGATATCAATCTGACTGTTAATACATTATTTAGACTAAAATTCTTTTGAAGACACGCGATTTTTAAATGGGAATTTTTTAAGGATCTTACATTCATTTAAAAGCCATTTATGATGTTTGATATTAATATCAAATCACGAATTAAGTAATAGATTTCTATTAATTATGTATCCTCTTTATTCTTCTATTTTTTCCACATGCTAATTAAAATCGATCGATTTGACCCTTTGTAACCTAGAAACTTTATACATGATAAACTTTTTTGTGGTAAATACATAATTTTCACATACTACAGATACCATAATATATGTAACACAAAATTTATAAACTTGTAAATGATTGAAAAATCACTGTTTTCGATTTACTGTACATTATTCATTCTAGAGAAGTAACCTCTCCTTTCTTTACATTAAAAGTTAAGTAAAAAATATTACAGAGGGATTGTTATCATAAAATTTATAAAAAGCTTTTGATATTATCGGTAAATGAAAGTTTTTAATGAACTAGGTAAAACAAGAAAGAAATCAAAATAATTTTGAAAATGAACTTAAATATGAATTTCTATCGCTTATTGTAAAGTTGAATGTAGTCTAAATAGAATGTAGAACTATTTAGAATGATATCACATCAACATTGGATTTAAGTATGTCACTCTCCAACGGCGTATTTGAAGGTTAAAACCGCGCTCATGGCGAGTAATGTGATGACGCGGCTGTGTTTATATTTAAATAAAATTTCAGATTAAATTACATATTACGATAGTTATGTAATTTAATATGAAATTTTATTTAAATATGTATACAGCTGTATGAGACGATATTATTTCCCATTGTTGGGTAGTGATTGTTATTTTTTAATTAACAATACTCTCCGGTTTTATTTGGCTAAATCATGTATTTTTTAACGTAACGTAAGTAAAGAATTTTAATGTAACATTTATTGAAAAACATTATTTAATAGTTAAAGTTAGAACTTTTTAATAAATACGAAATTTTTCCTCTTGGATTGAAAAATAAACTGCGTTAAGGTAAAGTTATTCGATTTTGCTCAATTCTGCAATAAGTTTCTGCAAATAACACATTTAATGGTTTAATGTAAAATGTAACACTCACCCATTTCTCTGAACCTATACTTTTTGTGTAGAATGGCAATTTGTTAAATAATATTTAGTAAACAGTCCGGTTAAAATAGAAATCAAGCGTCGGAATAATTATGACAGAGGTGAAAATTAGTTTGATCTTTAAATTATCATTTATAATGAAGTGTTAAAAGTCCTCATTGACCTATCTTGTACTAAAATTGTTTTCGGAGTTCAAGTTAAAAAAAAGTTTGATCATCAATGTCAATTGAGCGATTAGTTTCATCCTGAAAACAGCCACTGTTAGATTTGTGAAGATTTTTTATAAAAAAGATTTTTCAAACTTTTTCGTACGAATGATTCATGATGTATCGATCGTGTATGTTCGAAGAAGCAGGCATACGGATGTCTGTGTTTTGAAAATAAAGTAACAGACGAATGCTTCTCTAGGCTGTACGATCGAATGAAAATAGGAACGGACGTTCACTGTTAGTGAATGTCCTATTCTCGATATTTTTTCTTGATTTTTCAAGTCACATAGTCTTGTATATTATCCTTTATGAGTTAAGAAGTCGTGATATTTTATCATCATTCGTAAGAAAATAAATATAACCGCTCTCAGGAGCCGTCCAAAACATACCTAGATTTGAATTTTATCAAACATTTATTACTTTTAAGTTAAAGGTGATTATCCAAATTTTCAGACCAATATCATACTATTTTAAGTTTTATTTTTTCCTTACGGGTTCTAGGCTCCGAAGAGCATGAAGACAATTACTCTTGCAGCTTGGTATATGTCAGTTGCTATTTGGCAATCTGCTCGTCATATTGATTGCGCAGGCGAAGATATTTCACTCACAGGTATTGTATAAGCAATTTGAACAATGTAAAGTGGGTAGGTTATGATATTGTAATTTGTGTAAAGAACAATACCAGTCTAGGTATGCCACACTTGGGGAAATTGGTGTACATTTAAAGTCTTTGTTCACTCGATTTTTTTTATTTCATGCAGATTTCAAAATATATCTCATTTTCCACATCTCACATTCCATATTCCTATTATATCTATGTAATACGTTAAATGTGATGGCAGGCGCTAGACGGAATAATTGTTCAGTACTCGGGAAAAATATGCATCGTTTTCAAGTTTATTGCCATGATTTGATGCTGATTTTGTACCTTTCAAGGAAGATTTAAAAATAATTGTGTTTTTATGAACCGCAGGAGATAGAAAATGAAATTAATACTGTAAGTCTAAGTCATCGAAATTACTATTTTTTATATTGCGAGGAGTGGTTCGCAGTATCTGGCATTGTTCTCCAAAGTTCAACAATTGATTAGTAAAATACTATATGTATATATGTACATATATACATAAATATATATATATATATATATATATATATATATATATATATATTTATAAAAGGGAATTAAAAATTACTCCAATCCAAAAACACAAAAAGCAGACATTTACGTTTTAGGATAGGAGTCATTTTGATATTTCTATTAGTATTTTTTATAATTTTTGTACGAAATCAGTGTAATATTTTGTAAATAAATGTATTATAATTTATGAATTTAAATTGTTTTTGATCGATTTTGTTCCTTTGAAACGGGAACCCTATTATTGGATTTAGTAACTTGTGTTTCTAGTTTCATTTTCATAGAGTAAGAACAAAATTAATATATTTTCGGAAGAAGTATATTTTATATTCCATGTTAAATTATTTTTTTACAAATCTTAATGTAATTATTAAGTAACCTAGAGAACTTTTTTTATTTTCGATACAAGCGAGTTACAGGTTAAGTTACACTGCACCTTATGAATTTAATTTCACAGCATCTTTGCTTACATGTTCAACGTACCACTATCTTCGCGAATATGTTTTTCACTACGTATTCAGAAGTTCCATTTACATTGAAAGCATACAATGGACGTAAATTCTACATTTACATCGTTCTTTTACATAGAGTAATTTTAGCGCGTTATGTAAATTTACGGAGAAAAATTTAGGCTTCAGTTATAAATGTCAGTCATACAGACACGCACGATTCTGAAAGTTCCACACGCGGAGCTTTCGCAGCATCGGTTGAACGCTCTCATTAATCATTACACACGTATGTGATCCTAAGATTCGGTCGTTAGGGAATAAACGCGGCGGTGTGACCAGAGTTCCTTGTATGAAAATACCTCATTAATGTAAAAAATATAAAAAATTATGGTGATATTAATTACAATAAAACGGATGTGCACGTCGTAAAGTAGGATCCTGTCTGTAGGTTGTCTATATTTGTTGAGATTATTGACACAATTTAATGGAATTGAAATTTATTTATTTAGTGTCTGGAATTTTTAAGAATATTTAAATTTACGGTTAATACATTGAAAGGAAGGATTGGAAGACAGAGGAGATACATTGCATGTTAGTTTGAAAGTTATTATTCTACGCACATGGCCTCGAGATGAAAAATATTTAATTGTTATTCAACTTCATTTTGAAAGATTTGTCTATTGCTTGAAGAGATGAGAATACACATATTTTACCTGTCCCCCGCCGTATATCTATTGAAGAAGGAAACAATGTTAAATGTAGTTTTCGACATATTAATTGAGATCTCCATGAATGGAAAACATCTTGCCTTTAGGCCAAAAACTGTAGAAGCTGTAAAGCTATGATGGAGTAACAGACAGATGAATATAATTTAATTAGCAGGGTTCTTTGTTGTACTACGAAATCATGATAAGTGTTCAAACTACGAGGTTAGGTATAAATACCGTACAAATCAAAATCTGTATCATATTATATCAAGTTCTGTTTTTATACTTATAATCTGGGTGCAGAATTTAAACTCCACCTCGACTTGGACTATTTTATTTGTTATAGTTTAAAGTTTAAACCGGACATAATCTTATAAATACCCAATAAATTTACCAGTTAGCGTTTGTGTAAAATGTAACCAGACATAAGGTTATTATTTCCTGTGGCATCAAAAGTAGCCAATAGATAATTTCACATCACATAATGTGATCAATTAATCAAAATATCTCTAACTATCATTATCCGTAACTATCCAATTTAATATGATTTTAAAACACAAAATAAATTAGTCAAGGGACATATTGAACAAGAGAAACTAGTTTTTATCTTAACCGAAAAAAAATAAATACGAATATAATATACATTTTCATAATTAGTATCTTTATTTCCTATAATTATTTATATAATTATGAAACATGGAAAAGGGACAAAATATTATAATGGCACGTTCATAAAATTGTGCTCGTACCACGAAAGATTTACAATTAATTATTTATATTTTAATTGAAGTTGTTACATCTTGCTTATTTTTTCTAAAATTATTGCAGTAAAATTTATGGTAAAAATGTAATTCGTTTTAAAACATTAGATTATTTAGTGATATTTATAAATATTAGAGACTAAAACTGTAGTATAAAATTAGTAAAAGTAAAAATTATGTATAATTATTACAAGATAATAGAATTTTAGTAAAATTATGATACAAAATTTTAACGTCTGAAAAAAGCGTTCGCCTAGATTATTATTTTTAAAATTAGTACTGTAATTTAGAAAAGTTAAGGATAAGGAAAATTCTTTGTCAAGAAATTATAATTTAACAAGTTTGTTCATTCTTTCCATAAGAATGTTCCATTGGAGTTCTTTTACTATTTAATTCCGCTTAAGGTAAATACTAAATATTCTTACACTATTTTAGATTGCAAAACTATTTCATTCTGTAATTTTATATGTTTAAAAATTAAAGAAAGAAGAACTTGCTATTTTAGTAGTACAGAAGATTCATAAATAAATATAGCAATTTTGTGACCGAGCGTATTGCTCCATACATTGGAAATACCCCTTCTATTGTGTTTTATTTCATATCTCGTCCTACTTGTTTTATAATCTAAATATATTATTTCTAAAAGATGTTTTTTGGTCGAGCGGCTCGATCTCTTTAACTACTGCACCAAAAAAAATAAAAAAAATACCCACTTAAAGCTTATGTTTTCTACTTTGGGCGAAAAATATAAAAAAATTCGAAAAAAATCTTTTTGTTAATAAAAAAATTAATTTTTATAACAATTGGCATGAGCGCCATCTGTGGGCGACACATCAAATATCTTAGCCAAATTGTATACGTGGAACACGCTAGATGGCGATATAGTGCGAAGACTTCGCACGGGTCAGCTAGTAATTTTAATATTTCTATTGTTCTAAATTTGATTTTGCTCAAACCAAATCGATCAAAAATAATGCTCGTTGATATACGGACCTTTGCCCCATTTGCGAAATCGGTGTACATTTAAGCTTTTAATTTCTTCGAGTCCTTTATTTCACGCAGACCGCATTATATATATATATATATATATATATATATATATATATATATATATATATATATATATATATATATATAATTTTTTATAAAAAATTGAATATTGTTAATATAATACAATTAAACTGATCGTAGATGCTAGTCAAAAAGGTGAATTTTATAGAGTTTTGACAATATTTCCTATTATAGGTAAAAAGATAACAATGAGAGACAGAATACCGGGAAGAAATATTTGGAATTTAAACAATCCAAAAATCTATTTTTAAAATAGCGAAATAATAAAACGCCTACTTAATTGGAAGTTAATTTTCTTGTATGATGTAGAAAGTCTTTACATAAAACTGCTCAATCGGTGGTATTTTTGCATATTATTAATATTTTTAATATGAAATATGTATCAGAAATACACCAAAAACATAAATGTGGTGTGTGTAATAAAAAATCTAAAACTATTAAAATTTAATGATTTAACATTTAACATTCGATTTTCTCAATGTTCTTCAAAATATATTAGCGTTGACACGAAAACAATTTGGACACTTAGAATTTAATAGACATGTGCATAAATTATATTATAACGTAATAACAAAATTACATGGCCATTATAATGGCCATTCAACGTATATTTATGTGATGAGAAGTATTTGTAAAGATAATATAAACAAATGCCGAAAACAATTCCGAATAGGGTCGCACCGGTGCGCGACGGAGGGCGCGCTAACCACGAAGGAACGGACGTCAACAGACTGCTGGTTAGTGGATGGTTCAGAGATGTATATTTGATGCGTTGAAAGAACATTTACGGATAAGTTGAGTGGGAAATAAATGTCTGCGCTGGGTACGGAATAAAGGACCTGAGTAGGAGTGTTGATGAAAGTAAAATAATGATCTTTTGAAAAGAATGGAGTTTCCTATAAGATTAAAGTTGAAAACTTGACATGTGGACCTTAGAAATTATATTAATCAATTTAAGGATTGTCTTCGAGGAACGAGCGAATGAGATTATGTAAATATATTTGCGTTTAAGAGTGGCTTTCTTAATAGCGACGAACTGCGGAAGGATGTTCAGAACGTGCAATTAATACAAACAAAAATTCAGGAAAGACGAAAGAACTTAATTGTCATAGTCTGTGCTTATGAGAATCGATTTCTTGAGAATAAAATTACAGTAGATTACATTAATTTTGTTTTAAATATGTCTTTAAAAAAATATCAAAATTTATTGCATATTCACTGATATCTATTTGTAACAGTAACAAAATCAAGTAAATAAAATATTGATTCTAATACCGGCAATTAATGGAAGCAAAATTATTTATATTATATATATATATAATATATATATATATATATATATATATATATATATATATATATATATATATATATAAAGTCATATGTTCAAATGTTCACATGGGTCAAAGTCATATGTTATAATCAATTAAATTTAAGAGCAATCTGACTCACAATAAGTCATAAGGGTAGCCGCTGTAATATATTGTGAGTCAGATTGTTATTAGCTTAGTTATTGTGAGACATCGTGGAAAGAATTGTTTTTATCATCAATAATGACCAGCTTCTAAGTTAATAATCCCGAGATGTCGATTTATGTCATTTTTTATAATAATTGAACTAAAAAACAAACTAAAATATATGAACTAAAATATTTGTTAAGAAAAGTTTTGCAAGTCATTTTGTTATTACGTTATAATCTCGCTTGATTTATTAAGAGAAACTATTAAGAAACATTTACATTAAAATTGTTTCAAATTCTCCATCAGGCACATGAATTTTTCGTCTACTCCGTCCTACTAGCCGGCGACATGGCCCTCTTCGCTCACCTCGCGCGCTCGCACGATTCTCGTTGCGCCTCCTACACGTGCTCAAGCTCAATCTCGAACTCCAGTCGATCTGCCATAACCGAGTATTGGCCGTTATTACGATCCACGGGCGCTCTCGCAGGCTCCGATGAGCCCCGCTCGCTGCCGGAGCCTCCCGAACCACCGCCTTGGGATGTACAGTCCACTACTGACGAGGCAGCTGAAATTCAGCGATAATTAAGGAGTGGGACAATTTATGTAATTTATGAAGCTGTTCTATAGAATTGAGATAAGTAATATCATGTCCTCGGCCGGCACTATGCTACTAACAATCACCGATATTGGATAAGATAATCACATGTAGTTGAATAGGCAGATGTCGAGTACTGAAGATATTACAACAAAGTAACCTTTAACAGAATGTTTACCATTTCGCGACTCCGTGGAAAGCTTTTCACCAATTTAGATATCGATAGTCATCAATAGCCAGTAGGAGAGCTCATAAGGTAACGGCAATGCCATAGATAATCACTAACAAACCATACACACGTAATAAATAGCTAATGATTGATTCTCAATAAATTATTCGATCACGAAAATATTTTCAGATATTTTGATAATGTCTGTTAGTACTTACTGATATAATACGATTAATTTTTATTTGACACATACAAAACAAAAGATCAATTCATAAGGAAAATACTCGATTTCATCCTTGCATCTCATTACACTGGCATTACATATGAACAAGTCGACTAACTCATTGTCTAGATTAATGTCTAGATTTAATTTTACTTTTGTAATAAATTGCATTCAAAAAAGATTTTGACTTAATCTTTAAAATATATGATTACAACAATAAAATGTTAGAATGCTTTCATTTCTTTTATTTTATTTGTATCAGATATTTTGAACACGAGAAAAAATTATCTAAATTATCTATTATCTTAAGATCCTAACACATTCAACGAGTCGGTGCAATAAATTAAATGTATACATAAAATCTGATCACGGTTACGCTTGCTTTCAACTTGGAAAAGGTTTCGTAAGTTGAAAGGGCTTTGACAAACGAAAACGCAACAAATATATTTAATAGTTATAAATACGTAAAACCGATTAATATATTTTATAACGGTGTGTCCACTTAAAATTAATAGATTGCTAGAAAATCAAAGTTGTTAGAAAATTCAAAATAATCAGTCTGAGGTTACGAATCATAATACACATCCTTTAGGAGTTTTAATTCTAGGAGTAATAATTAATATTACATTTTAGTAATCCAATTTAAGATGGCTGGTTCAAATTTAACCCGAGTTGTCAGATTCAGGTTTTCACGACGGCTTGAATAATTATTAAAATTATATTATATGACATACTTCTAAAATGTGATGTAGAAGTCCATAATAGTTGATAAACAGTATGTAATGTCATCCTCATTTTTAATTTTTAGTGGAACAACGATCCGGGATAGGAAGATAATTTCTCAAAGATCTTCTTTCAGAGCGATCAGTTACGGGAAAATATTTTGCATTCTTAAAATGTTATCGATATTGAGGTTTCTTTTCAGTTCATGTAACTATCTAAGCATACACCGGTCTCTTGGTTGAGTGCCAGATAGTTTGACTGCGAATAGTCTTTTTGCACTATTGTCTTGATTCATTCGTATTGTTATGCGAATAACCATTTCCGTACCATTTCATTCTCTGAATTTTATTTTCCCTTTTGCTAATTTAGAATATCTTGGATGTAAACATGATGCAAGTTTCAGCGCTGATGAACATTTTCTGCTAGTAAGTAAGAAAAAAAAGATAAATGAAACGCAATTTTACATCTGTGCTGTCCAATCATAAATTTACAAAACATTCACGAAATATTTGGTGATTATTATCAGTAATAAATCATCGTAGGATTTTTATAATCCTTTTTCTATGTATACTTAGAGAAATAATTTTCAGTGAAAAGTAATTTTTGGAAGTATTGCTAACAATTTATGAAATATGGTACTATGGCGCAGGTGATTAGTTTTATGTAAGAAAAGGTATTTAAAGATAGTAATTTCCCACGGTTAACTGAACTTTTTTCACTTTGAAGTAGATCGAGAAACATGAAGCAGGCCGAGAAATATATAAATACTATATTAAATTAAGAGGAAACCAAGCGTAATTGACATAAATAAAATTTAGTAAAAACGTGAAAGTATTTTACTGAAATTATGAAGTGTAAGTGTAATGAGTCGAAATATAGTTACGGCTAAGTGTAATAACCTCGCGTAAGCGTATTCACGGTTTTTATCTGGATCAATTGCTATAAAAAATGAACTGAGGTGATTCTAGCTATGGATGTAGTTGGAGGATGAAGAAATTTTGAAAATTGAAATTTTGAAAATTGTTTGAAAGTTATGCATTTACGTGGAGAAAAAGTGTGGTATTGTAGTTTAACTTTAGAAAGGAAAATAAAAGAAAAAACAGGACTACCTCAAGGGATAAAATTAATTTAGAAACAAGACCAGCCACAGAATTTTAAAATGTCATTGTCCAATTTTTTGTTGAAACTGTTGACCTATCATATTTATTTATAATTATATATCGCGTTATGAGTATTTGCTTCTAATAAAAGGTAAAGGTTATTCGTGCATAAATCTCAAATTATATCACATATCCTTGCACGGTTATCACTTTTATACGCTTTGATGTGTAACTCATTCAGCGAGCTCGTTTCCAGACGCCACATCCGACACTGGTGTCGGTTTACTGACACGAAAGTAATTAGCGCACGGAACGTGTTTACGTTCTAGGTTGAGCTTAGTTTTTGAAGTCGTATTGTAGATCTACAAAGAGTTTATTTTGATATTGCACCGTTTTCTAATAGGTGAAAACACCTGTTACCAGAATGATCATCCAGTCAAAAGTATCTCACAAATTTTGTTTCGACTTTTTTAGAAATATAGAGGATTACCAATACCCAAATAATATAGATTCTTGAAAATCACATTTTATTGCAACTCGATTTCAATATTGAACACGCACATTCGGGTTATTTAGGGTATTGGTAGATAATAATGTTTTATTTAATTATATAGATTTTTCAATTGTTTTTTCATCTCCTTCTCTTCCCTCTCTTTTTTTTATATATACTTGATAAATACATCTACGAATAAATAAATTAGGTATCGATTTTTTTGTACAATTAAGGATGTGAATATTTCCACTGGATGGGACTTCAATGATTGCTAAAAGAAACCTACCATATCTAGTTTGAGGTAGACTTACAACTTAATGGTAAACAAATTGAAATCTTTAATTAAAATGAATCATTCAAATATACTTATTAGGTAAACGTCCTTACCTGAAAAGTAATTGTTCGCATAAAAGGATTCAAAATAATAATTTAATAGGAAAATTGTTATCAGTCAAAATGTGGATAGAATTGGGACATGTATTTTCGTATAAGAGCAATAAATTAATGGTATTGAAATAAAATTTCACAAAAAAAATCGACTTCCATTTTTTTCATATATATCACATTAGACTACTATCCATATTACAAAAAAAATGAGAAATACTTGGATCTCTAGATTTCGTGGAGTATCAAATGATTCCTGTCTGAGTTTCTACAAGTTCAGGATCTTCCATTGCATCAATATTTAATTTGATACCTAGATTGAATTATTATGACGATGGTTTATGGATATGCTATAAGACAAGTATCGACTATTAAGACGAAAGCTTGTAATTATCACTTTTGCTACAAGTGATATTTCATGTTAGGAAACTTCATTTTGCAAAACGAGTCAACTTGTTGAGTTATACATCGATTAAAAAGAGCAATGTATATCTCAACGCGTCGAACTTTTTTAATGATATAAATGTCAGTAACGGGTTAACTTTTTCTTTATCAATTTTACAAAAATCGTAAATAATTTAATAGGTTATCAATCTCTATTATTAGCTGACTATTGAATATATTTGGCGTTAATTTTGTAGAAATTCATTATTCACAATTAAATGAAACTACGTGATGTAGTATTATTTCTACTTTCTTTATGTTCTTTACCACGACCTAGGTTTCGTTGTATTACAACTGGCCGTATTAGCTGGCTGTAATTTGAGAGAGATCTACTTCCACTAATTAATTTTCCACTTACATTATTACAAATTTTACTGGCTGGGCTCACTCTAAAAATCATAATGTTCCATGGGACTCACTCTTAATGTCATAATATTCAGAGGACAAGCGAGATAGAGAAACCTTTAGTTGTTGGAAGTTTGTTGGTGTCCTAACATGAAATATCACTTTAGATTTTACCTGCATTCTATAATACCCGAATGGCTTTAGTTTTATTACGAAACTTGTAATAAATGGGTATTTGGTAAACAAAAAACTTCCATAAATTATAATTTTTCAACATGCTAATAAAAGCCGTCAAAGAACTGATGTTTCTTTGTTAATGTGAAAAGTGTAAAGTTTAACGTAAAAACAAAATCAACTAACAGAAAATAATGTTTTGTCTACGTTCATGATTGGTTACATAAATTATGTCGAATCGGGTTGTTAAACCTGAGAAAAAGTAAATTTTAGGATTTTGTGTTTTAGTAACTAGAATATCTTTTTTTCTCGGTTAATATGGGAAAATTATTTTCGACGAATTGGCCGAAAATGGAATTTTTGTGAATATTCCGGTTCGCAATCAAAAGAGTAAAGATGCCTTGCGTGTGAGGTAAAAGTATAGCTTTTTTGGTATCGTTATTACGGTTACGTTATTTGATAGTAGAGATTTGTGTGTAAAATTTGTTGCTTTGTTTTAATTACTTTGGTAAAATATTGTTCACCGTATTTGGTGGATTACTGAGGTTGGTAAATAAATTTAATGTTTTTTTTATTTAAAAATAAAAATTTACGTTTAAATTACTTTATATAAACTTGAATAAATAAAATCTACTTTTTTGGTTGGTTTCGTTTTCCTTTTAAATTTTTTTATTTTTCTTTCTTACAGTCATATCAGATTTTCATAAACGCTAAACTGATAAACGCGCCTTTCCAATCGGTTGTACAAAAATTAGAAATTTCGTTAATAAGTAACTGTTAAAACATTCTTGGTCCATGTTTGTTTTAACATATAACAAAAACTGCGCTTTTTAATTTAATAAAGTATTACGCAAGAACATGCAATTTGATCAATTAACAAGATTAAAAAAATGGTATCTCTTCAATGCAATCATAAAAATTAAGATTAAATTTATGTCGTTATTTCTGTAAAAATTTACGGTTGAAAATGCAAAATCCACATTTCAAAATTTGAAAGTTATGTATAATAAGAAGCAAAAAATATTTTTAATGAAAGGAAAATTATTGACAGTAAGTGTTGCAACTTTTACCTAAGATTCAATGCAGAAATTTTAACTGGGAATGGGACCTTTTTAAAAAGTATAAGTAGAATTTCAGTTTTAGAGTTTCTTCCTTCACAGATTATACCCATAGTTTCTTCCTTCACGTATTACACATATTGAGTTGAGAAGAAATTATGTTAAGAATTCCTTCCAACTCAAAGTTGACTAATAAATATTTCAGTAAAACAGCGATCAAAAACTTCGCGATGTTTGTGAGTGGAACTTTATTTCAACGTTGGAGATCGCTATGTAGTTTCCGCAGGAATACATGTCAATCCAATTATTATAATAGGATATATTTACAAAGAATTATAAATTATAAGCTCACGTTTTTATAGTTTATTACGACATTTAGGGGGTGCAAATTAATTGAGAATTTGATTTTATGATTATTTTTGTAAGAGGAATGATCATAGTAAGTAGCAGAACCTTAATACTGACTCTAGATTTCCCCATTCAATTTTTCCATTACAGCTGATGAGAATGAAATGTTATTCAAAAAGTTGGGTATGAAAAAGACTTCATTTGCGACGAATTGAATTAAAAACGTAAAAGAAAATGTAAAAACGTTGCTGAGAAGAACAAACTTTCAAATACAGGATATTTCTCAAAATAGTTTTAGCGTCACGATTCCAAAAAAGCTTCGAATGTAACTACTTTTGAATTGGGATGTGGTCTGTTGCTATAAATTTATGCTATTTCACAAAACTTTTAGGTACTTTTGGCCCAAAGCATTGTTTCTTTTTCAGATACAATTCCTCATCCACTTTCACAAATTTCTGCGATTAACGATGGCTTGAATATATAAAATCGCTTTATCATCATGTTGCCTTATATGTAACTTGCGTGGAAATATATTACAAGGATTTTTGCATTAGAATGTGACATATTACGATAAATACATCACCAACAATCATCACCAAACAATCAAAACCAACGCTCCTTTTCCAAAAATTCTCCGATGTCCTGTACAAACGAAATCGGTTTGGCATCACGATATCCAACGTGGAAAGTTTTTTTTCCATTGAAATATGATGTATCACGACAAAGATATATCGCTTCATCAAATTTGTAAGTAATTTTGATGGAAATCATTCAAAATGAAAATATGGAAAATATGGCTAATGTTTGATATAATTAAATATCCACAAAACTCCTCCTACTAACAATCTCGTATGTGAACAAAATTGCACCGCAATGCCCAAAAGTGGAACTCGCATATAACTATATTTTCAGGTAGTTTAGGACGTTGCAATAACAATATTGTATTCTTAAGTGGTAATTTGTTTTCATTCTTAAGTACTCCAAGTACTCCAGCGGTGTCTAATGTGAATTACTTTCACTGGATGTGTTACCTGGCATAAATGCGTTATTTATTTGCAAATTTATTGTATCTATCGCTTGTAAATATAACCGCTTTCGGTAATGAACATGTAAGTTACAGTATAGGTATAAAAATAAAATAGGTTAAGATATTATAATACAAGTATAAAGTTATATTAAAGCACTTCGACTTTATTAAATTAAGTAAATATAGTGAAATGACCGTTGCGGAAATATATACATATTTTATTAGATAAGGAATTAAAGAAATAACTTTCACAAATTATTTCTAAATTTATCGAATTCAATGAGTGGAAAGAAAATCACTTTCGGATTATCTTTTGTAATGATGTTTGTAAACACGAACAATTCATTACAGGCATAAAAAGAAAATGGGTTAAGATATCACAACACAATTATATAGTTACATCGAATACTTTGATTTTGGCAAATTGTGTAAATATAATGAAATGTCGAATGTGATAATATATACTTTATTATGTATAGAATTAAACGTAAAACTTCTAGTAAATATTTGAAAACTTATTGAATCCAATGACTGTAAAGATAACCACTTCAAATAATGATGTATCTAAATAGGTAAGTTACAATACAGGCGTAAAAAGAAAATAGGATAAGATATTACAAAATCATTATAAAATTACGTAAAGACTTTTGTGAATTGTGTAAATATATTGCGGAACTACGTACTTGCCTTAATAAATAAAGAACTAAAGGAAAAAGTTCCACTAGATGTATGCAAATTGATTAAATTTATCGGTTATAAAGATGACCACTCTTGATAATGATGTATCTAAATACGTAAGTTTTAAATTATGATTGCAAAAATACGTACTTGCTTTAATAAATAAAGAACTAAAGGAAAAAGTTCCACTAGATGTTTGCAAATTGATGAAATTTATCGGTTATAAAGATGACCATTCTTCATAATGATGTATCTAAATACTTAAGTTTTAGTACAAGTACCGAAGAAAATGGGGTAAGAAATTTCGATACAATTATATTGTTATATGAATACACATGGGCTTCCAAAAATTAGGTAAATATGACGAAATTACTTTTGGCTAAATAAGTTCTCACTGTATTAAATAAAGAATTAAAGGAAAAAGTTTTTAGTTCAAATAGTATGTTTTGCGAAATATCACTTCTATAAATTATAAAAAAAAACTAAATACATCAATAATGTGTCACCGACATGTAACTGCATCATCTCTATTTCATTATTTCTTTTTTTATGTTTTTTAATATAGTACTTTGGTATTCAAATAAAACATTTGTATTTATAAACTGATTTCAAAATTTTGTTGCGATTACACGTTATTATTTCTGCTACGCTAAACGAAAGCAATAAATATGGCTAATGTATACTCATAACTTGATAGCCAACAGGTTAATTTTCTATTATGTTGAGTAACAAGCGTGAGACGATCGTCACTGTTTGCAACTTTCAGTGCCAAAACATGTATGCTGCAGTGAAATTATCTAAAACATGAATTAAATAATCATTCACAATATACAAGCAATCATTCACCATATTTCAAGTTAAACTATAGAAATCAGAATAATTATTACTTAATTTTCAACTATTTATACACTTTTATACTCGATATAACTAAATTTATAAAAGGAAGTTAAAGTAATTTCGACAAAAACATCATAACAGACAGCAAAGATTGCTACTTATTTTGCAGTTAATAAAAAGAAAATTAACGCTTTTCGGAATGCATGGTAGAGTCTATAATAAGGAAAAGACGGATATATTTAGGCATTAATTTCAGGCTACATTTGAAACCTTTGCGGGAACAATATTGCGGCGATAAGTTTAAAAAGTCATTTACGGTCGTCATTATTATATTTACACCTAAGTTCACTTGTATTTGTATAAGCTGAATTGTATCCTGGTTTTAGTCGCCTAATTTATGCCGCCTCATTTGAAAGCGATACTCGGATGAATAGAAGGCGGATTTCAGGTGAACGGATGTAAGCATTTTTAAAATATTTTACGGACATGAAATAAATTTCTATTGTGGGGACAAAAACAGAATTTTTAATTTCTCAGTATGAAAAGAAAGCCCGTGCTGACCCCGGTGTTTTTCGATAGATATGTTCGACCTCGGTATACGAGTTGATCTTTATTTGATTTGGTTAAACTTACGATTTATAAGAAATATTGAAAATTAGGTTGGTAATAAATAAATTCGTTACTTTTTATCAGCAATTTATGAAATATTACAGAAATTTCTCGAATACTGAATCTGTTTCTGAAAGAATATACAAAGAGCGTAGTATTCGATCTTTTGTTCAATTAGCAACAGTGTTTCGATAAGTAGAAAACAAACAAAATATGAAAAATTTACGAATAGTATTTAAAGGGTTTTGCTTCATGAATCAAAATAATGGATATATGTTGAAACTATAATAGATGAAGGTGTACTCCCCTATGACATAGTCAAGAATTGGCTGGAAACATTTGGAGAATGAAATTTTGATCTCCTCCA
This sequence comes from Druceiella hillmani, assembly GCA_039881145.1. NCBI lineage: Eukaryota > Metazoa > Arthropoda > Insecta > Lepidoptera > Hepialidae > Druceiella > Druceiella hillmani. The sequence goes on from JAYKKI010000104.1 coordinate 171,378, forward strand.
TAATTTTCATCCAGGACGAACTGCGACATTACAGCTAAAAAAGTTAGAAAACCTTATTGAAACAAATCCTAGCCTAATATTGCGTTATCTGGAATACTTGTTGAACTTAGCAGAACAATAGAAAAACAATTTCATGTTTTGGACAGATAGTGGAAATATTCTGTTTGAATATCATATATCGAATTAATACCCTGTCAACTTCTCAACTGCTTCTATTGATTTCCCATCGTACCATTAGTTGGCTAAAGTATTTTATTACCCACCGTACTCTTCACACCTCTCGATCTCTTACTGTCATCTACTTGATTCGCTGTCCAATTATTTAGATGATAGTATGTTTGTATGTTTGTATTAATTGCACATAAAAATAAAATCACTTTATAAACGGAGTTAGCCCGTTTACCATTTGTAAGTTACGTATCTGAGATTTTTATAATTTTCCATATAAATATATAGTGTAATATAAGATAGAAAGTTTTCTTCGGCTAACGGGAACTATCTTAAAAAAAGAGAAGAGAAGAGTAAAGTGAGAAAAGTGAAACTTTTAGTTAATTGTTTCAAAGTTATACATAATAATGAAAATCATAAATATTTGCACGGATTAATAATAGTCCCATATTTTTTCAGCTATCGGAAATTTTTCAATGAAATGGAGAGTAAAGCACTCAATATTCAGTAAAGTTGAGAAGAGAAGAGTAGAGTGAGAAGATTGAAACATATCATTAATAAATATTTGCATGGATTAATGACAGTCTTATATTTTGTCAACAATTGAGCAGTTATTCAATAAAACAGAAAGCCTCAATATTAGGTGAAGTTGAGAAGAGAAAAGTAGAGTGAGAAGATTGAAACTTTTTGTTAATCGTTTCATAGTTTTACATAACATTGAGAATCATAAATATTTGCACGGATCAATGACAGCCTTATATTTCTTCATCTATCGGAAATTTTTCAATACAGTCGAGAGCCTCAATATTCTTGGTTAAACACAATAATTAGAAACACAAATACTTGCACCGTTTAACAGCAGTCTTATATTCATTCAAGTATTGGAAAGTTTTTCACTAAAATTGAGAATCTCAAAATTCGACGAATTTGAGAAAAAGTAGAATAGAGTATATATATATATATATACATATATATATATATATATATACATATATATATATATATACATATATATATATATATATATATATATATATATATATATATATATATATATATATATATATATATATATATACATACATAATATACATACGTATATCCAATTTTTATGTTCTGGAGTTGCCCCTGCGTAAAATTATTTGAATTTTATTATTTATTGTATTGATCAAACGGCATCGATTGTCCGGTTTCAATGTTTATTGGTGGGAACATTCGCGATGATAAGTCAATAAATAAGCCGGGTTTTCTATACCTTGCATCGTTTAAGTAGTTCTATTCAACTTCTGTTATATTTTTTACCACTTTTGTGCTCCCATAAATCACAGCATGATAATACATACCCCATATTCTTTCCAAAAGTATGGGCTATACAAAAGCATCTTCTAAAAGTGTGGGCTATACAAAAGCATCTTCAATCTAAAATTGGACGATTAGTTTCAGAGATTATCGCGAACAAACAAATAAATAAAACAAATTTTCCGTTTTGCATATTAATATAAATATGGACTAGACACCTCATCGTACAAACCCTTTCTTACATTTTTAGTACTCAATGCTGGCGGACAAACTGATAACTAAGTAATAACAAATATCATTTCTATGCGTTGGAGTAGTTAGTATAGACCTGTTGAATTCAAAAAGAACTCTATGGAAATTTCGTACAAACTTAGTACATCTAAACTTTATACGATATGCATAACAAGGAAGCCACAGAAACAATCAAATATACACGGAGACATCGGACCACTCACGGTGCGTTGAGCATTTTTAATGCTAAGATGCACCGTAAGAGATATCACATTAATAACAGCGTTGATTTAAAAAAAATATTTTACAAGAAAACAACAAAATCTTTATTTAGTTAATACAAATAAAATTCATAATGTTCTTTTTTTAAGTCAATGCTTCGATTCTTTATTTAATATTTTCTTGAAATTTTATTTTTAAATTATACTGTATTTTTTTCTATTTTCCACGTAAGTAAAACCGCAGCCCAATACTAGTTTATACATATTGATATTTTTTTACATTTTGTAAATGTATTTCCTAGTATATGTTTCACAGGCGGAATGCATGTCGCTGGGTTGCCTACTTAATGATGCCAATTATTCGAGATAATTTAGCATTAAAGTCATTTAATTTTAGTTACTATATTTTTTTCTGCGTTTTCACATTCATCCTTAAAAGGGAGGGGAGAAACCTGAGCTTGTTCCCTACACAACAATTTATAGACTTGTATCTCGAAATGGAGACGCTATATCGAAAAATGACACTAGAAATTTTTGATTGCATTTTGAAAGGTCTCTTTAATAAAATCTTAGTTAATGGTATCCGAAGTAAAAACATTTTTCATTTCCTAGTTTGGTTTACGGCGTGGTACTTCATTTAGAAAATATTATATTTGTATTAATTACATATTTAAGTTACTCAAATATTCTCTCCTGAAATTACTTAACACTCCCCCGTTATTTTCATAATTAGTCTTAAACTATATCACTTATGATATTGTCAGTTAGACGGACACAACTTCATAAGCTTCCCCATTGGAATTTAGTAATAGATCCCTAAAAAGTTGGTTATTATATGTGAATTTAAATTACATTTTGTACTTTTATTTTTAAAATGCATATAATTACTAATGTAACTTCCACTTTAGAAAGTGCTATGCGATTTTATTCACCTTAGTTGTATAATTAGAGCATCTGGTTGGTTATTGGCATTAGCCACAGTGTGCGGTTTAAGTACGAGAATATCTGTATTTAAAGTATTTACGGTTCTGTAGTATACTGTTGGCATCGGAGCGTAACATTGATCCCGGTTTATTATGCTGCAAGTTGCACGAAATTTCTCCATAAGAAGAGATAAATGTAACTAAAGACTTACTGGTGGAAATAAATTTATGAAGAATGTAGATTTGATAATAAATTTGTTTGGAAATATCGAATTAAATTGTTTTAGTTACACGCCTTTAAAAACCTTATGATTTAAGTGAAAATCGTTTTGCTTAAGCAAAGATCATGTGGGTGGCAAATATTTGGTCAAAGGGATGGAAGTTCGAAGGTTTATTGGTAGAATAGACGACAAAATTAATATTTAAAGCAAGATGAGAGATAGATATTCAAACTAAAGTTTGGAAAAATTCCAACAATTTGAAGAAGTATTTACTAACATGTGGTTGTAAATTGATGTAAGATTCTTTAAAAAAGTAAGCTCTTTACAGAAATAACACATAAGACTGCTATTTTAGCAAACAATTTTGGTTATTCTTTGCTAATAGCCCACCAGAAGATGTTATAATACAACGAAACCTAGGTCGTGGTAAAGAACTTAAAGAAGTTATAAATAATATTACATCACGTTGTTTCATTTAATTATGAATAATGAATTTCTACAAAATTAACGCCAACTATATTCAATATTTCAAAAAACAGATTTATTACCAATGAAGGTAAAAGGAGCATGCAGAATAAAAATTAATTTTTTTATTCCATTTACCTTTCCTGACATTTTTTTTTTCACATATCCTCACTTGCATGAAAATTAATTGTTGATAGAAATATAGTGAGCTATTGAATAAGAAGCATCTAGTGATAATAAGAATTACACGTGAGTGAATTATAGGCAAAAGCTTATTTTGTTTGACCACTGCAAACAAGCGTAATTAAGTAAGGATTCTTTACTTAACAGCAATCAATAATTTCGCTAATATTTACAACTCTTTGTTATCATGGAGACTGTCCCAATATATAACCAATAATCAAATGTATATCCAATAACGTTTCTTATAATGAAAATTGGGTTCAAAGACGTGTTTGTGAAAGGTTCGGTCAGAATGTAGGATCAGCTTTAAAGCGATAATCATTCCAAAGGTAAACGGTCATCCTATATGAATGCACACTACATAATAGGTAAGTGAACAAAGATGGGTACGCAGCGTTTTCCAAACTTCTTGCCAAGCGATATAACACTTTAATGTGGTAAATGAAATAAATGTAGACTAATATATAGAGTAAAATATGTTAGATTTGTATCTGAATGGCACACGTTTAAGAATATATTAATTATTTATTTTATATAAATATGAAAAAATGGTTAATAAATAATGGGAGAATTTCTATCTTTAAATAAACCTGTAATATATCTTTACTAAATCTGACAGTTCTCACATAAAATATAAAATTTTCTGTTTATATCCTCAGTAATTCTATAAAGGAATGCTTCATATTTGGCTCTAGTAATCGACTTGAGCCAAAAAAAGCTCAAAATGAGTCATTTATTTACACATAATTTCAAAACTATGTCGCACAGATAGATAGAAGATGCAAATAAACACGTGGTTATACCACCCTCCTCCCTATTAATGAAAGTGGATAGAATAACTCGTCCGTATAAAGGGGGTAAGTTGTGATCAGTGAAATGGCGACAGGGATGTTAGTTTATCACAGTCGTAACGGTGACGTTAGTTTATGAGTTATACAATGAAAGGGGAAATTACATTAGAGTGAACACTCAACCGTCGGAAATTTTGTCCCGTTTTTACTAAATTTATATTCCTATTATAACCGACATATTTACCTGAATATTCGGTGTAAAGCACAATGATTGTAAAACCAAATTTGTTATCGAATTCTGCCACATATTTAAGTGTATTTATAATTTTATGTATTGTTAAGTAAATCCTCTATTTTCTACATAAACATTTTGACTAAATATACAAATCGCAACTATGATTAAGGTTTCACATTTCATGTCACATTTGCTTTTGTTCAATGAAAAGTTTTATTCCATATACATCATACACCTAATTCGAATCTAATTTCCTAAAACTATCAAACGCAGAAACAAAGAAATTACATTAATACGAATAAAAGGTTTTCTCGAAGCTTTTTCTAAAGAATATCGCACATGAAAACCAGATGATGCAAAGTATTCTACTTGGAAGCTATGACTATGATAAAGCTACGACAAGATCAATTTGAAAGCTATGCTATGACTAGACTTATTTGTAACACAAGAGATAAGTAGGAAAATTTATTGTTGCATGGGCGATTTCAAATCTCCGCTCTCAAATTGTTATAATTTTAACAAAATGTTATCACATAACAAAATATATTTAAACGCCGCAACCAATTATGGTTTATATATATATATATATATATATATATATATATATATATATATATATATATATATATATATATTTTCACTTTATTACTTTTCTGACAAACAGGAACAAAAGTTTGTAATTTTCTACGCTTTAAAACGTAAAAAATATATTATGTAACATATGGTGTGACATAATTACAAATTTCAATCGTATCATTCAGTAAAAAAATGAGCTTTATTTGTGTTCGTATTCGCTTTGGTACTGCTTTTGTAAAAAATGCGAGTACTTCAGTTTCATTGGATTTAACCATCGATTTGAATAAATTGAAAATAATCCTTATATTAATATTTCCAACATTATCATTACCGCAAAAAACATTCATAAATTTAGACTAGAATTTAATTATCGAAAAACGGGTCGCTATTATTAAATTTTCTCAAACGTTTTGGTTATTTCAGGCAATTTTATTTAGAAACAAAATTTTTTTATAAAAGTTTTTTCAATTTGTTTGAAAGGACATCATTAAGACCTAAAATATAGGTACAAAATATTATATATTATATACAAAATGATATTAATTCATTTCATTTCCATTACGTCGATTTGCACCAAATACGTAATGTTGACAGCGTTCAATGAGAGATGACTACTGGGACGGAGCTCTTACTAAATTGAGAGTCGCGCAATTTTTCACAACAACGATATCGCGATTCACATTTACGCCCGATAAGCTAAATGGATTGATTGATTTGACACTTATTGACGTCATATCAGCCTTTCAACGTAAGCGCTACATATTTACAACTCATTGTCGTTTATGTCACTATGTTGCAATAGATTCCGTTATTTAACAAGCTCTAAGGACTGGGGCAGTGTAATCTGAAACATGACAACTATATTTACTATATATACCGTGTATTTAATACGTGACTTACGAAACAACAAATAATGTAATACATTACTTAAAATATGTTATTAGAGTGTCTTTTAAAGCTGAGTGTACCTGTTGCTCAATTTTCAGAGACCGCTCTTTAACTTTCCAAATTATTGATTATGGACAAAGCACATTGTAGTCCGCAGGCAAGTTCTCGATAGTCCGCAAGCAAGTGCTCGCACCGTGTTCATATTTACATGAAATATTTTAAGCCACTTTTGGCAGCTCTATATTCAAATCTTATCAGAAGTATCGGTTAATGAATGATGGTAAATTAAAAGAGGTAATAAATACCACAGTGCATTTAACTTTTATTGAAAAAATATTATTCTTGAGATACATACTATCAAAAATTGATGAAATTTGACTCAGTCATCATTTTGATATATAGCTACGGTTACATATAAATAAGAAAGAAATAGTCAGAAATTGGCCAAAGTTGAGTTAGGTTATTTGAAAATATAGTAAACGTAAAGTATTGAACATTTGATATGAAAGCTTGATAAAATTTTATTTAATTCCACTTAGGTTTAGAGAAATAGATTACCCTTATATTAGACAACGCTCTTTTTTTTTTGCAGATTGCATAATTGTAACTAATGAATGCTGATATCTTGTGATATACCCGCACCTACAAATTCACCATTCCATTCTTCCTTATAAACAAATACATTTATTTTTGTTCACAGTCGAAATTACATTAGTAGCGACATATCCATGAAAAAAATACTTTAAATTTTGTCATTTCAAGTTATTGCTACTCTTGGTTAATAAAATATGTTACTTGAATTTTACATTGTGGTCGTAATTGGATTTCTCTAAAAGTATACAACGCGTAACCACTTCACTGTTTTCACATTTTTGTAGAGAGCATATGTAATATCGACGAAACTTTGACGAATTTGGCTTATTGTTTTACAAGGGTTATTGATTTTGCTTAGAGTTTGGATTTTTGGAAGTGTTCCCATATACTGGAACTTGCTACGTTTTTGTATTGATTAGCATAAATTCCACGATTTATAATTCTCAGCAGAGTCGATAAATTTCATTAAATGAGAAATAAGGTAAAGGTTTATGCATACAGTTTTAATTTCAACTTTATTCTAGAAAAAAATACCTGAAATTTGACATTTATTTTGGTTTCCCCTCTTTTCCGGGTCTAAAGAGAATTTGTTCCATTTTTCACACTTAGGTTTTTGAGTGACTGCCAGCATACAGAGTCCGTTAGATACTATTAAGTGTGTAGCTATAATTAAACTTTAAAGGAAAGGTTACGTATGAATTTTAATTTATTTATTTACATACGTTTACTTTTTAAGCAAACTAATTTTATGATAGGTGTAGCTATTTATCATTCTCAGTTCCATAACTGACGAAATTTATATTACAAACAAATCAAACTCTGACAGAGTAGCGACCAGATGATTGGGCAGTTAATATTGTAGGAAAGTGAGTATTCTGATGCAAACCTGTATCAAATGTTGGTGTTGCAAAACGATAATGTACGGGCCCAAGAAATCAAAGTGTAAAGACGATAGTGGTGGGCACTCACCAAAAAAGGCACAAATCATTTTCGTTTACAAATCGATATATAAACAGCGATAATATTTCGGAGTAAAGATTAACATCACAAACTGATTAAAATTCATGTCAAAATTCACTTGGTTTTGTCACAATCAATATCACTTGGTCTGTTACGAATCTTAAGAATTGGATATGACGGCTTTTGAATTCCGAGGTGATTTAACTATGTCTATATATATCTAGTATATTCCAAAGAAATAAAATTTAAGGCCAGCTTCAAAATGTTTGTGTATATATATATACATATATATATATATATATATATATATATATATATATATATATATATATTCAAAAATAATCCAGAAATATATCCAAAAATAACCCTTCTAACAAGTGTTACCATAATCGGAATTCCAGAAAGGGATCAAAAATAATTTTGCCAATAAGTGATACAATGGTAGGATTTTCAACACCTTGTGCCCTTGTATCCATCACTATTTATGTCACACGCCATAAATTTACATTTATATATATATATATATATATATATATATATAAATATATATATATATATATATATATATATATATATATAATATATATATATATATATATATATATATATATATATATATTTACAAGCTATAGCAAAGGCAATTCTCAGAAACTACATGAATATTCTCAACCGTTAACTCACTATTACAGGTGTGATTCCAACAAAAAATTACTTTTTTATACCGAAACCTGCTTCAAATATACTTAGTAACAAGTTCTATCTCCTTACATCTTATTAAAGTGATATCATTAACTGGAATTTAAAAAAATGTACGTTCTGTATAACAAAAAAATTTGCTCTTAAACTTACATCCAAACCTAAAGTTACAGTTTTTTATCCAAAGTTGTATTTCAATACATAAAATTAACGATAATATTCTGAGTAACATTCTCATTCATAACAAAGTTTATTCACATTCAAAAATACTAAAATGATCAGATGTTTTTGTCACTGACGTTTTAAAATAATTTTGATATCACACAAATTTATCATCTACCATATTCGAAATTCATGCCCGAATGTATTCATGTCTGATGAAATTCATGCTTCACGTAGTCAAAGTTCGTCGTCAAAGAGAATATATTCATGCCTGAGTTTATTCACTTTGACGACGAGCTAAAACTACGTTTTCGCAGAAATAATGAACTACAGATATTTGATACCGAGAGTCATGACTATGTTTTACAAATTTTATATATATTTAACTTTCAATATGTATAGTAAAATGTGAGGTTAATTTATTAATTCTGTTATTAGTAACATATGAATAGGCAAAATTAATAACATATGAATAGGCAAAATAATTAGACAAAATTATTGGACTGAAAAATTAAATACTTCACCTTTTTAGTTTTAGCGTAAATCGTGGGACGTGTTGAACTTTTCATTAACTAACAATAAACTCATAAAGTTTAAGCTGGTTTCACTTGCTTCAATGAGTTTTTTGGTTACGTATTTTTATCAGGAGGGTGTTATGATAAAAGAGGGTGGTGACGATATTGATTTCTGTGGTGCCAATTTCGTTCCCTTTAAATGTCATATTGATAAAAATATTGACAAAATTATACGGAATTCTCGTGGCAATACACATTCTGGCATTGAATACAAAGAGAAGTGATGTGGAACCTTAGTAATTCAGATATTGTAGTCCTCACCCAAGTTAAAGTGAAAAATTTGACGAGTGATATGAAAATGGTAAAAACGCACGGTGAACAACTTGATTTTAGTTTTATAAACTTCATTTTTTATGTTTCTCCAGAACTTAATTTAAGTTCATTTTACGAAACTGACAACATATCAATAATGATACTTTTAAGCTATTTTTCGCCTTTAAATGATAAGGTAAAAATGGAAGGAAAGACATGTTCTCTCAAAAACCTTTAAAAACTAACTGGTTGCAGAGACCTATTTGTCTGAAATGTAGCATAATTTGTCTTCATTACTGCAGACTCAGACCTATGTCAGTATTATTCAGATTACTTGAATTTTTCTATTTGTATTTTACTAGCTATCAATGTTCTCTTCCCTGTACTAGGTTTTAATAATTTAGGGGATCGCTGGGAAAATCTGAAATGAAAGTTAAATAAAACATTCAGCTAATTTATTTTATTGGGATGGGGCTAGAAAGATTTAATTTACTTTTGTGCACTTATTTAATCTATGCACATACAAAAAAAATTAATTGAAAGTTCTTACTTTTGCTTAAAATTGGTTACACATTTTTGCTTATTTTTGTAACAAAATTATTTGTACCTAATAGCATATTTTATCAAATTATTAAAGTTTTTCGAAAAAGACTAGGTTTAATATTTTTCTTCCATTATTTTTATAATTTATTTTTTCAGATACTTTTTCCGCCGCTTTCATGACACTTTTTCTGCATAGATGCAATAATGTTGACCAATTTTCACTAAAATAATAAATTACATAACGATGTATATCAAATGTAATTTCATTCAGCTTTCCCAATAAAATTCCTGTCAAATTTCCTTTCTGGTAAATATAGAGTTACTAACATGTTCATACATAGTAGTTTCTAATATATTTCACGGTAATCTAGCGGTATCCGCGATTCGTACACATAGATCACTAAATAAACTACCTATTTACAATAAATAAGTGACCAGCAAATTTATACAGCCAAATAGTAAACCTACCAAAGTAATTAAAATCGAACAAATTTTAAATAAATTGTGAAAACAATGTAAGCTTATTTTGAATACGTAAAATATCACATTTGTGCGCTTTGCTTACTGAAACACATATTAACCCATTCTGAACCACTCTACACTTCATCGGAGGCCACGTTCACTCCGGTAATCTATATTCTGGTAAACAATTTCATTGCGCGATTTAAAATATACATAGCGCTATCTGTTTATGTGGATAGGCATTCTATAGATTTGTGTAATTACTCTACATATATTTGTCTTTCATATCTCTTTGTGTATTCGTTCTACAAACAATTAAATATATTCTTGGTGTATTCTACCAATTATCCCTCATCCCCTCGATAATTTTTTTTGCAAATATTGTCAGTGCAAAGATACGAAAAATTAACAATTTAATTATTTGCACAGATTTGACATAATTATGGACAAAATCCTTCCTTTTCATCAAATATATATAGACGCGCCATCAATGCGCTTATACTTAATGCCCGTACCATATAATACCTGTATTTATTCGAGTCATTTGTATCCTCATATTTAATCATTTTCTGGAAAAAATAATTACCCTGACGCCGAAAAACATTTTTGATGTGTTTGAGTCTTTTCATCCCAGAATATTTCACTACCTGTATTTTAATTTCACTGTAACCCGAGACACGTATTAAATTCAAACACAACCAAACCAGAATTCATCACAGCTTTTCACAAAATAATTATGATGCTCCCAAATTATTTCTATAATCTCATCACGACAAAATTGCTGCCTCGAATGCTCAAAGCAGGGTTTAAAACGTGCGCTTGGACGCGTTTTTATTTTCCTGATTAAGTATGAGATGAGCAGCTTTATTAACTACCTATTATGAAATCTCTTTCCGGGTAACTTTTTCGTCGTGATTTTTGTTTAAAAATTTTATTACTACGCTACTTAAATTAAAATAAATAATTTTATTACTACTACGTTCATCGTGAAATTATTGGAAATGGAAAATAATAGCTCTGATATCAAAATAAATTAAAATAATAATATGAATGATTAAATTTATAGCTCTGATGTCAATGTAAATAAAAGTAATGATGTAAGAGATAATATATATATATATATATATATATATATATATATATATATATATATATATATATATATTCGGCTTTAAGAGAGGCTGAATGCATCAACACAAGCAATCACTGTGAAATTCCGATTGAGCAATAAACGAGGTTTAATATCTATCACAGTGATATTTTGTCATTTCAGTTAAACCGACAAAATAGAAAGGAAAGAGAAGTGAGTTTATTTGTAGGTAGCACCTTATTCTCTGCAATGCGCGGTGATAATAATCGAATTTGGTGCAGATTTAGTTTTACTGCAATGAAAAAAAATCAACTGAGGAAATGGGCCTACACTTTGGCCGATTAAAACTAAATCTATTATTTCGAATTGAACGCGCTTTTGGGCAAAGAGAGCTATATAATTAGGACCTTTCAGTGATTAATTTATTTGGAAATTAAATCTACACTAAGTCTTATTTATAAGTATTGTTCGGATTTATAAATAAATTAAGTACATATATTGTTAACCTCGTTAAGCCTAAAAGTACATATGTGTATATATGTATATACATGTATCTATATATATATATATATATATATATATATATATATATATATATATATATATATACATATATGTATATTTATATATATATATACATATATGTATATATATATATAAATATATATATACATATATATATATATATATGTATATATATATATTGGTAAATTGACTAAATTTTTACTTTTTTTGATACACATAAGGTAAAAAAGCTGATAGCAATGGTGAGCGCCATTTTTGTTTGTTTTTGCGTATGCGTACATTTCTTGTTTATTATGTTGTATTCATCTATCTCTCTAGGTTGATACTTAAGTTCGCATTTATTTTCCGTCCATATTGCGGTAAATTAATCGTTGCAAACATGTTACAAAACGTTTCATGAAAGACGTTGAGATCTTGATTGTTTACTCGCATCGCGTACAAAAAAGTTTCAAATATTGAATATATTTGGCGTTAATTTTGTAGAAATTCATTATTGAATTAATTTTGTAGAAATTCATTATCAAGAAATGAGTTTCACTTATAAATTAAAGGTTCTATTTTAGTTTATTTTTTATTTGTGTTTAACTTAGTTCGCGAATTTGCAATAGTATATACGTGTACGTACGAGTAATTAAAATCACTGGTATATGCTAGTATTAAATAAATATTGAAATGGACCTTTATATAAATGTAATAAAATTAAAATAAGTTGGTCGTGAACGCGATATGCAAATATTTTTATTAGATTTTAAATAAATAAAAAAATAATTGAAAGATATTAAATAAATTGTTATTCATGTAATCTATGTTGAAGCCAATTTGCCATAAAATTATACAAAGGTGTATCAAAAGCATTTGTATATTGTTTATGTAAGTGATTCTCTGCGTGAAACTTAGTATAAAAGGATAACGAACTGTATGAAATTTGACCATTTCTGAAGTAGTTGCAATTTCAATAAAAAATTTAAATTTTTTTGTAGAAACATGCTTTAGATATATTCAATTTGATGCGCAGAAGTATCTGCTTGAATAATAAATATATTCCTAATTATATATTTATACAGGCTGTAACAAGAACGTATCTACTGTTCCTAGAGGCGAAATTGTGCATCAGAATGCCATGAATATTTTCAGCGGTTTTTGAAAAAAGCACTGTCAGTCAACCTTGCGATTTCAACGAATATCAAATCATTTTTTTTTACTGAAACACGCTTTAACTATATTCAACGTGATGTATAAAATTATCTGTATGAATAATAGACTCGTTCCTTGTTACGATCTGTATATTCTACCAAGACCCCAAAAAAGAAATAAATGTTTTTCAAGACCATATTCGTTTACATTATAAAAGGTTACGATGAAAATAGATCTCTCTGACTAAAAATTCAAATCGTACACGTATGATCTGTTTATTTGCAGTATGTGTTTTTTCCACTAAAATATGGCGCTACAATACAAACACTCTTCTTCCATGCGTATAATAAAAACTCAGTAATCAAGTTCGACCCAGAGCGTAAACACGTTCTGTGTCCTAATTACGTTCAGGTCAGTAAATCAACTGGGGCAGGATGTTGCCTCGGGGATAGAAGTTCGGTGAACGAAGCAAACATCATCGCATATAAAATTATTAAACGTGCAGGGTAGAGATATAGAACGAACAAACAACAATCTCTCACTAAAAGCAACAGGAGATGGGACATTGTAGAACTGTAAAAAATAAAAGGGATAAAACGTTTTATTTTAAAATTAATATTTGTACATATAATTATAAAATTGTATTTTAGCTATGATGCAAATAGAACAAGTCTGTTGTGACTCCTTACTTGTTTCTCAGTTCTATTCCATTGTTCTTTTAATTTCTTAATTAATAAACTCATCAATTAGAATTAGTTTCAGACGACCAAAATCGCTGCGGATGTGCTCCAAGATACTTTTATTATTCATTCATTAGAATTTCTTTCAAATATCATTTTTTTGTGTAATTTTTTATCGATTTGTGATAAAAATTAATAAAGTGTATTTACAGATAGGAGAAAACTCTTTTTTGTATACTTATCTAACACAATTATCATATTTTTATTTTGAGAAAAGAAGTATGCACCCGCACTTTTTAACTCTTTTCTTCAAAAGTAATTTAACTTCTGAAAGTTTGTCACGTTGACTTTCAAGCTTTTACTAAGAACCCCGGGGATATATGGTATAAATATCGTTTACGGTTTTACTGGTCAACGTAAGCTCAGAATTATAGTTTAGATGTTTTGGTATGAATGATTAGAGGTAGTAATAGCTGATTACATGAAACAAATTAGAAAAATTCTTGAATGTTGTTTGGATGAATTATTTTGGCATATCAGGGAATTTTTGACACGAGAATTTATAATTACTTTTAATTTCTCATCCGTAATTCCAGTTTTGCAATAAAGCCTTTTAATAGAATTGTATATATATATATATAAATATATAATTACATGTGTGTGCGTGTATAAACATTCTGTTAGTGCAATTCTAGTATTTCGGCGTAATAAATATGTTAGGACCATAAGGGATATGTTTTATTTAATTAATAAAGACAAAAGACTATAAGGTATTAGATCAGGCATGGATTCCGCTCGAAATTGATTTCATAAATTCAATGTGCTTGACATTAAGCCACCTTCATCGCATTGTGTGTAACGGTGCGGTGAATTGAAAAGTCAATAACAAAGGACAACGTTAGCTCGTTTACTGACTTTTACCCCACTTGTAAAAGTGCTATACATTTTGAATTTTTAATTTCCTTGAATCTTTTATTACACGAAAATAACAAGTCTGAATGTTATTTTCGATAGAATCTTGCGACTGAGTTTATGCAATTAAAGCGATCATAGTCGCTCTTAATTTCTTGTAGTTTTTGATAACTAATATTTTTAATAATATAGAGTTATTTTACGTTTAAATTATCTAAAAATACAGTTTAAAGGTGATGAAATATTACAGCGCCATCTAGTTTTAATTTAATTACAAAAGTAATTTTGTTGCACTACGTTATCTACCTATCTAGCGTCGATGATCTTCGTATAATATTACAGTAACTATTGGTTGGGTTAAAACTGTATGATATGCATACAGTTTTAACTATTCTTGTAAAATGTACAAGTGTCATATTTCTGGCACATAAAAATATGCATTCGTTTGAAGTGCATGCAAAAAATTAGATATTAAAGTTCGTGATTGGACCTAGACGTTTAATGTTCGATGGTAAAGGAAAAACATAATTTTATTTTAGTTTCTAATTATGGAAATTCTAGGAAATTCGAATTGATATTAAAAAATATTTATTGTTGAAAAATGATATTTTCCGTACAATGCACTAAGTAAAGGTACATGATTTGGCTGATTCTTTTGACGTTGGATTATTAACTAAGATATGCTTTAGAAGTTTAATGTTGTTGTAGATCTATTCACTTATATTTTCTACACTTTTCGTCACAAAATTAATTGTTTTGGTTTTGGCGTCCTTGCTAATTCGCATTTAATTAATGCATATTTATATTAAGCCAATATTCCCAGAGTCGAAATATAAATATAAAGTTTATTCATAGCTTGCTTCTGAATGCATATTTTATACGCTTATTTTAGAAATAATACCCAACCAAAGGCTCTATTAAATGGAGAGTTCAATATACTCAGTCAACTGATAAATTTGGTCATACCGTGACCAAATTTATCGTACGTGTAAGTCATAATTTTTATTTTATTTCTGCTTTTTATTCTATTTTATTTTAAGTCATAATTTTTATTTTGTTTATATTTGCGAAATATTTAAATTACATACAATATTATGGCTGGGCTGAATTGGAATTCCACTACTTATTACCGACAAGGGAAAAGCAAAATAATGAGAGAGTTTCCAGAAGAATTTAGAGCTAATGCGAAATACGAGTATGGAGATGTGCTCAAACTGAAGGATAACGAATAATTGGTTTTTGACTCAAATTTTATTAAAACGAGGGAAGACGAGGAACAATCGTGAAATAAGATTTCAAAACAGTTCGTATAATTTTCCCAAATATTATGTTGAGTAGAAAAATGAACTCTGCCAATGATTTTCCTCTCCATAAATAGATGGTTGAAATATGTTTTAAAAGCGCTGCCGGCAGTGGTCTGATAAAAAATTTACGGTTATTTATTACGAAAAAGGGATCAAGACATCTTTCAGTATTCTTGTACATATATAAACACAAACACATTTTTAGCAAATTATAGTACTTTTCTTACTAACATCACAAGTTTTTAAGTACTAGAACGTGAGCCTTTTAATTTTGTCATCAACAAAATAAAAACGATTCGAACTATATTAGATATGGTCTTTACTTCATTGGCTTAAATAATTATACTAAAAATGTTAACTGCATTGCCTTAAATAATAGAGTTACTTTATTAAAACGAGGGAAGGCCAGGAACAATGGTGAAATAAGATTTCAAAACAGGTCGTATAACTTTTACAAATATTAAGTTGAGTAGAAAAATTAAATCTGCCAATGATTTTCCTCTCCATAAATATAGAGATGGCTGAAATACCAAAGAGGTAGTCTCTTTGGTATTTTCATCTTTCAGTATTCGTGTATATATTTATATATAAACACACAGACATTTTTAGCTAATTACTGTACTTTTCTTACTAACATCACAAGTTTTTAAGTGCTAGAACGTGAGCCTTTTGATGTTGTCATCAACAAAATAAAAACGATATGAACTATATTAGATATGGTCTTTACTTCATTGGCTTAAATAATTATACTAAAAATGTTAACTGCATTGCCTTTAATAATAGAGCTACTGAAATGTTAACTGCATTGGCTTAACTAATCGCACTAAAACTGTTAACTACATTGGTTTAAATAATTGCACTAAAAATATTATCATACAAGAAATATATAATCATACAAGAAATGTTAACTGCCTTGGCTTAATTAATTGCACTAAAAATTTTAACCGCGTCGGCCTAAATAGTTGCACTAAAATGTTAACTTTATTGCTTAAATAATCACACAAAAAATTTTAACTGAATGTGGTTAAATGTTCACTTTAAGAACGTTATCTGCCTGGGCTTAAATAACCATACTTAAAATGTTAATTGCATTGATTTAAATGATCACACTAGAAATGTTGACTGTATTGGCTTAAATAATATCACATTAAAAATATCAACTGGATTGGTTTACATAATTGCCTTAAAATTTTAACGACATTGACTTAAATAACCACACTAAAAATGTTAACTGCATTGGTGTATATAATCAACCCTATTCTATTTAAATTAATATTAATTTTTCAATAAATACTAATTTTTTGGTAATGATAATTAAATAATATTTAATTTAAAATCCTTCTCTCCTCTAACAGTCACTCCTATTTTAGTTCGTTACTTCTGCGAGAGGATTTTAATCAGCTTCATTATATTTGACCTATTTGATTTTAAAATCAATTTATTGAGTATTAACATCTGCACGTGACTTCTACTGATCCATTTCATGTTCACGTGGACTATAGTAATGCAGTCTATATAACAATCCGGATTATAATTTAACTCATGCTAAAATGAAAATTATACAATTTTACAGACGATACTACGTGATCAAGCATCTACCTAGTATCATATAAGATTAATGCAAATCCTGGGAAAACAATTTCGGGATAGAAGTAGTTTATATATTTTATGCACGCTATATTCATATTAAAAATTTCGTGTAGATTTTGTCTTAAATTAGAACCTAATAACTAACAAGCATGCACCCATTCATTCAAACTTTTTCAAATCTTAATAAAACGGGGGAAAATGAGGTACGACAGTGAAATAAGATTTCCAAACTGTACGTATCATTTTACCAAATATTACGGGCTATTATCGGGAAAATATTATCAGTTTCATTTAAAATAGATTTACTACTTGATTATGAATTTACCAAAAGACGGTATCGATATTCAATATTATTGTGAAGTGTTCTGTTTTTAAATAATAAATGTACATTTGCACTCGAAACGAAAGATGGGTCAAAAAATGAAACATAATATTTATTAATGTTACATCAACAATATTTAATGACTTGCTTTGTCATCTGTTATCAATCTGTAGTTTTGATTGTTAAAATGGCCCAAATTAATATCTTAAATACGAATAGAATTCGCATTACGAGGGCTCCTTTTACTTAATTATGTATATAAATTTAAATAATTAAGGGTAAATATAAATTTTACTGTTCACTAGGTAAATGAAATCAGTTTTCAGTATTCTTCATACGTGAAAGATATCATGAATTACTTTAAACTATTTGATTTTATTACTTATAACGTCTTCTAGATATTTTATATTAATCATTATTAGAAACAAAGGATATCGTAAATATTAGAGCTGAATTACTGTTTCTTATGCAATGAAGTCTTTGAGGTAATTTAAATCGTTGGACAAGTAAAATTAAAAAAAAATTATTGAAATAAAATCGCTTGTCTTAGAAGTTAGAAGTCTTAGACAGAAAAAGGAACAGATGGAATACGTTGCTGTAGCTTTCGCCTTCCGACCTTGTGCGCATGGAATAATGAAAGTGGACTTAGATGTAAATTAAACTTCCCTATTTAGATTAAAAACCCTCTTTTAAATTTCATTTCCCTTTTTCGTTTAAGTAACTATAATATATCCACGATATAATAGAGTCATTGAAATATAAATATAAGCAGAGTATTATTGAGTTACAAACATTTATCAAAACTAAAATAAATACCGAGAATTATAAAACTACACATTTCTAATGGATGCGTGAAACAGATTTCTTCCCATTTAATAAATATCAGTCGGTTTGCCTTGAAAACGTACATTGTGCGTACATTGTAGGGGGAGGGCGGGGGCAGGATATTTTACAACAGTTTCTTTTAAGTGTTTCGTCTCTCTTCGAAATATTATATTATATATATATATATATATATATATATATATATATATATACATATATATAATATATATATATATATATATTTATATATATATATAAAAGGCAATGTTCCGATTGACATATGAACGCCCAACCTAAGCCGTTAATGATAAAAAAATTTAAAATTAGGGAATAGTGTTGATTTTATAATAGAGGCATCGCTTAAGGGATTTTTCGAAATTCAGCTCCTAAGGGGATGAAAGGGTTTGACTAATTAGATTTGGTAAAAAATTATGGTAAGTTTTACTTAAAAATTGGTATTACGGTTTTTCAATACAAATAATGTAACAAGTATTTAAGCATTTTATAACATTCAACAATCAAGGGGTTAAAAAAATGGTTGCAATATTTGCATAGGAAAAATTGTAATGGTAATTTTTCTTCAAACTTGATATTAATGCTTTTCAATACAAGTAATGAAACAAGTATTGAGGATTTTCCAGGATTCAACCTCTAAGGGGTGGCTAAATTTGTACGGGAAAAAATTGTTATGGTAATTTTTACTTAAAAATTGGTATTATTGCTTTTCAACACAAGTAATGAAACAAGTATTGAGCACTGTCCGAGATTCAATCCCTAATAAGGTGAAAAGGAGTGGCTAAATTTGTGTGGGAAAAAAAATTTATGGTAATTTTTACTTAAAAATTTGTATTAATAGTTTTCAATACAAAAAAATGAAACAAGTATTTAAGCATATTTCTATATTCAAACCCTAAGTGTGTGAAAATGATTGGTTAATTTGTGTGTCAAGAAAGTTGCTATGATCATTTTTACTTAAAAATTGTATTAATGCTTTGCAACATAAATAATTTAACAAGCATTTAAGTATATTCCGATATTCTGCACCTGAGGGGGGGGGGGGGTGAAAAGTGGTTGCTATATTTGAATGGGGAGATAATTGTTATTGTAATTTTTATTTAAATTTAGTATTAATTTTTTAAATACATGTAACAAGTATTTAAGAATATTACGAGATTCAACCTCTAATCGAATGAAAATAGGCAGCTAAGAAAAAGCGGAAAATATATTTCTATTGTAAATTTTTACGTGCTACTGTGTCCATTGACTGTAGGGAGGGGGGGAGTTGAGTGGTTTTCCTAGAGCTAATGCCGCTTATGTTATATTATGATGTTTTTGAATTCAAGATGTTTCTCTTCTGTTTCGCAACGTCGATTATAAAATGTGATCGGCATTGACTTAGGGGAGGATTTCTTCTCACATGATTTTAGCACCAGAGAGTATAACCACCAATGTGATACACAAGGAAGTGCTGTATTAAATTCTAACTTCCTCTCTGCTGCTTTATTTGCGTAAACTATGTAGACACTGTAGAGTTTGTTGATATATAAATAAACAATAGTGTTAACAACATACAAGAAAGTAGAAATTTAATAAAAATGAAAACGGCTTTTTATTTTATATTTTGAACTGCAAAACTGATTTTTATTAAATTCACTATGATCGATATTGAAAGATACTTAAGCTTATAAAAATAGAATAATTGTAACTTGATTACTAGTTTCAGAGAAATACGTGGATAAACATATAGACAAATATGAAATGTTTTCGAATATTGTGCATTTGTTTAGAAGCTTTAAAAGACTAATATATTCAATAACATTAAGTACATTTGGGTCTCTTTATAACCTCCGTTTTGAAGTTAATTAAAATTTTGACTTAAGTTTAGAAAACGTATCGTCTACGCGGGCGAAAAACTAGTTCATATATAAAAGGAAAAGAAAGTTCATAAGAGTTTAATTACTATTTTTAGCTTTCTCTAGGCCCCACACAATAAAATAGTATTGTATATATACAAAAAATTTAAACTTGAAAAACAATTTGAATTCAATGTTTATTACAGGTGGAAAACCTTTACAAAATTATTGTAATAATATCTAATTTTACCTTTACTTTTATTTTAAAATTGAATTTACTCGATAGAATTTTTACAATGTTACCTCCAACATTTATTAAATACTTTTTTTATGGAATCATTAGAACACCAATTACAACTGCATAGAGGTAAATATACCTTACACAAAAATACTTTTCACATTACGTTTAGTCAGTCTAAAAGTATTTAAAATTATTTAAAATTCTTAGCTTTGAGTACTGCTAAGAATTTTAAATAATTTTTTTATATTGAGTTATATATAGTATATATATATATATATATATATATATATATATATATATATATATATATATATGTATATATATATATATATATATGTATATATATATATATATATATATATATATATATATATATATATATATATATATATATATCAATGTGTTTATCATAGAACACTAAATCTAACCAGTATTTTGCGAAATTTATTTTCCAAGAATAAATTAATCAATTTAATTGCTAAACGCTATATAGTTTGAGCAAGGAAAGTAATTAGCAAAGTTTAAAGCTTGAACCATATTTCATAATTATTGAATCATTTATAGCTTATAAATTATATTTTTTCAAACTTTTTTGAATATTTTGAGCTTGATTATACATAGTAAGGACGTTTCATTGAAATAAATATAATGAGCCCAAATGAGATGGAATTAGTGTTAACCATTGAACAGTTTCCAAAATCATCTTTTCACTTCATTAATAGACCCTACTAGTTACAATTTATAATCAAAGTGATTCTAAATTGATATTAAATTCTATGGGTTAATTTTGACCATTGAGAAATTCCCATGAAATCCTATCTTCATCATCCGACTCTACCTGTAAAATATGTTACCACAGGATTCATGGAAATAAGTAAAATGTCCCCAAATTATGGGCTTACTGTTAGCCACTGGAAACTCCCTGTAACCACTCCTTCCTCCATTATCATATTAGGTCTATGAATTATTGTATTGAAATTCATAAACTTTTAAAATTTCTTGTCGATAAATCAAAATAAAGTAATTGTTAGCTTTGTTGTATATATATATATATATATATATATATATATATATATATATATATATATATATATATATGTCGACGGCCTGGAACCAATGCAACAAAAGCGCATTACTGCACTATTTGCATACTGCATACAACATTTGTTTACCAAATATTATACCTGCCCTAACAAAGAAACGGAAACGGAGGCGACAGTTTTTTGTCACCGAACGTAGCCGTGGGCCCATGTGAAAGGGATATGTTGAGAGGGGTGCGGGAAGCTTTACCTGGCACCTCACAAAGATTCCTTTGTTATGATTTTTGACCTTCACTTAATTTTGGGAGCCCGACGCGATCACATATCGCCAACGGATTCGTTTACCCGTCTCTGCCATTGTCTGTTATATTTAATTTAGAAGTGTATACATCCACACCCGCGCACATGGTCTGGTGCATTCCATTTTGCCCTGTCACCAGGTGTTCAATATTATCTTTGAAATGCCGCAACACGTGTCAGAAGATTTAAAAAATATGAGATCTTGGAGTATCGATGGGTTAGCTCCAAGATCTCATACTGAGCTACGTAGCTCAGTCCACGATACTTCAAATATTCTTCTCCTGTTCCATATATTTCCAGACCATACATCCATTTTTCTCGTTTTCAATAGCGTCTACGTTTTTGCGGCGTAGAAGAAAATGGGGAAAAATTTACGCTCGACCCAGTCGGATTCTTGTTATTTTAGTAATGTTACTGTTCTTCCATAACTTCTTCAGGTCGTCCATAAGAGACCATGTAATCGACAAACGCCTTTTGGTTTTAATAGTTTATTCGCCATAATTAGAAATCAATACCTCCAAATAGACAAAAGATTGAACCACCTCACGATTAATGCGTGACATCCGGCGAGTTATCGTCAACACGATGACGGAATAATGTGATGTCTGCATATTAAAAGATTTGTAATCTTTGAGCCACCAATTGTAATTCCGTCCATCCAATTGTCGGGAGTAACCTTCATAATTTCTGTATAGATCTTAAAAATAAGAGCGGCGAAATTATATTTCCTGGACAAACCCTGTTAATTTAGTTTCTTCAAATAAGAGGTGCAGTGAGTGAAGAAGGAACCAGGTTAGATTAGAGTGGGCTAAGGTTAGGTTAGGTTCGGTTACATTAGTTTACGTTAAGCCAGGTCAGATCAAGCCAGGTTAGGTTGGGAGAAGAGAGGCGAAGCGAGGTCAAATCAGGTTAGGTTAGATTAGGTTATGTTATAGTATAGTAGGTTAGGCTATGTTAGGTTAAGTTGGTTTAGGTCAGGTTATTTTAGATTAAATTGTATAATATTGTTCTGATAACAAGAGTATCTAATAAAACATATATTTGTATTATTTTACCCAACAGATGATTGATATTTTTCACAATGCCCGATTGAATATTTTAAATGCTTATATTATAAATAAATATAAGCATTTATAATAATGATCACTTTGTTCACATCAATGCAAAGGTAATATATGTTTTATTTACAGGGAAAACTCTTTGTAGTGAAATTCAAGTTATCAAACAACATTTTCGTTATAGAGTGTTAAGGTAACAAGGAGCGAGTCAAAAATAATAAAGTAATGTTAAAATACAATTAATTGAGAATTTTTCTTATTTGTCTTATTTGAAAAAGACGCAAGAAACACACAAATAATATTATATAAAGGTCACGAACAAAGCGAAGTAACTAATTTACATTTTTTGCAAATAATAAGATGTTTAGATTATTCTTATGTATTTAAAATTATGTTTTGAGAATAGGTCCATGCATATTAGAATATCTACACTTTTCGTTGTGGTTACAGATGAGAATAAAAGAGATGTGAACTCAAGAGAGAATGTGAACTAAAAATATGAATGGATATATTTAAATAGAGGAGAAGCGAGACGAGTGCAGTAATAATTCTTCGAGTATAAAGCAAGACGGGACTTTTATCCGAAATGTCACGGAATCGTTTCCTAAACTAATTTTTATATTTTATGTGATTACAATATGAGCTTCGTCTCCATATTTACAATCAGATGATATGACTAGAAATTTTGAATTAGTCGTATGTTTTACTTAGTTTGGAAAGATATATTTTTTTTCATTTAATGTATTTTTCTGCTTGTGATATATGGATGTGTATAATTCAATTAAGTTTACGTATATCCTCCAGTTTGGGCACACGTAGAATAAATAGAGAAGATATGTATGTCCATGTCTTTCATTGAAATCATTTTAAACAATGACTAAGCAGCGTAACACAGTGCCTTATTTATTTTGACAAGTGGGAATATGTTTTATTATATTAAACTTACAATATACTTTATAATATTACAAGACTTGCGTGGAAGTCGAAATAACAAAACTTATTAGGTTCAATGAACATCATTTCCTTGTATTGTTTTGTTTTGCTTTTTGCTCTTTTTGCTTTTTTTGTAAATTTGATATAACAATTATTGTATAAAATGACCATCATACGTAAATATATTGACAATGGATGAAAGATGGGTGGATAAATATTGACACATTACACATAAGTTTCAAAAATAAACACAACACAACAAAATAAGTGTACACTTATTTTGCTAATATTATTTATATTTAAACATTTTTCTGCTCGTGTATTTATATTTAAAACTATTATCAGTGTAGTAACTACTCTTGTAGAATGCACAAAAAAAATTATCGGCAAATGAAATTGAACCCCCGTCGTCGCGTATCGTGCCAACGAACTAAACATTACGCCACAGCCGATTCAATTGACCTGTCAAAACTATTTTTATTATTGTCCTTACAATTATTCTGATTTTTATTTTTTATTTATTTTTAAAAACATCTATGAGCATAAAGTTTATTAAAAGCGCTAAGACAATACCAGTATTGTAATATTTATCAAGTGAGGTTTTTTATGTCTATAATATCCATAAAAAATCTTGTATGTTGCCGAGGGTATAAGTTGTTACTATACCAAATTTCATCAAAATTCGCCCAGTAAATTTAGCGTTATTCAAGAACTAATTTACATACAGACAAAAGTTGTAAAAACAGGTTTCTTGGCTTCTATTGTTATTCTATACGATAAATCAATCGGTCTCTTTAAAATATTTATAATTTGCAAAATTCACTCTCTTACAGTTTTAGGTACGGAGAACATTTCAATTTAAAGTTATAAATCCGTAAAATAACTATAGATATCTAGACGAAAAATTTTAAAAGTTCTGTGGATTTTCTTGAAACTATGAGTGGAAATATTCTTTAAGTCTAATTTCCTTTGCGACGTCCGAACCATTATGTCATATCAAAATTGTGTGACGCTTGAGTGGAGAAACCCAATCGACACGTCGGTCGAACCGACCGATCGCTAACAATATAGCGGCTGCCAATGTCAAAAAGTTTATTCAAATCGTTAATCCGTCGATGAATGAGTGATTCGCCACTGATTTTCTCGCCTTTACATCTTAAAACTGTCTCACAAACTTTGATATCTTGAATCATTGTTGTAGTTTTGCTACAACCTTTAAATAAACTACTGCAAACTGTTTTTTTCATAAATTTAAGTTCAATAGTTTTGGAAACAACGGGAAGGGGGGGCGAACACATATTTTTTTCCTATTTTCATGTATATCTTTGAAGATGTATTGCCTAAAGTGATGAAAATTACTTAATCCTTATTTCTAGTGGCATAATTTCATATGTCGTTAAAAATTATGCCTTTTGGGCATAGCCAGTGTCTGCATGTCTCAAGAGCTAGATTTTAAATATTTTTATGACTTCTTTTATAGATTGGATATGGGACAAAAGGCTTAGGCGGTCTGACATTTTAATCAATGCTCCTAAATCCTTTAAAATGTCGTAAGAGTCTTGCGCAATTTTAGAAGATCTAAGATTAATCGATCTTTTTTGATTTACTGTATCTGGTTAGTTTATAAAAATCGCAACATCTAGTGCGGTCAATTATACTTTGTAAAAAATAAATTTTTTTGGGGGCTGCGAATATATAGAAAAAAATCTAGTAATATAGAAAAAACTTGTTTTTTTCTGTGGCTCGTGCGCTAGGGGTACATAAGGTGGCACATGTACGAATCGAAGCCATTATTTATCTCTGTTCCAATTTGTCTAAATCCGTTCGCATTCAGTAGTTAAATCATGATCGAGTTACAAAAGGAAGAAAATAATGTTTACGGCATCCACGCTCGAATTTGAGAATTCGGAATTATTAGTTAACACGTAATTTTTTTTACAGATAGTTTGTATCGATTTCGTTGTAATTAATCTAATTTGGAAAAAGTCCTAACAACATGAGCTTAGGAAAAAAAGTACGCAGAAACTTTCACGTAAAAAGGGCAAATATACAAATCCATATAATAATAAATATATTTTTATACAGAATTACTAGTTAATTGGATAAAAGTATGAACTAAATTATTTTTCCAAATCCTTATTATCGGTCGTTTCAGACGATCAACGAACTTAAAAAAATCGAGTATATTGTAGTTTGCCCTCAGAAATTTCCTATAAAGTGTTGGATGAAAGTTTAATTGAAATAAGGGCGGGTTAATATACTTTATTAATATCCCAACATTTAAAGAGTCTGTATCAAGCGGTTTCTGGACAAAACGATGTGAGAGACGGACAGACATGTGAATGATCGGTTTTTCTTTCATAGATACGGAATATTAAAAATTATGCATATTACTCTTTTAAATAATTATTAAAAACCTCATTTTGAATATATTTGGCGTTAATGTTATAGAAATTCATTATTCACAATTAAATGGAACTACGTGATGGAGTATTATTTCTCATTCTTCAAGTTCTTTACCACGACCTAGGTTTCATTGTATTATAACATCTTCAGGTGGGCTATTAGCAAAGATCTTTGCTAATAGCCCACCTGAAGATGTTGTAATACAACGAAACCTAGGTTGTGGCAAAGAACTTAAAGAAAGTAGAAATAATACTACATCACCTAGTTTCATTTAATTGTGAAAAACCTCATTGTTATTGGCTGCAAGTGCTATCTCGTGAGATGATGAGTTCATCGCGTATTAATAACGATTTCCAAATTAAAACTAAATTTTCCGAGGTAAATAATTACTGACTAATGTCGTAAATGTGAAAGTGAGATTGTTTGTTTATTTTTCTGCCTTCACGCCTCAATAAATCAAACGGCTTTCTTAACTAATTGGACACAAATAGCTTTTGGCGTGGATATAAATATAAAATAAAATTCTATTTAGTAATTAAAAATGGTTTACTCATTAGAGAACAGCAGTGTGAACATAAATAAAAGTCTGAACAGATGTATGTAATAGTGGTACGACTACCTATCGTAGGTACAAGATTTTTTAACACCATTTCTTCGTGTCTTTGTATTTCAAACTACTTTTCCATTTCCAGCGCTAGGACCCAAATGTCCACAAGATCCTTTCTTTAATACCACCATTAATTTTAAGGTTTCGTACTTCGAAAGGAAAAAGCAACCCTTATGAAGTCACATATGTATCTGTTTTTCCGTCTATTGCAGTCGTTTTTTCTTAGCGAACGCTTGACGGGAAAACTTGACATTTATAATAAAGCACATAAGTAATAAAGTACATTTACTTGCATATATCTCGATAAATTTTAATTTTGTAAATAAGTACTCCAACATTTTTTATAATTTCTATCTTAAATTATTTATTTAATTATTTTATGTAGCACGTCTTTATTGATATATTAAACACACAAAAATATTACAAAAAATATGTAAATACATAAGTATTTGTTATGCTAGGAAGCCTATAGGAATGATTTATGGTAAATAATTTTACTTGAATATCGAAATACAGAACTTTTGATGTGCGACAAAGTGTCGCACTTACTTAGTTTCATTTTCTCCCTTCCGAAAGTACAAAAGAAAGGAAATATTTGATAAGAGGGAAAATATACGGGTGCAAGTGCGACTGTGTGTCGGGCATCGAATATTCCGTGTCTCGATTGAAGCAGGTCAATTCTAGTAATAAATAAATAAAGAGCACAATCTCTTAGGAATGAACGATGTTTGTACACAATGTTAACAAAACTTGTAATTCGAAAACACATTTATGATTAGTTGCTCCAGGATAAAACGTGTGTCTTTTGAGAAACGTACACGTGTCTCGCTACGAATGATTTTCAATAAAGAAAATATTTTTTTAGTATTGTGTCTTGAATTTTCATATTCTTAAGGTTATACACAAATGAACACAGTCTTATCAGCATGAAAAATTTAAAAATGGAAAATTTAATTGAATATACATAATATATTACAAAGGCGTATAATAATTTTTCACATATATATTCTTTACGAAGTAAAACTTGTATTAAAAACTTTAATTAAAAAGTAAAGTCTTTATTTCAAGCAGATAAATCCGCAGTTATAGTGAATATTTATACCTCTCTCTATATGTACTTCCAGTAAGCTCATACATATTCTCCTTTAAGCCCTTCTATTTTAAAATATTTGCGAGAGTACGGATTACAGCGATATTAAAATTCAGCGAGGATAAGGCCGATCGTATATATACAACGGCACGTAAAGTGTAAATGTTGTCAGATATCCGAATATTTAATATTTTGGATCTTGTCTTAACAAATTTGAAAATAGTCACAGATTTAAATTTACGGTTGATAAATTAACTCTATTTCTTACACGACTTTGCCGGCATCCGATAATAATTGGAAGCGAAGATCTCCTTCGTTTTGTGAACGAAGCTCTGTTTATTTATTTCGGAAGCCTTTGGGATTTTCCACATTTACCTAAAATATTTCATATTCGGAATAATGAGGAGAAACAACCCTGTAACAATATGTCATAGAGAAAAATGCGCCCTATTATTTCGGAAACGTAGAAAAATATATTCGTAACTTCTTGACTATAATATAAATATATTTAGAATCTTTCATTGAGAATATTCTTTCATTAGAATCTTTCATTGAGAATTTTTAAACTAAATTAAAAAATATGGCAAAGGAAACTAGTTCAAAATTGATATCTAATTTAGAAATAGTGTATATAAATACTTTTGTAAATTCCTGTAAGGGAAAATACTTAAATTTATTGCAACGTTAGATAAAGGACGGTTTCGATGTTTCGATGTTTTGATTAAATGTCGATAAACACATGCAGGCAAGGTAAATAGAAAGACGGCAAGAAAGAGCTTCAGATTTAGCTACTACCGAAAAAGGATAGCTCTTAGCAAAGAAAGAATAAAGGCAGCAATTTACTTTGCAGTTTCTTCGTACATTATTTCTGTGAAGGTATGCTTGTGTTTTCAGTGAAAACTCTTTTAGTGAATAGATTATTAAAGCGTAGGTTTTACATTTTCAATTTCATTACGTATAATGAAATTATCGCGAAGCATATTTTTATTTAAAAAGTTTGCTCTACCCTATTCATAAAGATCAACAACAAAAACATTAAACGGTAATTATAAATATTCACGTTTATTTGTTTGTATGTTTAACGGTTTTAGTTTGCATTATTTGTTACTTTAATTTATCTTGAAAAGGAATGAAAATTACTGGAAAAAAATTAAAATCCTTAATGAAACAACTAGATTTTCTTAGAATTATTTTCAAAATGAAATTTAAATATTGACTAATACACCCTTTTCAATTGAAACTAATTTTTTTTAAAGATTCTGTTTTGTACAGTCATACATATAAGAGTACATTTTGTAATTGACTTTGTTGAGGAGAAACTTCTCTTGCTATAATAGTGTAAGTTCGCATGTCGAGGAGCTGGACCGAAGCAAAAGTGAAACGCTCTCTTCACTACACGTAGGCAGTGGGGAGAGCGGGTGATGGATAATATCCACATTTCTGGCTAGCTACCGAATATTTTTAAAAGAAGTAAATAAAGGATTAATTAATTTTTTCTTTGATCCTTAAGAACAGTCGCTAATAAATTATAGTCCAGATTCTAATGGAAATTGGTCGCAAGTATATAAAACATTAAATTAAAAATATCTGCATACCGGTGTAGTCCAGCGCCCGGGATAATTCCTGAACAGCTTGAGAAATTTCTTTTTTGTTTGAAAGTTGTTGAAATTAAATTTTTGTTTGAAAATTTTTGATAAATATTTAACGATTCCAAAATTGTTTTTCCCACATCTAAATTTTGGGCAAACGGATCTTTTAATTATTTTCACATTTTTCACGTTGTTAGTCTTTATGAGGTAAATAATTTTATGACTATTTTCCCAGGGAAAATCTGATTAAAGTATTTCTCTCACAAAATCAAAGCAGATTTCAAAATTGTTTTTTCCACATCTAAATTTTGGGTAATGACAAACGGCTCTTTCAATTATTTTCACATTTTTCTCGTTGTTAGTCCTTATAAAGTATACAATTTTATAACTATTTTCCCAGAGGAAATTTGATTAAAGGATTTCTCTCACAAAATCATAGCAAATTGCATACTTTTGTACAGGATAGATAGGATACGGTGAGAGAGAGTAGGTGCAGTTTCAAATAAATGCGAGTTTGTTTCATGCATCGAAGGCATCTGCACCTAGTTGGAAGTGAAATTATTTTATTCATCATAATTTTTCACTGATATGTTTTACCACCAAGTTAAGATGTATTCCATAAAATTAATTATCATGTTATATATATAAAAACATATATATGTATGTATATACGTACATGAGTAAGTTGGTTCAGACTAAACTTTTTAAGGATATCAACAAATGAAATGTCCTTAGATTCGTCATGGTATAACATTATGAACTTCCTAGGGTATATATTCTTATGAATTTCATAGACGATGTATTTATTTATTTTGTGCTTTCTTCCTCCTCTTCCTCCGTAGTCCGGTTTTATATTTTTCTCTTGTTTCGGTTTACTTTTAATTGAGTTTCACCTCTTGAAGAAACTATTTGACTTGTGATCTGGATAGTTTAATTGGTAACACGATCAATTTACATGTTTTATAAAAGTGATAGCCCCTTTAAAGTCTGCCGAGAAGCTGACTCCGTTGAAACCTCGCAAGAGGCAGCCGACTCCGTTGAAACACCATAAGAATGTAAAATTTTCGGTTTCTATTTTTATTTTTAAAAACAAATAACAATAAAATCAAAACGAAGCAACATCCCAACGGCCACAACAAAGAAAAGTCTACTCAAATACGATTCGAGATATACTGTAAGATGTGGACGTTTGACAAACTCTTTAGATCGTTTCTTGCCATTATCTAGACCATGTATAGAGATCATAAACAAAATATTACGGACTAATTGTAAAAAAAAAGGAAAAAATGGAAATTTTACTTTCAAAATTAAGTAAATTGCAATCCTAAAAAAATTTTTTTTAACAATTTCTTTTAGGCGAATTTTCTTTAGGCGAACTGAACTATCAACAAAATACATGTCCTGCAAACTTATTAATTATTTTAATTATAATTAGAAGACACTAGTCACACCGCTTGAAAATTATAGCTTATTAATGAGTTTTTTTTTGTAATATGACTTCATGTATTACTTAACAGCAATATCTATTACCCCTTAAATATATTCAATAAAACGAGCAATGGTATTCAAGATCTTGCTTCCTTTTCAATATGTTTGTTTTTCATACTTTATTAATAGCTTTAATGAAAAATCAATCATAGGAGTATAACAGCCTTAAATATCGTCTAACTTAAGAAAATCTGTATCGTGGATTTCATTTACTTATCTAAGTATATTCATTTTCAATCTCAGTCTCTAAGATCAAAATAGTGAGACTTTGTCTATCTGAGTAATCCATCGTAGTCCTTTATTTGCCAAAAATTAGTCGACAACTGAATAGAAGTTCGAATATCGCCTTCTTTACAAACATTACCTCCACAACTTTAAACAGATTATGTGATATCCCAGAAATTGCTATAAAAGTGGCGACTCACCTAATATGATACCGATGGCATTATGCATTACATTAATTGTAGCGATTATGCCACTTGTTTAAATATTATAGTTTTGTAATACTGAAATTTTCAAAACTTAAATTTGACTCTAAAAATTATATTAATTAAATATTTACAAACTCCAAATAAAATGAATAACGTTTATACTACTAATGGTAATTAGTTCTTCAATTGAGCGTATACATTATTTTTCAACATTTACATTTGCTTAAATGTTTATAGTACCTACTTACATCATCATAAAATGTAGGTAATGGTCAGTATGTAGACCAACATGAAACTTAGGTAACGGTCAGTATAAATTGTTTTCAATACTGGATTGGTCGTTTGCAAATGATAAAGAGTAAGCTAACATTTAATACCAGGAATACCTGATATTCATTTATTAATTTATTTTTAATTACTTTTTGTTTAATTTGAAGCAATGTACCAAAGTTATATTGTTTTTCTTAAGACATGTTTTAATCAACTGAGATAAGTGCACTATAAATCAAATGCAAAAATAAGACCTTTCCTTAGAACGGTCTTATTTGATAACGGTCTATTTTAGAACGGTCTTATTTGGTATTTGATTTTACTTAGTTAAAAGGTAGTCAAAAAATTTTATTTCGTTTAATTTTTGATTATACGAATATATTTATACAAACATAATAAAGAACAAATAATAATATCAAGAAGTAACTGCCTTATGAAATATAAAAAAAAATCCCCTTCATTGTAATCGACATTAGTCCAAAACAGTGGTGAGCGAATCTGCGTTCACTGGCCACTTAGCTTAACCATGACGCCGTAATAGGTACAGTAAGAAATTAATAAAAAACTCTGTCCATGTTGCAAGTACTGATGGAAATAAAGTAAAATTCTAATTGTATTTTGCGCCACTGGATAAAATATTGAATCCAAAATGTTAATTTCCAATTTATATTTGAAGTTAATATTCACGTAATTTAATATTTATGAAGAAAAAAATACTGGCTTTGTTGACTTTATTTGTAACGAGATAATGAAAATTATAGAAAAGGCGATCTTATAGATGGAAACTGGAAAATTTTTATTAAGGTCATATATTTTAAGCATTAAAACATAAAAATAAACAGCTTAAGACAAGTTCATTATGTAAGTGGCTCAACAGGGATATTAACTTCAATTAAACCAGAAAGACAAAAGTTTGGTGAACTTTGAAACACAGGATAGAATCTTGCTAAATTCAGAGTGTGAAATATAAATTTGATTACTACATTTAATTATAGCAATCAACGTTCAAGAAATATTGTTAATTCATCAATCGCAAATTTAAATCCATAATATATTTCAGAATTTATTAAAACAGCCCTCGAAAGACTTAGGTATCCGATAATATTTACACCCCTTTTTTATATCCTGACGTATTTTTAGTTCCTAACGACTCTATTAAAACCGAATGTGGCCATAGCCATGGAATTTCAAATAGTACTCCATATTATTCTAGCCCATTCAACTGGAAACTATTTAAATAAAATTTCAGCCTGGATAACATCAAATGAAAAACCCTTTGAATAATTCCGTACTTAAGAAGGAAAAACACTAAGAATATTTTATATGCGAGTTAAGCGCATACTAGAAGTTTGAAGTAACCCACATCCTCTCCAAAAATACAAAGCAAAAATCACGAAAACGTAGATATTCTGATACCGTCTAGTGAAAATCATAATGACTGGTTAAATTTCATTTCTTTTTTCGTTTTCATTAATAGATCGAGCAAGATAGCATACGTTCCATATGTTTGTTTAACTAAAAACTGCTACGCTTTAATTTCCCATGTGACCAGGAAACCATATTGATAAGCTGCACCGTGGATGTCGGCGAATTTGATGTTTTATTTGAGATTTCGAAATTGACTGACGTAAATTCAAAAAAGACCTTCAAAAATGGTAAAATGCAGAATCTACACGTGAAAAACCGTTTCCCACAAGAAATCACCATTTATTGCATTTCACAAATTAATAATGTATAAAATTCGATTGTTTAAAATTTTCTCATTTTTGTTTTAAAATATCTGTTAAGCATTTCAGGTTTAAAACATTGTTTAAATATGAACGTATTCACAAGTATCAAATACATTTTGGACCTATTTTTTTACCTTGTAAGATGACCAATATTATTAAGTCATTAATCCTTTAAAGGTACTCAGAGGCCTGGTGTGAACGTTTACTACAAAAATCTAATTATTTATTATACACTTTCGCTTGAAATTTGATTTGATGAAGGCATACCAGCCCTTTAGTTTTATTGAAAACAAATGTATGTGATTTGAGGAATAATCAATCAAGGAAATGGGTTGTGAACTATCCATTGTTATTAAAAATTAATTGGTAAAGGGGGTTCTCTGCAGCCCAGTAGCAAAAATTCTGTTTGTTTACAGTACCTGACAAGTGGAAGTGAGCCTCATCCGAAGAAATAAACAAAGCTCCAGGGGGTATGTTTTGAAGAATTTCTTCACACACAGATCCGCGAGTTTCAAAATCTCTACCAATTAATTCCTGGGTAACCATCATTTTTAAGAGGTTCATATGAAGTTCTCTACGCGGAATTCTTCTTACAATCCGATCAAACAATCGCAGGGCAGCGGAATGTTTAAGTACTGAATGCCTTGGTGATTGTTGGACAGACGCTCTCACACATAAGTTGTTGCCGAGCAAGGTCGGCCAGTAGGTTTTTTTTTAAACTAGAGTTGTTTTCCTATCAGGAGCACTATCATGTCGATGAAGTTCGAATCGAATCCGAAACGCACTCTGAGCAGTAATCACAGGTCTACCGTTACGTATAAATTCCTCTACAATGAACGCACGATGCTCACTGAGCCAAGCCATTGCACACACTGAAAATGGCACTTACACCGCTTTCAAACAATACCCTCTCCACATCAGTACGCCAACTACAACTCACATAGCAGCTTCTTCAAATACGATAGGTTTATTTCCCGGACCATGTACAACAAATTTTTATAATAAAAACTTGCATGGTTCCATGTGCAGACAGTGATTTCAACTCTTATAATGCTTTTATTGTCGCTTTAAAATTAACACACGGAATGTTATTTTCTGCTAAGTACCACTCAGTAATTGGGTTTTGTGTTTGTAGAGAAGGGTTTAATTTACATGTAAAGATTTACGCATAAAGATCCACTGAACTTCATAAACGAGTTAACGCTATATATATATTGTTAACGCTATATATATGTTTTTTTTTATTCTATCGCTGATTTTATTTCTTTAAGTTACCATTATTAAAGAACACGGAGATTCGACTAATTTTTGATACAGTCAATAAAGGTTCGGTCTAAAAAACTCATAACTGTTGTAATTATGTGAAAAGATGGGAAAATTGCTTGTTGCCTAGATCGTTGGAAAAGCAAAAAATACTCTTGAAAAAGCAAACTAGATAAATCGATGATCAATATAGATTGAACAGTGGTTCCGAATTCAGATGACCTGTTGTATTACAAACCAGTGTAATCGGATGAGTATTTTGGTATCTAGTAGACATGTATGTATTGATATATTTCTAATTTTAATAAAACAGGTAAATAGTGCCAGTTTGAAAGGTGAATTTCGTAGAAATTTTGATAATATTTTCACATCCCTAAAATTGACTAACCTATTTTTTAAAATTCATTCTCCAGCTTAGTACAGTGGTTCCGAATTCAGAAGACCTATAGAATTCACAAAGCGGCGTAATTGGATGAGTATTTTTGTACGTAGCAAACAGACATGTATGTATTGCAGCATTTCTAATTTTAATAAAACCGATAAGCAAGTGCCAGCAGGAAAGATAATAATCGACTACTATATTTTTTTATAATTCATTTTCCAGCTTAGTAGGTTATCTTAAATTCAATAATTTATTCGACTAAATTATAGCTTAAAATGAATAAATTTTAACTAAGGTTATTTTAAACAAGTGTTGTAACCATATAAAGGGATACACTTAGACTTTCTTAGGTATAAATTGTTTACAATTACTTTATTTGAAGTCAGGAAAATATTTTAGTTCATATCTCTATTCAATTACTTAGTAACTATGTCTTAAATTATATTTATTATTGTAAGGGTTTGTTGCGCTTTATATGTGTGTTTGCATAATTTCTTGTGAATACACGTATTTATCAAATTTTTCCGCAACAAGAGTTTCACAACGAAATCGATTAAAATTCTCTGTATGAAAAACTTTGTGGACGATCCGTAGCTTCTTGCGTGTAGATAGAATGAATAAGTGGAAGTAAAGTTCAAATATTTACCTCTAGCTGGTACTGAACTAGTATCATCAGAAGAGGTTACATTGTTAGCACAAAGCACTTGTCAGTATCTGAGCTATTTATAACAATTTTACTGAATAATTTCATATGTTGCCCCACTGGTTATACATTACGTTGTAGAGTGAAAATATATTTTCGTATATTCTTGTAATGATCTAACGTTGCATTGAAGCCGAGTTAATATAATTATGCATCTAGCGTTGCGGCTATCACTAAAATTAGCTGTAGGACACCAAAGGACAGTACGCCAGGATAATAGAAATACTTTACGCTAATTAACAGCTAACCAATATCAAAGGCTCTAAAACTCTCGTATCCCGCCTACGCATGACAGGAAACTGTTAACCACAAAATGTTCCAGTTATTTATAATTTAAAACCTCGCAAGGGAGTTAATTGAAAGGATGTGGGTCTTTATATTTCCGAGTAAATTAAATTGAGCGCTTTTTTTTAGTACGATCTATTAATATCCAAATATTTTTAATGAATGTTTGCCTTTAAATCTTTAACTTCAATGTGAAATTAAATTTTATTTTAATAGGATTTAGATTTTTTCAACCGAAGTGTATTTTATAGTATTTTAAATGAAAGGTCCATTAGGTAAAGAGGTATATAGAAATTAAGAAAGAAGTGACGCGAGGTCTTTTTTAGGCAAGGCCTTAGGATGGAAATGAAAGTTTATGTTCCGAAAAGGTATATCGTGAACGTTATTAATTAGTAACCTCCAAAAAATAAGGGAAAATCAGATATGACATACGACCTCGGTTAATCACTCCCAGTAAAGTAATTTCCAGTTCAACCTACTATCGCTTTGAGATATGTTGAAGGGATCATTTATGGAAATAACTCACTGATGACTTATGTATATACTTATATATATATATATATTTTTTTTTTCTGGTAGCTATTCGGTAAGTAATAAAATATAGCTCTGGCCTAAAATTGTAAATTCGATTAAGAAACCCGGCCAAGTGCTAGTCTGGCTCACACATTGAGGGTTTTGTACCTGGTTTGAAGTGAAATTACTTTAATTATAACACGTCATCGGTAATATGGACATACTAATACAATAAATAAATATTTAATAATACCTAACATAATTACAGGATAATATATGTGTTTCCGGTTTAAAGAAATTATGATAAATAACTCAAAAACTGACATCTAGATCCATCGTTGCAAATTTTCTCAACAAACTGTGCGTAGTTTCCTAAAAAACCTCTTTCTTTTTAATTAATCGTATGTATTCAATAGTTTCGAAAGCAAGGGAAGTACACTCAAAAAACCGTGCGTAGTTTCCTAAAAAACCTATTTCTTTTTAATTCGTCGTATGTATTCAATAGTTCCAAAAGCGAGGGACGTACACTCAACAAACTGTGCGTAGTTTCCTAAAAAAAACATTTCTTTTTAATTAGTCGTATGTATTCAATAGTTTCGAAAGCAAGGGACGTACACTGAACAAACTGTGTGTAGTTTCCTAAAAAACCTATTTCTTTTTAATCAGTCGTATGTTTGTATGTATTCAATAGTTTCGAAAGCAAGGGACGCACATATTATTTCGCATATTTTTAAGTATAAACAACTTAAATATTTTAGGCAACTTTTGTTGAAAAATGTGTATATTCTTTACAACTATGCCCTATTCCAAGTTTCTAAGTCAGGTGGTTTCAGAGAACAAATACCATAAGAGACAAAAAACCTTGTAAGATCACTCAAATATCCCCTGACATTGGAGGGATCTTACTAAGTTTTTTTTTATTTTAAAGTACGGAACCCTAGCATTTTACAACTGTTTTTTTTGACAGTCTTCCTTATTCTCAATTCTTTTATTTTGCATATGATGGCTTAGAGCTAGGAGCAAATAATATTGTGATGATGTAATGTATGTTAAATATAGTGAATTTAACATCAGAATCCATCCCAACTCCTGTAGTTTTAGGTGAGGATACTCTTCGCTGTATTGACCAGCGTGGTTATGGTTTAGGTGAGGATGCTCTTCGCCGTATCGCCCAGCCTAGGTATGGAGCGTATAAGAGTGAACTCGATCTTGCTGATTACTAATTTTTTTAACTAATCTCATTTCTGATAGGCTGAATTTATTATCCAGTCTAATCTGCGAATGTAAATCTCCACACTGTGCACGTCCTGGAAATTCTACTGGGAGTGCGGCATTATCTGTCTGATATTCATTTCAAGTTTGGGTATTAAAATTTCTGTTTTTCCTGGGTTAATGCATTGGGGTTGGCGTGGATTATTAATATACGTAACCCACTTCAAAATACTTATAAATTAATTGCTTTGATATGATACATTATCGCCGTATCATAAAATATTCTGCGAGTTTCGACGACATTGAAAAAATTCTAATCCCATTTTGAGAAGCTAACTTCTACTCATTCGATTTTACATCAACATAAAACATGTTATCCAGAAAACACCCACATTCATTGTGGTAATATTATTTTTTAAAAAAAAATGTATTTCCAGTTAACTTTGCTAACAATTATATACCTCTAGAATATTTCTCATTAATAAAAATTTAATTTCATTAATGTGTTTTAGTCCTTTTCTCATCTTCCGTGAATTTTCTTGTTTACCTGATAGTGAAAGATAGATATTAATAGATACATGTGTTATGGTAGTCAGCAGGCTGATTCTTTATTATTTTTCAGGTTTTTAACACAAACAAATATCACACATGAAATATACCTCAATATATTTTCCTATATTTCAACTTAAACACCAATATAAATATTATTTAAATTAAGTTTGAAGTGTTTATATGATTGGATTAAAAACAATTTTTGAAATTCACGACGACGCATCGTAATAAGATAACAATGTAACTCTAAGGTGTGTAACATTGAAGTTGTATTAAAATGTATCT
Organism: Druceiella hillmani; assembly: GCA_039881145.1. Classification (NCBI taxonomy): domain Eukaryota; kingdom Metazoa; phylum Arthropoda; class Insecta; order Lepidoptera; family Hepialidae; genus Druceiella; species Druceiella hillmani. Next base: position 210,436 of record JAYKKI010000104.1, read on the forward strand.
GATATTTTTTTACAGTGTGACAAGTGCAAACACACAAGGGATACGACCATCTCAACTATCAACGCAAAAGTTTGGTTGAATGGATATTTGTTACTCCGTAATACGTATAATATATTATATAGTATATATATATATAAAAATAGTATAATATATTATATATATAATATATTATTTATTAATTACATAAATATTCATATAAAAACGCTACGCTGGATGTTGTGACCAAAATAAACTAACAATTGTGTACCAATGCAGAAAAGATTGAGTGACAATAGATCTTCCAAAATTGTCCAAGACTCTCTTCTTACGCAACTGATAAAGGATTTTACGACCTTCCTCGCAAACTTTGATTGAAATGTCACATCGCCTAACAATATTTCCTTTCATGTCTCATTCATAAAAGGAACCATAAAAGTGTTTCAAGTTTGGCTGTTTAGAAATAAGAACTCTCGCTGTCCCCAAAAGGAATATAATTTTTAACGTATATTAAATTATGTCACTAAAGTGTTATTAAAAAACATGTTCAACACTTCAACGAGCACTGCTTAATTGTTTCGTCAGATAAGTCAGTTTGTTTTGACCTGAAGTATCAACCTGACGTGTCAAATACAAGATAGCATTAGTGTTTTATGTGTTCGACAGTTCAATAAACGCTTCCTTATCAATTAGGGAAATACAATAATTTATTTGGAATACTGAAAATACTGATGTCTCAAATAAATAATCTTCGTAAAATCACATAGCCACCATGAGTTTGTGTTAAGTAAGAAGTTTATATCTTTGGATCTATATGTTGCATCTTGCTAATTATTTTGAAATAAAAGTATTTCCATTCTTGTAAAACGGTTGAATGACTGAATTAATTTAATAAATTATATTTTTATCTGTATTATTTTTTCATGCACACAAAAAAATGTCCAAATCCCACAAAATATCATCATCACATATGTCCTGTAAAATAATTTTTAAACTAGTAATATTTTATCATGGTGTGTTAATATTACAACGTATCAACGAATGTTTCTCTAAATTATTAGTATTCCTAATTATTTTAAATTTAATGTTAAATAAAACACATTACTAAATTGTATGTTTAGAGACGATATTTGTGGATATTAATGAAATCAAATATAATTAACTAAGTCTAAGCCTGTTGCACATTAATAGAACAATAAACCTAAAAAAGAATGAAACATGCTTAAATATATTGTTACAGATATTTCCACAATATCCAATTCTTATAATAATGATGAACAAAAATTAATCAAGTCAACGACTCACAAAAAAACCAGTTTTCTTCATATGGTTAACCCACCTATATTTAAGGACATTCATATTTTACAATTATAGATAGTATTATATCTTCAGTATTATACAAAAAATATGTTCCCGCCTTTTTAATTTCCAAATCCACTGAACCAAAAATTATGAAAAAACAGGGTTTTTAAAAGTCTGCGTAAAGGTTGTGGGAAAATGTAGCGACGATTATGGATGTCATAGCTTTGAGCTTTTTACGATAATATATACACCCCTCTACTTAATTATGTTAGTTAGGTGTTTTTAAATATTTATTGCACTAGGCAGTCCATACTAGTGACGACCTATGATATATTCACGTAACCTATTTTTATATTTTTTGGCTCAAAATTTATAAATATAAGATTTTAATATGCTTCAGCGTTTTTCAACCATGTGCAAATCATTTCTATTAAATTGTTTGACATTCTCGACTGCCATGTTGTTAGCATTCGACCCGTTAGGCAGCCTCGCCGTTTGGATTTGTTTTGTCCAGAGTAATGCAATTTAACGTGACATAATGATTCAAGCGTTGCTAAATAAATTTCGTTTTAAATTTATTTCCAATCAGAAGTATACTGTAAAGGCAGCACTTTAAAATTGTCGTCATATACTCTAATTGATGTATCCTGTACACCTCGTTATCTTAAATATGTAAAACAATATAACACAAAAAGTATGTACTAATTTGGCACCAGAAATTAACAATGATCTAAATTCCTTAGGCCAGTGCACGTCAGTGTATTAGCAGCAAAAATACGTTTAATTAAAAAATTAAGTAAAAACTTCATTCAAAATGTCTAGTCACATTTGTTTCACTACCACATTTGAATTTTGCTCGGCCTGAAAGACGTAGCGGTTTTTACGCTTTATAAAATTATTACTGTTGTCCCGCTCTTCCTCAACCTTTTCCCATTCATACTTTCAAATCACTTTCCATCTCGAGCTTTATCTGAATGCTAAGTTTTATTTTCAGAAACATTTTTTCAACTGTGACTATTTTGGAGAACGTAGACATACTATCATGTCTAAATATATTTCATAATAATCATAAAAATATAAGAAAAACCAAACAGCAATTTATTTATTCATAATGTCGTTTCGTTCATGATGTTTTTAAATAATGGTATTGGTTTCTGTTTTGCATCTAAGTAAGGCAAACTCTCAATTCTCTTTTTGCATTGCATAGTGCATGCATATTTAGGTATTTGGATTTGTGCATGCACCGTTAGGTCAATTTCATGCCTAGAAATTTTTTAAGAGATGAGCAAGATATATTGATCTATAAAATGGCAAAATCTCGATTAACGCGAAAACAATGCTGACCAAACAAAAAGAAGTGCGTATAGCCTGATAAATTAATTAATAACTTAGCTAAATATTGAAATATTTGACATTAGTTTATTTATTCCTAATATCATATTTATTTAAGAGCCCCTTCAATGATAGTTTTTATTTTGTAGTAAGATAGCAGAATGGAATAAAATGTTCTAATTTACAATATCTGTTTAAAATGTTCTCATCGCAACAGATGGCCAACTAGACCGCGTTCTCCGACAATGGTATTTTCGGACAATTCGATACGGGACCTGAAAAAACTAATTGTAATATTTATTATTTTTCTTTTCGAATTTGGCCGTTATAAATATTGTATTGGGAAATGAGACGTTTAATAATTTTTTTTATTGTATAAATATTAATCTAAATTTTCCTCTAATTGCTTTTTCATGTTTTTTTTAAAATTTGATGTAGATTGACGTGGATTAATCTACACTATTTTAACTTATTTTAATTTTATTTCGTTTTTATTTTTTTTGGCGTGTTCCAAAGTCAGAGGAGTACCATTATTTTATGTTTAACAATATATATTAATTAGCTACCTGTGTCGACCAAAATATTTTGTTTTCTCAATGCAATTAGTTTTTTTCCTATTTAATTTCATTTTTTTTTGTTAGAGTAAATAAGATATTTGAAACCATTAAAACTTGATAAGACTAATTTTATTAACATATGTTGTAATTAATTTATAATAAATGTAGTATAAAAGTCTAAATTTATTTTCGTATTTTATAATTCTTTTCTTATTGTTTTCTACAACACGATTTGCGACGATTTAAAAACCTATTTCTAGATTTAACATATTCAATATAGTGGCTTGTTTTGAAAATTCTTAATGCGAAAAAAAAGAACCTGTGCTATAATACATAGCTTAATATTGTTTCTATTATTATTAAATGTATATATATTTAATATAATTAATGTATTTTAAAGTAGAATAATGTTGGTAAAGACAATTTATGCAGGATAATTAATCGTGCAGTTATTCGCTTACCAAATCACCTGACAAAGCTGCATATCAACACCATTTACATAGTGGATTGAAATCGCAACGGACTAGGTCATTTTCTTCTAAAATAATGAGCAGAATATATGTTTTACGTGCTGGCGTCGAAGTAGTTCGTGAATCAATCCTTCCAGAATTGCTTGAAGAACAAATAGAGAAGAGGAAGGAAAAGAAAAAACTTGAATTTCGGGTACGTTGATGAACTTCTTGCCGTAAAATATTGAGAACTTCCGATAATTTATGGAGAGCAATGGAGTTAAAAAGATCCTGATTACTTCAGAAAACGATTAAGAATTACTGCAAATCAGTTTAAGACTACGTGGAACGCTTTCACCGAAAGTTCAATTAGAAATAACCCTGACGCTCCTGACTACCGGTGATAAGTACCAAAGTTTTCCAGTCATTTAGAGTTTTAGAATGCACGATTTCTTTATTTTTAAAGGATGAATTTGACACTTTATGTAATGTTTTAAAAGATCATATTTCAGTAAGGGAAATTCGTAATTTATAAATGTTATTCTCTTTATTCCAGTTAGTATAAGTGACTTTGAATATCGTCGTTCAATTTGGGTGGTTATCTAGAATTTCCCTGCATTGGTAAAGAGCCCGTAAAACATATTTTTCCAGTTCAAGACAGCAGGAATATATTCCAAAGCTGAGCTTGTAAATATGTAAGCTGGAGGATGTTGTGAATTTAAGAATTTGATTATTTTTTTTGACAAAAAAATATATATAAAATTTTGATACGTAATAGCATTTGCTAGTGGTAAGTCACATATTTGGTTTGCCACATGTCGTCTGAATGTATTAAATTCATCTTGGCGGATATTTTAAGCCAAAATCTAATCTAATCTACCGAGCACTTTTAAAACCGGTGAGTTTATTAATTGAGCACGCTCCGCATATTTCTTCGGAATCAATTTTTTTTCTGCAAACTCATTGTCAGATCCTTATCCCAATTCATCAAACATGATGATGAGTCGCTCTTTGTGTCGGCCACTGAATCTTCCCCTTCTTTTATCTGGAACAAAAAATAACAAATTTATTTTTAAGTGCTGTCCTCAAGAGATCCATAGATGACAGTAAAGAAATACTTTTTGGATCGCTGACAATTTTCTTACTATGGGGCTCTTAAATGGTAATACGTAGTGATACAAAATCCCCCTCGTGGCTTCTGACTATTATAATTACAAACATTTCTGTTTGCAATAGTGAATGCACATTACCATCTTAAATACATAGATGACGAAACTAACGGATGCATAAATGATTATTATTGGAAAAAGCATAATTGGAAAAAGTCCACGTTTTATAAACCCGTTCTAGCGAATGATTTGGAACTACCTAATAAAACTATTTTCATTGGTGACGATGTTTTCCCTTTGACGACAAATACAATGACACCCTATTCAAGACATGAAGGTTTGGTACATAAACAAAAAGGGTTTAATTACAAACTATTAATAACACATCGAGTCGTAGAAAATGCTTTTGGTATAATGGCTTTAATGGCGGTAGAGGTAGGTAGCGGTATAAAACAGCGCAAAACACACCTTTATGGGGCGGGTCACCGCCTGAGACTGACCATTTTCACGGTAGATTTTAGTCACCCGTTGCCCGCGGTCTATCACCACATGGCAAAACCTCTACTAATATAGGTGTTGCGATTTTAGTCACCAATGGTCTATTAGAATTGGTATTTAGGCTGTCGCTTTTCGCCGTGCGGCCCAATGGTGCGATGAAAATCGATTTGTGTAAACCCCACATTTTAGTTACTATTTCCTATTGTACAACTCAGGGTGCGATAGCTTACCGGCTATTATATGCTATCCACCTTAAAATTTAAATTTTTAATATGAAAGTGATGACTTATTCCATATATTTATATCTGATATATTAAAAATAAAAACATATATCGATAATCTAAATACATATGGTTTTAACAGCTAATATTAGGTGCAAATTCATGACTATAAATTTAAGTAATGTTATAAATGCGGAGGTGAGTTTGTTTTATTTTCTGTTTTGATTTCATTCCCCGAGTAGTTGAATTTTGGAAATAAACATGGGATAACACTCCTTTTTTGATAATTATAAAATCATCCTGTTAGGTATTAAAGTGTTAACATAAACATATAATAATACACCACGATAATGTGTTTTATTTACCCACGGTTGCTTGCTGCAGACAGAGACTTTGTTTTTACAATTGTTTCTATTCCGTACATCTCAACCTACTTCGCGATTTTCAATGCTAAGATCCAACAAGAATATTTTTTTTTTATTTCGTCAACTTTTATTCTCTTTTTCATGCAAGTAAAGCCGCATGTCAAAGCTAGTGTAAAATAACTAAAACCAATAACAAGCATACAAAAAGTGTAACCCAACCTTACTAAATTTAAGGTATTATTTAGATATATTTTACATCTATATATATATATATATATATATAATGTTTATACTACATACTTTTAATTATCTCATTATTTATAGGGTCGTTAATTAAAAAAATATCATTTAAAAGATCTAGTTAGTTTCATTGTTCCCTTCATAATATTTGTAAAATTAAGGCTTAAATCAAAGTAACAGATAGAAAACTATATTTCTATCAGCCAAACTAGGAAAAAAAATCTATTAAGTTAATTTATTTTAATAGACTATTAAATATCCAATTACTTACATGTATTTCGTCAAAAATAAAAATCGTCAATATAAAATAAAGTCAATACAGAATTTGAAGGAAAATGTGACAGCAGAACTCTACGATAAAGTGATTCCTACTTGCGTAGGTACGTAATCTAATAAAATAAAACAAAATTAAACACAATAATTCCCAGCCGTCTATATAATTCATAAAAAATGTATTAAAAAGAAATTCTCTACTGACTAAGAGGAAATTATAGTGCAATATGTAAGAAGTAAAATTATTTATTTGGAGAATAACGTAAATAAACAACAATAAGGGTAATATTCATTTTAAGATACAATAATATTACATTATTTTGAATTATTTAAAATGGTATAAATAAAAGTATCTTCGTAAAAACTGATCTTGCAACGACTTGTATTGCGCAGAATTTCTATCAAAAGAACTGAAAAAGATTGAAATGAAATTAATCTCTAGAATCACGAATAGTAAACCTTATAACAAAGTAATTATCCTTCAATGAAAGTTTCATGTGAATTTACCTCAAATAACTTCTACCGAAATCAAAAGTATACGCAAAGCAAACCGGGCTGTACGTTGCGGCATGGAAACCGGCTAATACATTTTCCAATGTGCTGAAAGCTTTAAGGAATAAATTCAATTTAAACTTTCAACATCTGTTGAAACCTACCGAGGAAATAAAAAATTGACTCGAGGCTACAACATATTCTTGTTTAAACCGCGTACAACTTGATGTTTATACAAAAATATATATGTCTAGATTTAATTTTGTTAGATGTAACGTAAGTTATAAAAACCTATAAAGTATAAAAGTAAGGTTTAACCCAAATTATGTAAATTAGTGAACCTTAAGTTGTTACAGTTTAATACTCTTAATAACCAATTTGACAACATCTGATCTAAAAAAATCATAATTGTATTGTCCATATTGGTATTTACGCGTCATTCTTTTGACCTTAGTATTGTCTGGGACTATCTTAAGTAATAATTCAGAAAATTTTATTTCCATTCAAATTATTCCTAAGTTATTTAAAAAAATAGATCCACCATTACTTTTCGTCAGCAAATATAAAGACAGAGCCATAATAAAATGCTAAAGCTACTGGTGCTTTGAGAATCTCGTATTCAGTTGTTTTATTCAGACATTAAATTTTTTTGTTTATGTGTTGCCAGAAGACCGAAACCTCCATGCGACTTCTTAAGCGGTACTTGATACTTCAACGTCCAGCCCAAAACACTAATGATAGAAATTTTAAATTTAGAAAAGGGTATTGATTTTATGCTAAATTTAAGAAAATATTTCTCGAAGTGAAAAGGGGCAGCTACTTTTGTGTGGGAAAAATCCGTCTATTGTAAATTTTTCGGTGAAACGTGGTATTAATGCTCTTCAATACAAACTATGAAAAACGTTTTTCCGCATTTTTCGATATTCAACATTTAAGGCATAAAAAGGGGTGGCTAAGTTGTGCGGGAAAAATCTTTTTACTTAAAACTTGGTATCAATGCTCTCGAATACAAAATAATAAAATAGATATATTAGAATTTTTCGAGATTCAATCCCTAAAGGGGTAAAAAAGGGTGGCTAAATTTGTATAGGAAAATAACTTTTGTAGTAATCTTTGCTTAATACATTATATTGATGCTCTTGAATACAAATAATGAAAATATATTTAATCATTCTCCAAGATTCAACTCCAAGGCGGTGAAAAGTGGTAGCTAACTTTGTATGGAAAAACTATTTCCATCGTATTTTTTTACGCGAAATTTAAATTTATGATCTTCAATACGAATATTGAAAACCTATTTCAACATTCTCTGAGACTCAACACTTAAGGGGTGAAAAGAAGTAACTAAGTTTGTATGGGACAAATATTTCTATTAAATTTAATATTAATACTTTACAATACAAATATTGAAAAACGTATTTCAGCATTTTCTAAGATTCGACCCTTAAGGCGATGAAAAGGGGTAGCTAATTTTGTGTAGGAAAAATATTTTAATTACAAATTTTTACGCGAAACTTAATGTTACTGCTTTTAAATATAAAAAATGAAAAATTTATTCCTGCAATTTTTGTACGGAAAAAATATTTTCACGGAAATTTTTTTTTATAAAAAAACACACATAATGAAACACATACTTCAGAACTTTCCGAGATTCAACCCCTAAAGGGGTGAAAAGGGGTTGGCAAATTTTTATAGGAAAAATATTTTTATGGTAATTTCTACTTAAAACCTGATATTAATGCTCTTTAACGCAAATAATGAAACAAATACATTATTTTATTTTTTATTTTCAAACTAGGTAGTTTAAATGTAAGGAAAAGGGCATTAAAGCAAGTCCAAACGAAGTGGAAAATAATGAAAATGGAGTGTCAAAAATTTATCGGAAACTATAAATAAATTAAAATCATGTTATTATTTTAAGTAACTGTTGTTTAGTTTTTTCGCAGAAAATATATAAAATGAACAAGCAAATTTCGAGGCCAATAGCTTAATTTAGAGAAACTACAGTAGCAACACACACAATTATTTGTTGCGTTGTTAATATTTACATAAAATCAGGAGACGATAAATAAATCTAATCTGAATTGAATAAATTAGATTTACTTTCTTGTTTTATTAATTGATATATTTTGAATTATTATTTATAAAAAATAAATTCAGTAGCAAATTGAATAGTAATAGCATTATAATTATATATATTATAAGTACATCTGTTATTTTGTGGGTACAAGGTAATGTGGAATTAATACAAAGGCCATGGACCTCATCTGAGATAGCAACACAATAAGCACCACAAATGTAACTTGTAACGGCTGAAAAAGTACAAGTATAACATACACATTTATTTGCAGCATTTTTATTATTTTTATAAGACAAAAAAATCAAATCTGGTATAGATTGTATTATCCTTCAGAAAAAGAATAAATACAGTCACAAATTAAACAGTAATAGCATTATAATTATATATATTAACATTACATGCATTATTGTTTAGTTAATGACATGTGGAATTATAACATTTTCCAAAATTCAAACCCCAAGTGGCGAGTGACTTTGTATGGGGAAAATATTTCTCTTGCAATTTTTTACGTGAAATTTGGTATTACTACTCTTCAACACAAATAATGAAAAACGTATTTCAGCATTTTCCAAGATTCAACCTTTAAAGGGGGAAAAGTGGTCGCTATGAAAACAAAACAGTAACTTTTACTTCAAACTTGGTATTAATGCTCTTGAATACAAATGATGAAACACATATTTAAACATTTTCTGAGATTCAACCCAAAGAAAAGGGGTGATTCAAGAAAAGGAGTGGTTACATTTGTACGTGAAAAATACTTTTATGGTAATTTTAATAGTTCGAGCGAAGACTGTTATTATGCCTTAATTTTGCGTGTAGACAGAACGGCTGAAAGTTAAGAAATCAACTTAAATTTGAAAAACGTATCATGTACGCAAGCAAAGTCGCGGACGAAAAGCTAACTGCTAATATTTTATTGGACAGAATTTTTAAAGATTTTTATGCATTAAGTTTTTGGTTTATAATAAGTTTTGAATTCATTCTTCATTTTATGGAAATAACCCGGCTGTGTGTATAAATTGATTTAGGCTATGAACCAGCTGATAACGTAAACGTAAATATTGAAATAGTAACATTTTTTAAATATTGTTTTTTTAAAAACTTTCAATGCTATGTAATCGATTTCCCTCATGCATTCAATTCGAATATTTGTTTCATAACAATATTTTTTCACTTATTAGGTTGCTGAAAAGAATCATAAACATATTCGATTACTTTGTTATTAAGATTTATCCACATATATAAATTTGTATTACAATATGTTGTTTTCATATTTTTGTTGCTATACAGATGTTAGATAATTACTCGATTGCATACTTCAAACTAGTCTTCGAACAGTCTGCGGCCATCAAAAATTTATGATTCTCTTTTCTTGTATATTTGCCAAGCACCAGTTCGTATATATATGGCATGACTGGGGATTAGAAGCCAAAGCTCCAATATGTTAAGAAAAAATATCTTTCCACTTTTCGAGTAACTTTTTTTTCTAAGAAAAGTTTCATCAAACTTATTTTGAACAAGCGCTTAGTTCGCTGGCAGGTCCGTAATATGCGATGATAGATATTTTTGAGAACGACATCTCCAAATCTAAGCATTACTATACTTTGTAAAATATACGTTTATTTACAATAATTATATGCGTTACACGATCGTGTGTCGTCAATAATTTTAATTTGTATAAATCTTTTCTAAGGCAGGTTCTTTTCAGCAAAAAAATTACTTGATAATAAACTATTAGTAGTATTATTTTATTTTATTTCGGCAATAGTATTCTATAAACATCATGCTTACATAGAACAACGTTTATGATAAATGCTCGTACGAGAAATCCAATTATCTTTTGTAAAACTAAAAGCATATTTTTCTGATATTCTTATTATTTTTTCACTTAATTTTACTTAAACTATCATATAGTTCATTGTCCTCAATTTGATTGCAATAAGTTTTATCTAGCAATCTGTATGATCATGGTAATTGTTAAAATATTAACTCATTAGTTATTATTTAATATTCATTACATAGATTAAGTAACTCTTTCATTCACTCTGTTAACTATGCCATTGGATCCATTGTTAGTATTACTTATTTGTAAAACGAACATTTTTTAAATTATCATGTTTCCATTTTAAATGATACTCTCAACTGTTACATATTTTTTTCAGTATCAAACGTATCCTACGGAAAATAATATCGGGCATAAATATGAACGTACAAAATATATCGGACGCTTTGAACAAATTGTATTTATAATAGAGCAGACAATTTGCATATACGGTTATTTACCAACATAACACTACAGTGAAACAGCTTCTTTACAAACAATTATGCGTGTAAACTTTCTAACATTAACACACTGGGTGCGATAATTATTACCTTCGTTTTATTTGGTACCCAATTTTGCCCGCGGCTGCGGTCCCGTCAGACGAGCAAACATCAAAGTAAATAAAATAATTACGCTACTGTAACAACAGCAAACACAACGCGCACCGGAAGCAGCGAATAATGCTGTGTTTAACTTTTTTTTATAATTAAACGGAAATAGACGTAGATAAGATTTTATACTGAAAGTAAAATGATTAAAGCGATCTAGTACATTGATCACCTGTTTGACTAATTTTGAGTTACTAAGTGATATCCTTTAGAAACTATAAATTCTTAAAATGAAGAAAGAGTGATTGCGATATTCAATCTGTTCACATAATAAAATGGCGACAAGACCATGTTTACGTGCGCATAAACCACTGGACGGATTACAATAAAATCGTGAACCATTATACCTTAGGTATTTAGTCAACACTTATAACAGAAATCTTGAAATGATGACTCAAATCTATTATAATTTAATTAATCGACAGTGACACCGGTTTCTTTTATAATCATACACTACAAATGCGTAGTTTTATAGTTCTCGGTATTTTTTTTGTTAAGTTTTTATAACTCCATAATAGTTTGCTTATATTTATATTTCAATAGCTATTATGTATTGTGGATATAACCCACAGGGGGAAATTTTGTAAATCCGAAACATGTAACACAATGTTTTCAAGTGAATAGCTAATAAAAATGACAGTAATATGATAATAGGAAGCTATTTAAATTGAAAACTTGAACTAACGCCATAAAGAAATATTTTTTGTACTTTCTTCCCAATTTTTTTTAAGTTATTACATATTTTCAACATAGTTTTTTAGCTTTGTTTGTAATTATACATGTGAAGAAAGCTGACAATACTTTAATTACTTTGGCTTTATCGGTTAGAAACTTTACAAATTTATGCATTTCCATACAACAATATAATTCGTAAAGCTAATATGATGGTGGAGGAGAAAGTTAACATGGAATTCTCAGTGGCTAACAGTAAACTCGTCAAGTTTGGGCTCCATTGGTTTATTTCTGTGAGTCCTCTGGTTATAAATTGTACTGGTAGGACCTGATGATGAAGATAGGAGTTTATAGAAATTTCTCAAAGGCCAAGAGTAAATATACAGAATTTAAGCATATTGATTTGTTTCAATGAGCCCTATGAATACATATTGTAACTAGTAGGGCCTAATAATGAAGTAGAGAGATGGTCTTGGAAACTTTTCAATGGTTAACAATGATTTTATCTAGTTTGGGTTAATTTCATGTATTTCAACGGATGTTTGGTTAGAAAGAGGTGTTATTATAGTTTTTATAAACCTTATATGTTTATTCTATTATTATATATAGTCGAACTCACGATGACAAAAAAGGTTTAACAAGGATAATTTATAATGTATGAATTATTCATTAATTATGAATTACTAGCTAAACCCGGCCACGCTTCGCTGCGGCTTATTTTGATATGAAATATATTGGAAATTATATAAAATATTCTAGCGAACATAGATTCACCGAGAAAATACGTCATTAAATTCTTGCGTTTCGGTGGAAAAGGAAACAAAGAAAAAATATGTTTTTCACAGAAAATATTTTTTTATTTTAAAGCTTCTTAAAGATCAGTTTGTTTACTTTTTATTTTAAGCTGACTTCATAATTTGATCTGTTGGTCAAATTATATAGCAAGGTGATTGGAAAAAAAGTAATATTCGAATATTTTTTTATAAAACACGTATGTATTTGAATGTAACGTTGTGACAAAATTTCAAGTCAATCGACTGAACTCTTTTCCAGTTTTGTGAGCAAAAATATACGTTGGCTGAATTTTACATATAAAGATGTTTCAGGTGATATTTTAAAGATTGGTAATTACTTTCCTTGTTGAAACTTAATCAAATTGTACAATTTATTCCATGAATGCAACTTTCAGCAAAATACTGGTAAGTTTTAAATTTCCCTTCGAGAGACGAAGGAGATATAATAAACAAGCATATATATGTATTATAACATATATTTCAATAATGTTTTCCACGCAAAACAAATTCTCTGAAAAATTAATTTATTACTCTTAGCTGTACTGACGATGAAAGCTTTGAGAATGGCTAAATAAGACGAGAAAAGTATTTTTGTGAAAGATACATTTACCTCTATGTCGTTGTCGTTATTGTTTTAATGATTCGATAAAAAGTGCTTAATAAATATCGGAGGTAACATGGAAAAAAATGCTATCAACTAAAGTCAATTTTAAAACAAAGCCAAAGGTGCAATTAAATGTTATATTAATACCCTTGGAAGGGTTTTCCCACCTGTAACTAACATGGAACTTGAATTCCTTTTTTTTTTTAATATCCATTACTGGTCAATCTTTTAGGGTGTCAAGAAAGCCTTCTGACTTAGCCTACATCATCTGAGTAAAAGTTTTAGCCTACACCATCTGAGTAAAGTAATGAGGTGGATTTACCATCGACCATCTTTTACGGAAATTAAACGGATCGCAAAAAATCAAAATCAATTCCACTGAATTATTCACATTTTATACAGATGTTGATTAAATAATTCAAAGTTGGCTTTCGACTTTCGAATCGCGGAAGTTTCTTCAAATTTATTTCCGGTTTTTAAAATAAAATTAATTTATATATTCATTGCAAATATTTAAAATAATATCTGTGACATGAAATATATTTGTATGTCCGTTTGGAAAATGTTTCCGTGATTAATGTTCTCAAATATGGTTGATCTCAATTATGTTGATCAATATGATCGATATCTATCTCAGTAATTTTGTAAATTATGTGGCTAGAAAGTTGGACGCAGTGGTCGGCAGGTAATGTGAATATAAATAAAATAGAAATAATACTACATCATGTACTTTTACGTCATTTAGTTGCGTATATAAATTTAGTTATACTGAACTTCCACAAAATTAACGCCAAATATATTCAATATTTTAAATCTTATACTTTATGATGCCGATTATATAACATGTTTCTAATGTACAAGAATAGTTTATTTCATCGGTTGTGTTAAAACTGGCTACATATCATTTCAATAGTTTGAGTAATGTTATATGCACATCATCTACACTAAATTGGTAGATAACTTAGTACAAAAAAATACTATTGTAACTAAGTTAACACTAGATGGCGCTGTATTGTTTCTTATTTCTTAATTTCTTAATTGTAAAATAATTTAAAAATAATTCTTCTATATGCTTATAAGAGTATCGGTTATCAAAAACGCCGCGAAATTAATTTTTCCAACGAGCGCCTGTCATTGCCTTTATTATATGATTATAATCGGAAGTTCCTATTGAAAATAATATTCAGTCTTGTATTTTTGCGGTAAAGGATTCAAGGAAATTAAAAGCTTAAATGTACGGTAAATGGGTTAACTTTGTCTTTGTTATTGACTTTTCAATTCACCGCACCGTTACACACAATGCGATGAAGGTGGCTTTTTGTCAGACACGTTGAATTTATGAAATCAATTTCGAGTTGAATCCATGCTTGATATTTCAATTCCTTTTAGTCTTTTGTCTTTATTAATTAAATAAAACGTATCCTTTATGATCCCCACTTGTTAGGTACGTCCGAATATTTATTCAATCAAAAGGCTTTATTGCAAAACTTTTCTCTCGAATTAGTAATATGAAATTAAAGCTTATATTTAGTTTCGAACCAAAAATTTCTTTTTATGCCCAAATTATTTATACGGATAACAAGAATTTTTTGAAGAATATTCTAATTTGTGTCGTGTAATCGATTACTGATATACCACAATTTCTGAATTATAATTTTAAGCTTATTTTAATCAGTAAAACCGCATATGATATTTATAACACATTTCCTCTACCTTATTTGTAATAACTTGAAAGCTAACACGACAAACTTTTGGTAGTTAAATTATTTTTCAAAAAAATAAAATTTTAAGAGCCTATTTCTCTTATCTAATTGAGATATATAATAATTGAATCAGAAAAGTGCATTATAAAAAAATATTTTTCATGTCTATACATAAAATTTATGACCCTTATCATATGAAGAAAGTCGGCATTTAAATTAGTGTTGAAAACATTTCCGCAGATCACAAATCGATAAAAAGTGGCATAAAAGAACAATATTTTAAAGAATGAATAATTAATTAAAAATCGTGAAATTAAAAATAGTGTACCTTGGAGCAAACCCGCAGCCATTCTGATCATCTGAAACCAGCTGTAATTAATTAATTTATTAATTAAAATATTATAAAAAAAGGAAATCGACAAATAAAACTGAGAAATGACAAATAAGGAGTTACAGAAGACTTGTGATATTTGCATCACAGTTAGGCCGTTTGTTCAATATCAGACTGGTCTACGTATTGAAATATAACATATTGCACTCTAAACAGAATTTAATTTTTTAATGTTCATTTACGTGATTTATTAAAATCAATTGAGATAACAAAGAAACTCGTACAATTACAAATATTAATATTAATAAATAATACTACTTTTTGAATGAAAAGTGAGAAATATTAATATATAAGCCTATTGAAGTACCAAAGCTAACTGAGTTAAACGAAAATAGTTATTGTTTATTTAAAGCAAAAGTTATTTGAAATTTTAAAGCAAAATGTGACGAGTAAAGATTTATTATCTATAAATTGATATCATTTGTAACTTTAACTAGACAAATTAACAAGCTACGATAAAAGTTAAAGTGAAATTGAGATAATCCTAATCTTTATGATACATATATACTCCTTATATGGAGACGCGGGCATTAAACTTAAAGTAAAAACCTACTTATTACGTAGTTTTAGTATTCAGAAAATCCATTTCAAAAACGAGAAGTACATGTTATTACAATTTAAATTATCCAAACGAGTAAAGAAATAAAAAACCGAAGTTTTTTTATTTCCTCAGTTGTGGAACTAAATATATTTTGAAGAAAAATTGGTCATGGACTTTTGAAGTACAATTTTTCTACTATTTGTACAAGTATTAATTTAAAAAAATGTTTTATCCCTTTTATTTTTTTCAGTTGAACAACAATTTACAGTTCTTGCTTTTAATGAGTATTATTGTTTGTTCATTCCACATCTCTACTCTGTAGGTTCAATAACTGTATATGCTTTGATGTTTGCTTCGTTCAACAAACTTCTATCCCCGAGGCAATATTCTACACCCAGATGATTTACTGTCCTGAAGATAATTAGCACATAGAACCTGTTTACGTTCTGGGTCGAACTTGACTACTGAGGTCATATTATATGCATGGAAGAAGCGTGGTTGTATTGTTGCAGCGTATTCTGGTAGAAAAACGTGTACTGCAAATAGAAAGATCATACGGGTACAATTGGTCAGTCAAAGAGATTTACGTTCATCGTTACCATGTAAACGAATATTGTCCTTGTTCACTTCCTTGTACAATGTAAACGAATATTGTCCTTGTTCAAAAATTTTATTTTATTTCTAAGGGCTTTGTAGAGTATACGGATTGCAACAAGGAACGAGTCTAATATTCATAAAGATGATTATATGCATCACCATAAAAATACTTAAAATACGTTTCATTAAAAAAAAGCAACTTCGTATTCGTTGAAATAGCAAATTTCATAGTGATTTTTTTAGAAAACGTTGAAAATTTTCATATTTTTCCTTATTATTTTGATGCAAAAATTTGCGTGTAGCAATTATAGATACGTCTTTGTTACAGCTTTATGTATTTGTAAAGATGTCATAAGAAACATAACTATTATTCATGCAGACGATTCTGTGCATCGGACTGAATAGAACATTTCTACAAAAAACATTAAATTTTTGATTGAAATCGTAACTTTTTCAGAAATGAATGATTTTTATACAACCCTTTGTTTTTTTTAATCACTTTGCTCATTGATTTATTACTGCCTTCAAGACTTATTTATTGTTATTTTATTCGATTTATATCAATTTAATTTCAATATTTACTCAATAATAGACTCTATCAATGATTTTAATTATTTTTGCATACACATTTATATTACTTTAAATAATGAATGTTCTTTAAACATTTGCATACTAAGTTATACAGCTATAAAAGTGTTACTAAAATATAATCTTATTTTCGAAGTGAAATTTCCATGCACGTCACGGTCATAACATTCTCGTGCAACATTTTGCAACGTTGTCTGAATGTAACGAATCTACGGCGAGAAGGACGGAAAATACGTACTTAGCTATCAACCGAGAGAGATAGATGAACACAATAGATTAAACAAGCAATATAGGCATGTGCGAAAACAAACAAAAATGACGCTCACTATTGCGTCAAAAGTAAACTGTCAAATGCATGTATTTAATCCATTACAAGACAACATGCGTATTTAATTTATTTATAAATTCGCAATGAACTTGCATATATAGTCATCGTAAAAATAATGTACAGGAGCAATACTAAAAAAATAGCAGGAGTCAGGATGACTTTCTTTAGTTGTATTTAGTCGTGTTTTGGGATTGGCATTGCGGGTATCTTTTTAACGGTTTACAAAACAGTCTTTATTAACTCGTAGATGAATTTGATTGATAATTATGTAACGTTTTTAATGCATACGTAAATAAATATGAAAATTATATATATATATATATATATATATATATATATATATATATATATATATACACACACATGTATACTTACTAACATATCTACATGACAAAATTAAATTCATCCGTCAATTTTCTGATTAATTATTAACGGAATTACTTATTTTATTTAATTGACAATGTGTTTGTAAATTGATATAACATTTTAGGGTGATTACGTCGATTTGTAATAATATTTTATTAATTCCTCGGAATTTATAAATAAAATTTCCTTGAACAAATTTAGTACAATTTATTGACTTACACTTCATTTATTGTATGTCCACACCTCAAATGGTGATTTAAAAATAAAGTAAATTAAATTTGCATAAAATTGTTTTATTAAGTGTATAAATGTTATTATTATTTTCATAATTCCTTACTAATTTTAAATAGAATTGTTTCAAGGAACTATCTGACAGGGCTTAGAATTGAATTTTTAACTTGGTGATAAGAAATAGTTTACATTTATTTTCTGATATATATTACTAATAAGGTTAAGTTGCTAATTAGATATTTTGTCCGAAAGCGAGTTCAATTCGAAACAAAGTTTTTGTTAGGTTTAGTTTTGTTCTGTCAAAGTTTTTGCTCATTTTCTCGTTTATTTTTTTTTTAAATTATAATAGAAGTTAGTTTGTACTGCTATAGTAATACTATGCTGAACAGGTAACGGAGAATTTTTCAAAGACAGTTTTTACCACCTCTTGGAAATATAATTTTTTGCATTGGATACTACATACTTTGAAGAATTTTCAGTGTAATAGTGCGTTGTGTAGACGAGAAAAAAACCATTGAGTTAATACATAATATATCTAATGATTTTTGTTGCTATCATTCGCAATAATTGACGGTATAAACTTATTTCAACACTCGTGTAAAATTTCATGAGATTGAAGTGGACTTATATACTTTTTGGGTGAAAAGACTTTCACAGGTTTAACATATTTTCCGGCGTCAGGGTAATAATTTTTCCAAAAGAGATTAAATTTAAGGATAAAAGCGATTCGAATAATCAATCTTTGATATCAGCATATTGAGTGTGTATTGAATTTTAGAAGGTTTTTATCAATAATTATATCAAGTCTGTATAAAGAATAAAATTTATAATTTTACGTAAATTTACGCTACACCTTGACAATATTTCCAAAAAAAATTATAGAGATGATCAAAAATATATGAGAGATAGAGCATTAAGAATATGTTTAGAATTTTCCCTGTCCGTTTGTCAGTTTGACGGTTTGTATGTATGTTCGTGCACAAAACACTATGTAAATTACTGAACCAATTCAGATGGAGTTTTAGAAATATACTGATATCGACTGAAGGCAATATTTAGTAGAATATGTATATATTTTTAATCACTCAATCAGAATACGTGCAAATTTTATATTTTCAAAAAAATAATTTATTAAAAAAATAATTATTACATTAGTACAACAAAAACAAACAGCTAATTACTACAATTACACAAATCTATAGTGTGCCTACAGCTGTATTCAGATCAACAGATGTATTTAACTATAATTACACAAATCTATAGAGTGCTTACGGCTGTATTCAGATCAACAGATGTATTTTAAATCACACAGCTAAATTTTCCACCAGAATTGTAGACTGTCGAAATGGAGGTGGTCACGCGTAAAGTGTGCAAAGTGCGTAAATTTTTCGATATTGTACTTATTTGAATCAAGGTTACATTGTTTTCACAATTTGTTGTTGGTAGGCTTACTATTCGGCTGTATAAATTAGGTTGCCATGTACTTTATTGCCAATAGGTATGTTTTTCAGTGGTCTGTGTGTACGAAGTTGCGAGCATCGCTAGTTTGAAATATACTCGTAACTATTAACTAATTGAGGTAATTTTAAGAATATACTACCTTTGTCTCTTTAAACATTTGTTTATCTGTCGAATAATATGTTTAAATGATATGTTTACCAGTTTTAAAAGTTACCTTGAATTTGTATTGCTTGAGTTACCTTGAGTATACACTGCAATAAATTTGTTAAAAAAATGTTTTTTTTTAATCACTACATTTCTGCCTTCAGTTTCTATTTAAGTACATTCAAAAAAATGCTGAAAAGTCGGTAAGAAATAAATAACGGATTACTAATTAATGTGTTAGATTAATAATTAATACGTTAGTGATAAATACTTATAGGTAAAATTAAGGATTGTTATAAATTAGAGACAAAGCAACTTACGGATGATTTGTAGTTAAAATCTTCTTTACATCTCTAAGGCTATTTACATAAAATTTACGAGTAAAATAATAAGTATAAAGTTATCTTAAATGAACTTCAATTTTATTATACGCTTTTCTAGCAAAAACGCTTAGAAAATTTATTATACCAGTCGGCCTTAAATTTGATGTACAGCTTTCACAATAATATTTTCATGACTAGAAGATTTATGGATGATCTCATCGGTTAAATAAAATCTTTTGTGAGTAACTTAAGTATTTAAAGCATATATAGCTTCACACAGACGGAAGATAGGGTAGATTTTAAAATACAGTTGGATCATCTTTCTGTTGCATTTCATGGAAGCGTAATATTTTCCCTATTTATTATATTGAAAGCTTCCTAAAAGTTTTCCGTAACAAGACAAATTGAATTGAGAACTTTTCAGCAGATTTCAGGAGATTAGAAAATAAATTGTATTGTATAGGTGGATTGAAATTGCGTTTGGTAAACATCGTTCAACAACCTATGATTTAGCGACAATTATACATTATTGAATCTTGACAGAAATATAAAAGCAGGGAAAAACCAAGGCTTCATAACAGTATAGCCGACAAAATAATTACGAAAATAATGTAAGAAAAATATTAAGCTTATTTTTTTTCGAAAAACTTTAATAACTTGATAAAATATGTGATTATGTACACATAGGCGTAAGTTTGGTCACAAGAATTAACAAAATATTTAACCAATTTTAAGTAAAAGAAAAAATTTTGAATTTATTATTTTTATGTTTATTCATAGATTAAATCAGTGCACAGAAATAAATAAATTTTTTTTAAGCCCAGCCATTTCACAGATATCATCTGAATGTTTTTGTGGCTTTCATTTGATTGTTGTTTCTTTTTATTGTATCTTAACAGATATTTTTGCTGGATAGTAAATAGCAAATTTAATTTCTCGAAAGTTTTAATATCTAGGAAGCTAAGTGGCATAATTAATACCTGTACATATCGTCAGAAGTTCATAAAAAAGATAGATTATATAAAATCAATGAGACAATAAGAAAACATTAAACAGGCTTTGCTGAAATAGAAACTTTAGATATTCTAGTTATAAAATACATTTTTATTGAAATTTAATTGAAATTGAATTTAAATTTTTTCAGCAATCCATTAAAGTATCAAAACCAAATACAGGGGAGAAAACGGGGATAGCTAGTAAAATCCACATCGTAAAAATCAAATAACCTAAATAAAACTAACTTAGGCCTGAGACTGAGGTAGTGAAGATAATTTTTGCTAAATTTCAGATAATTAGTTCTTTATACTCTACTATGGCTGCGGTCTTCTAGCATGCGTTTTGTATATCTAAAATCTGTATATATAAAATCCGTTTTGCATATCTCAGAGTCGGCTTCGAGCTATCAATGAAAAGAACACCTGGTCAGTGACTCACGCGCTTTCTTATTTTATATTTTTATATATTTTCATTATTTACTTCATAAAATGAAAGCGTTTTTCGAGAGTGTTTTTAAATCTGTTGTGAACTTTAATCAACAAATGCATATTTTTATCAACAATAGTTTCATATTTTTGAGTTTAATTAAATAAGATCCATCGAAATAGATAACATCAAGAAATTTAAATGACGATTCTGAAGACGATTTTTGATAAGACCGAAATAATTATTAATAATTAGTTTGTTGGTATTTGTGTGACTTTCCCAAACCTTCGTGTTTTTGGCCTCTGAAACATTAACAATGACTATAACACACCCCGATTTATATTGACATAACACACCCCGATTTGTATTGACAGTGATAATAGTAAATATTTACAATTTTATTTTTAAATTTGTATTATATTGTTTATTATTAACTACGTTAACTCTTTTATATATACACGAATATTAAAGATATTAAGTTATATTTTTTGAGTTTAATTTTGTACGTGGTTTGTAGATAACATTACGATGTGAGCGTTATGCATCAGTAGCCTTTGCCATATGACCTGTGAGTGAGAGTGATCGCGCAATTAGCTCCATTTTGCTCACATGTTTTATGGCTTCACATGCAAGGAGACAGCGGCCATAATATACCACATAGTTTTTTAATGGTCTTTGAGATGAAATGTTGTTCCTCTCATTTTTATGCTATCGTATAAAAGCGAAAAAAAATTAAAAGTATATTTATTGGTATGTTATAAGTCTCTTAAAATGAACTTAAAATAACTTTTAAATAAAAATAGTTTAACCAGTTTTACATCCAGTTGTGTCTGGGGCCTTTTTAACTATCTTCATACTACTCAGCACTCGACAAGTATCTCACCTTGGCTTGGGTGAGAACTATAGTAATAACTGGATCTCTAAGGTACACATCAGGTTCTCCATGTATTCAATACCAGAATAGTGTATTGTCACGAGATATCCATAAGTTTGCTAACATTGTATTAAATATTACAATTAGAAGTGAATGAATATATTGGCATCACTCTCTTTTATCATAACGCCCGCTTGGTATACCTAACCAAAAGACTCGATGAGACAAGTCAAATGAGTTTAACTTAATGAGTTTACTCAATTAAACGTTCCCATGACCACCTACCTTTTCAATCAGCTTTCCGATAATTTTGCCTAATGCTGAAATTAAATAATAATCATAACAAAATTAATAGATTAACCTCACATTCCATAATATTTATTAAAAGTTGAATATATAGTAAAAGTTACACGATATAATTGGACTAGACTCTCTATATCACATATCTGTAGTTAATTATTTCTACGCAAACATAGTTCAAGGCATATAATATAAGCAACTTAGGCATACCTTCTATGTCAGGCATGAATTTTGAATAAAATAAATTTTCGCCAAATCAAATTTCGTCTAAAACACAGGAACAAAACCATGTTATCGTTTTAATATTTAACTTTGTTCATAATAATTAACAATCGTACTGATAACATTAACTTTAACTTTTTTATGTATTAAAATTTAATTTTTGGCAAAAAAATATATTATAGGAATAAGTTTAAGAGCAAACGTCTTTATTATTCAGAAATATTTCCTTTTCCGAAATACTTTCTTTTTTTTTTAATTACGTTAATAAGGCCACTTTAATAAGGTGGAATGGGATATAGTTGTCAATTACTTATCATGAATGATAGGCAAATAATGTGTTAATTATTAATGCGGGTGACACAGGTGACAAGGTACATTTGAAGCGAGTCTCTGAAAAAAGATGTAATTCCTTTGTTGGAATCACAAATTTGATACTGAGTTAACGGTTGAAAATTTTCATATAGTTTCTTAGATTTTCCTAAAAGAATACCCCATCCCGAGTAATTACATATCAATTTTAGACGAACCCATCATCGATACAGCAGTATAACATAGCTCATGCGAGAAACGCAGTTCATTACCAAATTATATTTTTTTTTATTTATTACTTCACCATTTTATGCAAAGACCAGGCAGGTTTATCTTAATCCTATTGCATTTTAAACGGTAAATAAGAAAAATCAAGTTGCACTGAGCTCTTCGGAAGGTTTTCTACAAAGTTCTGAATGTTTACGTCTTAATCCTTTTTTCTCTAGTAATAACATTTTCATCTCAAAATACCATTGACCGGAATAAAAATAATTTATATCTTAGCTTGCTCAACGTTTGCATTTCAAACGTACACTTGACGAGTTTAAAAGTATATTATGTATTATTGGCTCGAATTAATAGACCGGTAATATTTGGAAGTCGAGAATTTCTATTTATCTGTTTAAGGTCCGCGTGGTGGGTTTTATTGCTACTAAAAAAATAAAAACCACACCGCCAGAAATACAGCTGTTTATGAAAGAATTCAAAAGGAACAAAAGAAAGCCTAAATTTAAATTTGATCCCCAAGGATTACCCTAGTAAAATTGCTTTTAATCAACCCAGTAGTTTTTGCGTGACACAATTACAAACAAAAAGAGAAACAAAATAAAATAAATGCATTTTAGGTTAAGACGAGCCTAAAGAGCATATTCCACTTGTTTCTCCTTTGAAAAATATCGCAGACTCACCTTAATTTACATCTTTATAATAATATTGTAAACATTTTTTTTAATTTATCATTAAATATTTTGTAAATAAAAATATTCCTCGTCATTGTCAGAGGAACTTTTGTACCGGCTGTCATTTTGTTCATCTTAAATAAAACTAAAGTTCTTCAGTCGCTCGTTCAGATACCTTCAAATAATAATAAAGCCGATGGCAAGTGTCGGTTTGAATAATGAATTTCGTGGTCTTATGATTAGTTATAATGTTAAAGAAAAATAATGATGACAAACAGTGTACGAGGGATAAATATTTTTATTCTAATAGAGACTTCATAGGCGATTAATTTTGATAAACGACATTATCTACGCATATAATTTAGATAGCAAATCTTAAGTAGGTTTGCTGTCTACCAGGATATATGAAGTCATCGTAAATATCATGGATGCAGAGATTGACATTCAATTTAAGACGTTTTAGCTTTTCCCAATAAGTGATGAAAAAAGGTTTTATGCAAAAGTTGTGGCATTCTAAAAGTTCTGGAGATTTTACTAGATGAAGGCATAGTTATATCGAAATTAATAAGTTGAGATCTCCTCGGTAGGCATACTTTTACAAAATTCACCTAATAACATTCGTAGCAGACCATATGACAATGATTGCAACCAGATCAAGTGAATTGTGATGTGAATTTTAATTACTTTTTGTTATTGTTCTTTGCTCGGAAAAATTTTCACGGTTTATATATGGATTTGTAAATGAAAGTAACTTGTGCCCTTTTTTGTTGAGCGAGCTATCGTTCTTCTCACCTAATAACTTTCTGCGCTCATACATTATAATTTTACAACACCAACATTTTATTCAGATTTGTATTGGAATCCTTACTTTCCTACGATATTAACTGCCCAATCATCTAGTCCCTATTCCCATTCGTCAAAATGTTAGGGAATTATGGAATTGAGAATGATAAATAGCTGGACTTGACCAAATCCTTTTTAGACCATTATGTTAGTTGGGAAAAGAGTGGAAAACCAAAACAACCTTTAAGTTTCTGGTAATTTCTTTTTAGAATGAAATTTAAATTTAAATGACCTGCAGAAATATTTTTAAATATTTGTCTCATTTCTTATATATTCTTAACGAAATTTCTCGACTCTGCTTATTATTAAACCGTGAAATTTACTTTAATCAACACTAAAACGTAGTAATTTCTAATATATGGAAACGCTTCTAAAAATTTAAACTCTAAGCAAAATCAATAATCCTCGTAATACAATTTGCCAAAGCCGACAAATTGTCATCGACATCACATAGGCACTCCATGTGAAAAAGTCATAAAATCGGTGATGTGCTTACGCATTATGTACTTTTTAAGAAAACCAATATGACTATGATGTAAAATATAAGTAACGTCATTTATTAAACGATAGGAGCGGTAACTCAAAAAAACTAGTATTAAAGTATTTTTTTTTAAGAATACATCATTACTAATGTAATTTCGATTGAGAGTCAAAAGAAATGTATTTATTTACAAAGAATAATAAAACGATGATTTTTTAGATGCAGGTATGTGACAAGACATTAGTATTCATTGATTACAATTGTTCTACGTGCATAATAGAAAGGAGCTTTATCTAGCACAAGGGTGAATTATTTCTGTAAGCCCAAATGATATAAATAAAATTTGATCAAGCTTTCGTAGCAACTGTTTTACATATAAATTCACAATTTTTACAGAACATAACTCATTTTTGGTTAACTTCTGACTTGTTATTTCATGTATATGTAACCCTAACTACATGCCAGGATGATGAATGAGTGAAATTTTAGCAATGTTTCGTGGTCTGTGTTTCAGGATTTTTAAAACTCTGTTCAACAAATTTTAAATGCATTGAAGTATTTATTATTTTCTTTGGTTCATCATCATTCATCACCCGTAACCTCAAATACTATTTGAAATAGAGGATTGTATAAACTGGGTCAAAATGTTTCATGTATACACACGGTGTGTGCACTACTGTCGAGAACTTGCCTGCAGACTTTGGAAAACTAAATAGTCGTCTTTGAAAATAGAGCATCAGGTAAGCTCACTTTTAACAGACACTCTAATAAAATATTTTCAGCAATTTTTTACATTAAATATTGTTTCCTATGTCACACAGATTTAAATTAAGCTGTCGATTTTAATATAACGTTCCGTTGAAAACGGAATCGATTGTAACGTAGTGACATAAACTTCAATGAATTAAAAGTATGTAGCGCTTATGTTGAAAGGCTGATATGACGTCAGTAAGTGTCAAATCAATCAATCTGTTTGGCTTCTCGGGCGTAAATGCTAATCGCGATTTCGCTATTATGAAAAATTTTGCGATTTGCGATTCAATAAAGTCAACATACCGGGCGTCTATCATTCAATGTTATTAACGTTACATATTTGGTACAAACCGACGTAAAGTAAATAGAATTATTTTAAGCGAAATCATTTAATTACGTAAATAATTAGAACGTACTAGTTAAGTCTTAATGATACCCTTTCGAAATTATTGAAAAAAATTATCGATAAAAGAAATTTTGTTTCTAAGTAAAATTGTGTGAAATAACCAAAATGTTCAAGAAAATTATATATTTGCCGCACTGTTTTACATTATGAAATTTTAGTCTAATATTATGAATATTGTTTGTGATAAAGATAATTTTAGGAAAATTAATACAAGGATTGTATCCAGTATATTCAAATCGACTACTACTCTTATTTATGTGAAAGCGGTACCAAAGGGGATGCAAATAAAAAAATGAAGTTAATTTCGTCTTTACGTGGTGTGTTGGTTTGGTCACAAGGCATACGGCTTTTGTCGGCGTAACGCATCATGGGGGATGCGATTCCCGGCTGCTTGTCAAACGGGACTGGCCTAGTGTTATGGTTGCCTGTAAGAGATTGCTCTCGTAGTAATAAGTTCGCCATACTTATCAAATGTATACATTAAAGTACATAATTAAACAAATAATTTTTTTTACTGAATGATTGGTATGATTAAAATTGGGAATTATGCACATAAATATCTTATGTATTTTTTAGGTTTTAAAGCAAAGGAAACTATAAATTTTGTTTTATATTAAAGTAATGTAGTCAAAATATTGATAAAATGCACGTTCATTCACCTATAATAGTCTAAGAGCCCGTGATCACCAGACCTTATTTTATAAAAGCTGGAAGTTTCTCAGGTCATGCTCCCAATATATATAATCTCCTAATCCAATATAGACCACTATGAAGTTTGGGTCATAGGAATTTGGCAGGTAAAAGGTAGCCAAGTATTAATTTAATTGCTCAACACTGCTTTTGAAACTTTTGGAAATTAGATTTAAATTAGGTGTATGAGATATTCGAAATAAAAACTTTTCAAAGAACAAAAGTAAATATACCGACTAATTAGTAAAAATATACGAAGTGACATTTCTGTAACCAAAGTTGTTATTTGTATATATAGTCGAAATGTTCATGCAGGCAATACAGGATTCACGTAATAATACATAAACTCGTATATATTTCTTAAATAGCATTCAACAATTAATAGAATTCAATAAACATTTAATACCCAATATAGCAAATATGTGGAGAGGGATTATTCAGGTTAATACATCGGAGAGAAAAGGAATGCACATTTAGAAAAAACGTGACCAAATTTCCGACGGTTGAGTATTCACGCTAATTAAATTTTCCTGTTTCATCGTACGACTCTTATAAAATAACGTGATAAACTAATGTTCCTGTCGCCATTGCGCTGATCACAATTCACCCTCTTTGAACGGACGAGTTATTCTATTCACTTCCGTTAATGGGGGAAGAGGATGGTATCTTTCATCTGTCGGTGTCTAGCTTTGATATTAAGGGTAAATAGATGGCTTATTCTGAACTTTTCTTTTGGCTCAGATCAATTACTAGAGGCGAGTATGAAGCATTCGTTCATAGAATGCTTCAGTATGAGGATGTGACAGAAAATCTTATATTCTGTGCGAATAGTGTCAGATTTAGTAAAGCTAAATTACAGGTAGGTAAAAGATTAATTTAAGGATAGAAATTTCACAATTATCTGTTAACCTCTGTTGCGTATACAAAATAACTTAAATAAATCCGTCTCTTGAAAGTCAGCTAAGCAGGTACTAATCTCACTTAAATGTTTTAGTCTATGTTTGAGTATAAATTTACTTCAATTATCACATTGAAGTGTTAAATCACTTTGCAATAAGTTTTGAAAAATTCTGCGTACCCATCTGTATTCACTTAACAAGTATGTAGTGCGCAGTAATTTAGAGTCACCGTTACTTTTGGAATGAAGATCACTTTAAAGCTGATCCCACATTCTGGTCGAACTTTGTCCCAAAATGTCTTTTGAGCCCAATTTTCATAATGAGATCGGTTATTTGGCATACGTTGTTGGGCCATTCGTATGGGCGGTATTTAATGGTCCAACCATGAAAGTATTATTTCAGTTACACTTAAGTTTGGCGGGGACGATAATTGTTTATAATGGCGACATTTGTAATTTAATGAATGTTTTCCCTTATGTAACATTACGGAATATATTGACATAATTAGATAATAATGAAACAATATCTGTAGAATACTTGTATTAGAGCTACAAAGTACGATGCATTGTTGAGTCATTTGCATGATCGGTATTTATTGGTCATACCACAAGGGTAATCCATTATTTTAGCCACACTTAAGCTTGGTTGTGAGAATCATTATTTTTAATGGTAAAATTTATAACTTGGTAAATGTTCTCACATATATAAGGGTACATACTATATAAAATATATTTATATAACTGATAAGGTAAAAATTATTTTTTTGTTACTGGAAATAAATATAAATTGAGGAAGGCATGTATAGAAAGGTTACGGATGTGTTCTTTTTCTTCGGTTACGTAGTTATTTTTAAATTATGCACATCGTTTTATAATGTTTTTCTTCTTATTGTTAGCTATCAAATTCAAATTGATTTTAAAGGATAACTAAACAGCAGTCTGGAATAAAATCGGATACAAATTTTACCAAAATGAGGTAAGAAGTGAATTACACTAATCAAAGGACGACCGTGCCATGAATTTATGCTTAATTATACGACCATGTATTGTCTCACAAACGATATTGGATGATCCAAACTACAACACTGATCCGAGCTTTGACAGAAAAGAATAACCTCTCAAATCTAACCCGTAAAACAACGTAAGCATTTTTGCCTTTAGTGAAAACTTGAAGGAGACGAAAAGTAAAAGGCTTAAGAATTTAAACTAAATATTTATATCCTATTAAAAACCTCCCTTGCCCTAATTTTCTTCATAAACTTTTGTAACCATTATCTTTGACATTAAGCATACTTTCCATTAAATCAAGAGACTTAAGCGCGTGAGTTATTAACATAACATGGAAAATTATTATCGACGTAATTGTTAGTCAAGATATCATAACAAAACTCTAATATTCTTTTTGATAATTAAAACACATGAAAATATATTTTCTGCTAAAATTCCAAAGCGGTACTAATATAAACATCAACTAAGAATTTTAGCAATAATACTTATTTTTCATGCGTTTTATGTATTTTTTCTTCATATTTTTACACAAAAAATATTAAATTTGTCTGTTTTCTAAACTTATATTTAAATATTCAATGAATTTTTACTGTAAAACCGTAGGAAATCCCTTTTACCTCCTGTTCGTTGTTTTTTGATGGACCCATAACATTTTAAAGGAATTGAATACGTTATCTATTCCTGTTTCTTTGTCGAAACAAATTTTAATGCAGGGTATATATATCTTCAGTTAAATTTAACAAAATAACAAAAAACATATTTGAAAACCGAATTTATTTG
The DNA here is from genome assembly GCA_039881145.1 of Druceiella hillmani. Taxonomy (NCBI): domain Eukaryota; kingdom Metazoa; phylum Arthropoda; class Insecta; order Lepidoptera; family Hepialidae; genus Druceiella; species Druceiella hillmani. The sequence continues at coordinate 240,388 of JAYKKI010000104.1, forward strand.
CAAGAAAAAAGCAAATTAAAACATCAAACTTTTATGACAATTCTTTTATGATGAATTTTTAATTGAACAAATTTGAATAGAAAATCTTTTTTAAATTGAATCAAGTAAATATTATCAAATTCAAATTTTGCTCATTGCGAAGAATTGTATTCTCTAAAATATTTCGAATTTACAATATGTACCTGCCACATATTGTGAAACCCTCTCGGTAAATTGTATTTGCAAAGAAGTGGGAAAACTCAACATGTATAGTCTGTCTTACTGTTCACTAGGTGCAATAAACGGGATTACAGAGGACTGAATATTCTGAAGGCGGGCCAAGTAGCCGCCACATCACGATAGTTTAAAAGAGTTTTAGCCAATAAGATAACAATATTTTAAACACAGACGTTTTTTGTAAATCTCACAAAATTTGTAAACAACACTTTCGTTCTTGGTAGCCAAACATTAGACATATTTTAATTAATATCACATATTCAAAATCGGTGTCAAAAAATTCGTTCTTTTTGTGAATGTCTTAATATAATAAGTCAACATGTCTCGATAAAATAAGTCACAGTCTAATATAATTAGATTTTGATATTTCACCTATACCCCCACAGATATCACTCGTCAATGAAAGTATGCAAACGTCAACTTCGAACAAACTATTAAAAGACCAGCTTCTAACTATAAATTGAATACTTTGCCAGCATATGAATTTAATTTTATTCGATTAATTTTCATTGAATCGTATTTAAATATTTCTACGACTTCCTGAAAATTTAAAAATGGCACTTTATTCTGTCGTCACGACTTTTATTATATGATAAATAATTGTATCAAGCATGAGGTACCTACGACACAATGTAGTCAAGTGTCACATAGACTTCAGGCAGGTACTTTTAACCAAATTGATTCTCATGTTCAATAAATCTGACTCATAATAAAACAAATGAAAGCATTATAGTATTTTAAAGTTATAATTATATACTCGAAGATCGGTTAGGGCTAATCCCTAACCGATCTTCGATTCTTCTTAACCTACTAAATCTTTTGCGAATGCAATTTATTATAAAAATAAAATAAAATTATAACTCTAAACACTAATCTTGACAATGAGTTCGTTATTGATATATCCACATGTAATTGAAGGTTATTAAGTTTGTGTTATACCTTTATTCCATTGAAGGTTACTAAGTTTGTGTTATACCGTCAGAACTGGACATTTGCTTATTCAACTGTCAATAATTATATTATCCAATATCGGTGATCGTAAGTGGCTTAGTGCAGGCGAGGGATATCATATTACTTATTTCAATTATATCTGGTAGTTTTATAAATTACGTAAATCGAAACATTCTTTACTTATCACTTAATTTCAACAGCCTCGTCGGTAGTGGGAAGTACATCCCAAGGCGGAGGCTTGGGAGATTCTGGCAGCGAGCGAGGCTCTTCGCCGCCTGCGAGAGCACCCGTGGAGCTTAGTAACGGCCAATCGAACTAATGCCAGATCGAATGGATGGCATTAATTCGATTGGCCGTTCATTCACAATCGAATTAATACCAGATGGAATTATGTCAGATTGAATGGAGTTCGAGATTGAGCCTGAATATGTGAAGGAGACGAAACGAAAATCACGCAAGGTAAGCGAATAGGGCTATGTCACTGGAGAAGACAAAAAATTCGTGGGGCTGGTGGAGAATTTGAAACAGTTTTTATATGAATTTTTCCTAATGAATTAAGCAAGATTATATTAAAAAAATTGCCAGCAATTTTTTTTTAAACAATAGCTCCGTATAGAAAAAAATATAAATCGACATTCCATGATTATTAACCTGGTCACTATTTGTGTGAAAAGCAACTCTTCCTATGTTGTCTATAAATAACAGAGGCTGCGACAATGACTTCTTGTCATCCAGCTTGCTCTTAAATTTAATTGACTATAATAGAATAGTTTCATTCCAGGCAATTATATCTAGTATACATAATGCTTGCTGGCATTAATTGCTAGTGTTGAAATCAATGTTTTATTTATTTGATTTCGTCACTATTACAAATCGATATCGGTGACTGTGCATTATGTTTTAATATATTTACAAAGTATTTAAAATAAAATTGCTACAATCTGCTGTAATTTTATTATCGATAAAAGAAATCTCATAAGTATGGAATATGTTAACTAAGTTCTTTTCACTATTCGAGATTTTTGGGCAATGGCGGCTTATATTAATTGAACACCTCTAAATATCCTTCCGTAGTTCATCACTATCAAGAGAGCCATTCATTTCATCAATTAGAAGCGCGAGAAAATATTTATACTATTTGCTCAGTTTGTTTGTCAAAAATAATCATTGCTAAACACACATCTAAAATCCAAATGTGTTAATACGTGGTACATCTCATCAACTAAGGTGTTAATACTGGGTACGGAAAATCAAAGAAATAAAGTATTTTTGTACATTATAAATATTGTTAATAAAAAATAAATATCATAAAATGGCCATAAATATATATTTTTTGATATATGTAATAAAAAATCAACCACTAAAGTTCTGTGATTTGATGCTGACGTTTAACTCTCGATTGTAAATGTGACACATGCTATTATGTTAGTTTTTATCTACTAAAAGTTGAAAACGTGTTTTAACTTTAAAGGAGGCTCTATTTTTTATATTAATGTTATATGGGACCCCACTTCTTTAAAAAAAATCATCACTTTATATTTATCAACACCGGAAGTGTTTTTCACTCAAGACTGGGAGTTAAACTTAACACTGTGTTTCACTCAACACTCTACTTTTTTCACATTATTTTAATAGAGAACTCTACTCCTTTAAAAAAATCATCACTTTAAATTTATCAACACTGGGAGTGTTTCACTCAACTCAGGCCCTATATTCCGTACGCACTCCTGAACTTATTCATAAATGTTCTTTTAACGTATCAAATATATATCCCTCCATTAACTATTCCTAACCTGGTCTTCTCGTACGTTCGTTGCTTCGTCCTTAGCTTGCTCCACGGCATGTACCGGTGTGACCTGATTTAGATTTTTTTTGCCATTGGTTTGTGTTATCTTTACAAATGCAGCAAATAATAATGCGTTAAAAAGATCATTTGAATACACAATATAAGGTAATTTAGACACACGTTTATTAAATTCTGCCAGAACAAAAATTGTTTGTTGTCAACCCCAATATATTTTGAATATCTGCCCAACCCACTAACTGTAATGCACAGAAATGTACAATTAAATGCAACAAAATCGTTTTTTTATTTTAAATTTTCCAGAACTTTCAGTAGATAAAAATTAAAGGAATAATATTTGCTACATTTACTATCGAAACTTAAACGTCAGCATCAAATCACGAAAGTTTAATGGGCGATTATAGATTAAATAAATAAATACATCTTTATGGTCACTTTAAGATACTCATTTTGTTTTAAACAATTTATAATATATACAAATACTTTATTTATTTGATTTGCTGTAACCAGTATTAACATATCATTTGATGAGATGTACCAAGTATTAATATCTCATTCCACCGATTGCCTAATTGTTTACATACATTATCTACACAAGCTACGTAAACAACATCACATAGGACAAATAACTACAAATGAAATTGGATTTTTATTATTTGCACTTTAAAAATGGATTTTTCGATAATTTAAATTCAAAGTATTTCTTCCCGGGTATTCTGTTTCTCATTATTTTTTCTTTACACTATAAACAGTAAAGATCATATATCAAAACTCTAAGTAATTAATATTTTCTACTAGCACCGCAGGTTTCTATGGAAAATAATATCCTGTACTCGGATCTGCGTAAAATAAAGGACTAGAGGAAATTAAAAGTTTAAATGTACATCGATTTCCCAAGTGGGGCAATGGTACATATAAAAACGGGCGTTGTTCTTTAAAAAAAATATAGCAAAGTGAAATTTAGAACAATAAAAATATTAAAGTCATGAAAAAACATGTAGGATAAAGTACTAAATTAAATATAATAAAAGGGTTATTTACAACATATCGGGCGATACGCTTTGTCTCCTAATTGCCACCTGACTACTGCAGTTACTTATGCATTTTTTGTACTACTAAATAGTAATTTTTTGCAGTACTATTTATACATATCAAATTAATGAATGGAGCTCTTTTGCAATAGTATAAAAACATTTAATATTTATCTTAATGGCATTAAGTAGTAAAAGAACTTCAACAGAACATTCCTACAAAAAGAATAAACAAATATTTCTTATACAGGAATCCATCAATATATAATACATGAATCCATTAATTTCTTAGATGGATTCATGTATTATATATTTATGGATTCATGTATAGTCAGTTTAATATCTTAATGAGGAAAATATTTTGCACATAATGTATATTGTGTCGATTCAAATTACTTTGAAAGGGGATTATGGACTTTCTACTTTCATTTTCATAGAATAAAAAGGAAATTAATATATTTTATTCAGAAATACATTTTTTATTCCATTATAAATACCTTTTCACACTTCCTATTTTAAATATTAAGTAAGGTGTGGGATCCTTTTTTTATTTTCGACGCAAACAACTTACAAACTAACATGTAATGTCTCTCCCATGCCTTTTCAATGTTTCAACCGTACATTTGAAAATTCTTCAAAACTCCAGACACTGATTAAATAAATTTAAAAAAAAAATGATGTAGACCAAATACGGTCAAAAATCTCAATGAATACAGAAGTCAAATTAAACTGAATTTTATGAATGGCGCAGCAAAGAAAGGTAATGAATTTAACAGTGTGTATGTATCTATATATGGATGTTCGATCATAGTCCAAAAACTGATGAACCGATTTTAGCAAAGGTATCAAGCGGTTTATACTTAATATAAGAGTATCATTGGCTAGGATTTTGGAGACAAAAATATTTTTAAAAAAATTTTTTTGCTTATCTTATCGTCCAACAGGTCTTTAAAAATAATAATGAGGTTTCTTCAACTATTGTTTCATAAATCCGAAAAATAGCCAAGTTTGTCACAAACGATAAAAATATGAAGTAAAGGGTATAGGGGAAAAAAGGGTAAAACAAAAACGAAGCTATAGAAAACTAAAACCTGACTACGTTGAAAGAAAATGGAAAGTAGCAAAACTAGTTAGGCATCATAATGTCAACGAGAGATAATCGTCACTGAATTGTAAAGCGGTAGGCGGCGTTCAGTTTGAAGATGTCAATATTTTTTCCAGTAGAACACGTGTCAAAACTGAACGCCACCTACGGCTTTACAATTCAGTGCTGATAATCTTTCAGTAAAATTATGGTAACCCAACTTCTTTTTCTACTTTTCAGTTTTATTATGCAGGTGGGTTACAGTTTTGTTTTTATTCAATATAAAATTTTATATGAATATAAACACAGCGGCATCGTAGGCACCCGCCATGTACCTGTTTTGTCTTTCAAATACGCCTTGTGATTGGGACACAATTAAAAACAATGTAAGTTTGATACCATTCTAAATCTATTTAGACCACATTCAACTTTATTCTATGTGATGAAAATTCATGTTTTAGTTCGTTTTCAAAATGATTTTTATTTCTTTCTAGTTTAACTCTTTCTATTAAAATACTGGAAAACTTTCAATTGCCGACAATATCAAAAGCTTTTCATCATTATTAGGAAAGCGATCCCGCGGTAAAATTTTCTTTAATAACTTTTGAAGAAAAGAGGAAATTTTACCTCTATATAATTAATGATGAACGGAAAACGGTAATTTTCCAATTATTTAGAATTTTAAAACTTTAAAGTTTCACATATTATGGTTTTAGTTGTCAGTACGTTAATATGATATATTTACTACAAAAAATTCCATTATATGCAAGGTTCCGGGTATTCCGGGTTAGAAAGGGTCAAAGCAATCGATACTAATTGATGTTTCAAAAAGTAGATGAATAAAGGCGATAAATTACTAACTTCAATCGATTACTTAATTAGTGAAATGATATTAGTATCAAAGGTGTTTCAAATATATTTTCTGTTATTTTATAGTCAAGTAATGTTGGAATGAAATACGAAACCAATGCCCTTGAAGAAAAATGTACTGTAGATATAAACAACTTATAAAATAATATAACTTCCTTAAAAATTACCTGTTTACGGAATAGCGTCTCTTTAGTGGAATTTAAATGGAAACAATAAATTTGTATTTAAAGATTGGTTTTAAGGATAAAGTTAAATTCAATGTATAAACAATTTTAGAGATGTAAAGAGTTGGACCCTTTAGAACCTTGAATGTTTGCTGATGATAATATATACGAAAAATTAAAGTAATTGTAAATAACTTATCTACAACCTTGGAAGCCAGACCTCTTTAAATAATATCTCGAAGCTAAACACGCCGATAACTATCTCAGACGGAAGTCAGAGTACGGGCTGGGAGGAAGCCGGTGGAGTTGACATGATTGCCGTCCTGAATCCCAGCAATAGCGCACGTATATTCCGCCCTCGTTCAACGTAGCTCTGCCTACGAGACGCGACGTGACTGAAGTAGACATCTGCCACTTTATTCTGTATAATCGTGTGGAAAGGACGTGCAAACTATAAAGTGTAGCCAGGAAAAAATATCTTGTCTGCAGTAAAAAGTTCTAACAAACACAATCATTTGATTTTTATCGGTTTAAGTAGCCTGTAGCACATATGAAAATATCATTTTATTTTCGTTCTATAATTGAAAGGATATATGCAGATAAAAAATAAGGTAAAATACTTTATACAAAATGCGCTCGTGATTATTTTAATACGAAAGGTATGAGCACCGTCAAATGAAATGAAACTTCGTTAACGGTTCAAGTTAGTTAATTATGATAATCATTATTAATCTAGAAATATATTATTTCCCTCTTATTATTATTTTTTTGTAGAAATTCATTATTCACAATTAAATGAAACTATATGATGTAGTATTATTTCTAGAGTTCATTGTATTACACCATATTCAGGTGGGCTATTGATCTTTGCTAATTGCCCACCTCAAGATTTTGTAATACAACGAAACCTAGGTCGTGGTAAAGAATTTAAATAAAGTAGAAATAATATTACATCCGCAAAGAAGACGGAAAATAGGTACTTAGTTAACAATCGAGGGAGACAGGTGAATATGATAAGAAGGCAGGAACTGTACGCTTGCGCGAAAACAAAAATGTTAACAGTTGTTTCCTACGTTATGTAAGAAAAAAGGAAACAGTGAAAATTTTGCTTGGACAAAAAATTGCGTTCACTAACGCTACCAGAGGTTTTCTATGTTATTTGTGTTAAAAGTAAACTGTCAAAATTGTTGCATGAACATGAACAAAAAGGGCGCTCACTAAATTAATCAGCTGTTTTGTATGTTATTTCTGTCAATAGTAAAGTGAGAAATAGGATTGATGACTGATACATATTTTAGTACATGCAATTATGTTATAAAAATAAAAACAATATTACGGAGTAAGTAACCGAATTTCAGTAAATGTTACCTGTCATGCCGAATGAAGTCAACGTCGTGACCTGCATGGCATGTTTAATGCAATTTACACAGATGGCGTTGCTCTCTGTCGTGTTGCAAGTTTGACATCTGAAAACATCTTATGTTTAATTATTTCAAGTGAAATTAATAAATAAAAATTACACTTATGAAATTATATCCTAATAACACACATATTCTCGGCTTATTTTATTAAAACTATTTAAAACAAGACTCTTATTATGAGTGGCCAGCGGGTTAAAATTTATTTTTCAGTTAATGTCAAACAAAAATATTTGATTTACAAGAGTAATAAATTTGTATAATGTCTATGCAAAGTAAGATCTCAAGATAATGTTTTTATACAATTATAACACAATAACTGAAACGTCTATGTTTATTAATCCCTCGAGATACTCGATTCACATCGGGTTAAACTGAAATAAATTTATAGACAATTACATATAATAGAAAAGACGGCAGAATAATGTAACGTAATGTAATTTAAAAAATGTGTAGAGTACAAATATTTTTGCCTCTATGACTATTTGAAAATTGTGCGGCAAATGGCAGCTATTCATTTATTTATAATCGATATACTCTTTTTTAAAGTTGTTAATAGGGAGTCTTTATTGGAGTCTTTATTAATATAATGATACGTAAGTAATATTTGTAGAATATATTAAATGTAATTATTTTTTTTTTCTTATTTCATATATATTCCTCTTTTATTGTTTAAAAGTGTACGCTAGAAAGGTGGTTCTTTATAAATATGGTAAAGATCTGATGATGAGATTTAGAAATGAAAAATGGAACTGCTCAATGGATGGTAGTAAACCAACTGTGATTTAAGATATTTTCTACTGGTATTTGTTACTTTGCAAAATAACTATATCCTCGACTAAGTCAGGATATGATGAGTTCTGAAGATGTGCAAAGTAATTTCTTAACGGATGACAGTGACTCAACTGTGACTCGAAATATTGGCCACTTTCCTCTCTTTCTTATTTTTACTCTCTCTCCGCCGTTTTACCCATTTCTATATACTCACAAACTGAGATTTAGATTGTTAAAGAAGTTTCACGTTTGTTATGTGTACTAAGTTGCACATGTAATTTTTTTCCATAAATTTGCTTATGCAAAATGTATATATATATATATATATATATATATATATATATATATATATATATACATTTGCATGTCCGGTGTTTAATGTTACATAGAAATAATGTTATTAAGAATGGCAATCGAGCCAAAGAAATGAAACAAGCAGTCCATTGAAAAAAATACGCAGTTTGTATGGAAAAACTATTTCCAACTAATTTTTAGAGGAAGTTATATTTCTTAAATTAATTATTTTCAACGCGTTTTATTTAATTTACAAAGAATTAAAGAATTTAATTATCATTGATACTAAACTCCACTTCGTCCTCTTTATCTTCAACTTAATTGATACAATTATTGTTTCTCAGGTAGTAAAAAACTCGAAAATATCCAATAACATAACAATGTCTAATATCATTCATTATATCACGTCTAAACACACCGTCAGAATATTTCTTTTATATGGAAATGTTTGACACATTACCAGAAACTATTTTTCTACCTATATCACGAAAATATATCCAGTTATTTAATTAACTCGTCGAGACTTCATGGAGGACCTCAGCTTTGATACTACTTCTGTGATACATATTGTGTAAATCATAACCAGTACAATGTGAATACCTTTATAATGATAACTCTGATCACGGTCATTGTTTAATTCTCTTTTCATAACATCGTAAAAACTGTTAAACTACGAAACCTCAAGTTTTATAAAAAGAAGTGTTAATTTTACTTAACGCTTAGAACTAAAATCGTATAATCCTGATTGTGCAGATAATAAGTATGATGCCAGGCACAATACTGTAACTCATAAGTGGAGCTCTATAATTACTAACTGATTAATCGTCTATTGAAAAGTGCAAAAGACTAACCATTATAAAGTCTTTAAATCAGATACATTGAGGGGATACGCAGTCACATATTTGGATTTCTCGACATTCCTACATTGTGTAAAGGGATTTAGAGTATTCTATAGAGCCTCTTGCCACTAATTCAAAATATGAATCAGCAACAGCCATTTCAGATTCAGAAAACTAAAATTATCAATAAAACCATAAAAATAAAATATTTCATATATTGCCTTATGCCGTCTCTGGGGTGTGTTGGATTGATTACAAAGCATACGGCTTTTGAACGCGCGATGACCTGGTTTTGGTTTGGTTGGACCTGGTTTCGATTCCCGGTCGTTCGTTGAGCGGGGCTAGACTGGTGTTATGGTTGGTTGTAAAAAAGTGCTCTCTTAGCAGTAAGTCCCTCATATGTATCAATTGGATACTTTTAAGTATACAGAAAATTAATATAAAAAAAATAGATCTTTTATTTCACGAAGGCTATCATTAGAAAAAAATTTCCTGCATCATCCATATATAAATATACCATTCTTTTCGATCACTTTAAATAAAACAAGTAACGTAATTATTGATATTCGTCATGTCATCAGATGATCCCGGCAATAACTAATGCTATAAATATGGAAATAAGTTTATTTGCCTATAAGTTTTGTTTCCCTTTCATACTTCAACTTCTACTTTCAATTTCTAATTTGTTTCTTAATAATTGATCTTAGTGTATTTTTTTCTGGAAAAACTCTATATAATGAAGATGACCGAGCCGATGACGATGAAAGTAACCTATACACTTTTAACCCGTTTTTTATAATGAAACAAGTAATCCCGCCAATATATGTTTTAACTACTAAATATTGAACGGGTTTGTTTAGGTTTTCCATTATTAATGTGTAGAATTTTAAACTTATAATTTAGGAATATTTTTTAAAATTTCACGACCCGTGCTAATAAATGTCGATGAAATTGATAAAAAGTAGTCGCCGGGGTTTGAGCTGTTTAAATCGTTAGAGAAATGTGGAAACTATGTATTGTAATATTGTATTCCAAAGAAGTTCTGTAATAAAGGTCTCGGGAATATACGTAAATAAAATCCACAATAAACGTTATACACTGTTACTAACAACAAAATATTTAGACTTAAGCTGCACTACTGTTATTCTGAGAATACTTGTACCATTCACGAGGATGGTATAGTGAGGGTATTTATTACTACAAATAAACTCAATATAATAATAGAATAACTACTGCGAAAGTATTTCAAAAATTCAACTTGGAAACGTCGCATTTCATAGACAAGCACCTAAAATATGAGGATTTGCCTAAGATTGTGAATACGAATTATATTTGTCGCTACAGATCGCATTGTTATTTAGAGTCTAGTTAAAATTTAAATTATTTTTTAAATGAATTTTAAATTCAATGAATGAATTTTCAATGAATTTTAAATTCGTACAACTTACGCAAGAAAAACTAAAACCCATTCCAATAAATTATACTTTCCTACAAATAGGTAACACTAATTAAAAGTTAACGCAGATATCATGGAACTGCATTAACTTTTATTGCAATGTTTTGTGAAATAAACATTTCAGCGACTAACGAATTTGGACGGTGCTTTAATGGTTTGTCAACTGAAGTATCGCAGAAATACACTTGAATCAGGTAAAATGTCGAATACAGCTGTACACTTGGCCTTTTTGTCTATTTGAATACTGTAATAAGACTTAATTAATAGCCCTTAGAAAAACGGTAATTACATAGACTCAAAGTCTATGTAATTATCATTTGCCTTTAGACTTAATAAGCAGCGGTGACAGAATGCAATAGTTCGCTACTCTAACATACTTCTTTTGGTTCCTGGGCCCTTTTCCACTTTCTCCTTATATATAAACCTTTTTTGTCAACATTTTGCTCCCGAACCTTCACACTAAATAAGCTATCTTAATATACTTTTCTCTAAACTAATAAATTAATTTTCTTCGAGATGATGTTCCTGTTGACGATCTACATTCATGATTCTGTCACAATCACTATTTCCAAATATAAAAAATAAATCTCATTTCACCCTTACTTGACTTAATTATCCATACTTGATTTATACTTTTTGAGTATTTATCTTTCTTGATTACGTCGATTCATAATTTTTCCATTTAAAACTTACCGAAACTATCGCAACATTACTTTCTCTAACTTAGCAATAAAAATTGCTTCGACATCAAACTCTAGGCAGATCTGCATTTGCAATTAAATCAATTTTTCCTCATGCACTAAACAATGATCTTTTCAGCTACTTTTTACCTACATTATTATCTTCTTTACGTTATATAAGACTCACTTTGATTTATAATACTTAGCAATCACGTTTTCGACAATAGCGCTTTCTCGTCGGACGTTTACAATTTTACGAAATAAATTTTTCATAAAAAATTATTCAGTTATCTCATTTAAACTGTTTTTTACCTACATTCATCATCCTTTTACACTTAATGTAATAAAATTGTTTTGCTATGCATAGTCATTTTATTTTTATTTTTTTCGGCAATATTGTTAAGGGTTATTGAAATATGAAGCTAAATTCATCACGCTTCAGAAAACAATGTTAATAGAGCATTCTATTTTCTAGAATTTATTTAACGTATCGTAAAATATGATCTTCACGACCTACAGTGAGTTAGACTTTCACAAATTTTGTTTCCTTTTTTTAACGTTGAGCAAACTGTTGATCAAGCTTTTTTTAAATTCTCTCGTATTATTTTCTATATTTTCACATTTCAACAATAACTTTCATAATTCTCAAGAGCATGTCTCGAAAAATTGTGCATTTTGTATTTCATATTCAAAAATCGGTCACAAAAGTAAATTTAAAGTTAAATTACTCTCAAGGATGAACTTTTAAACGTGTTGTTTATCAAAATTTATTCGAAGGCTTAAGCTATAAAAGCTAACGCATGGACATATTAGTCGGTAAGCTGGTGTAATACAAAACCTTTTTTGGGCCTCGCTCTCAAACAGATGATGAATGACTTCTTCGTTTTTTCTGGTTTTATATTAATATGTGTATAAAAAGGCACGGTTCATAAGTAAACCCATTTGACCCTTAATTGAATGACTTTTGAGATAACGGTATCCTAAAATTTCCATTATCGGCTGGAGTTTTTTACTTCATAATTATTTACTTGTTTGATATAAACGCTATTTGTATTATATGACGAAGAAAATTTGTTTGTATTTCTTCTTTTATTTTTCTTTATATTAGCTCTAATCTTCCAAAGAGCTGTAGATATTTTGATAAAATTTCTGCTTTTCGTCCATGTCTCATTTACGGTGACGCGACGAACCTAGTATAAAACTAATCTAAAAAACGGAAAAGTCTGTTTGTTCGTGTTAATCTCAGTAACTACATGTCCAATTGCAAATAATATTTTTGTATTTCGTCTGTATTATATGATAATTTAATTTCTCCAAAATCAACGCCAAATATAATAAATTACCGTCAAGAATCAAAATTATAACTTTTCTTTAGACAATTCTTTTGCTTATTTATTTTTTTATTGTTATGAGTTTTTATTGGTTTTAAATATAAAATCATGTTTGTATTGCATATTCAGTGTTTGTTGTCACAAAAATGCAATTCGTGTGTTGCAATCGCGGGCCGCAATTATTTTTATTTAACATGCCTTTTTAATGCATATTATTCAATTTAATAATAAAAAACCAGTGACATTTCCGCTTTTGATAAAGTAACATTGTTATAAATATCCTTCACATATAGTTTAATGACGGAAAATATAAGGTGGATATTTTATGGTTAGCAGTATTCTATTAAAAATCAGTTAGAAAAAATCAAATAAAAAAATTCATCAATAAAAATTAAAAATATAGACAAGGTATCATTATATTGGACTTCTCTGAAAGCTAAATATCAAGAAACATTCTAGCGAGATGAATGGGGTATGGAATTGGGGAAATGGTATGCCAATGTTATTTAAAAATATTTAAGTAAATTTTCAAATAATGTTGACATACAAAACCTAATTAAAACCAACCACGAAAGCAAATAACGAAATAGAACAATTAACAATGATTAAACAAAGTCTATATAGTAAACACGTAAAATTATGTTAAATAAAATTCTATATAACGGTAACACGCAGTACCTAACTAGGGGTAATCCATAAACCACGTAACATTATTTCTACGCTCCATCCTCCATGTATCCCACGCATGTTTACATACTTGACTGCTCTCTCCCCTCCCCTTCTGCTAGCTCTTCGCATTAAATATCAATATCCAAATTGAAATTACATAACACTTTTTATTTTTCACTTAATACTATTATTAATTTTTTTACTAAGCAATTCTGAAAATTATGCATTAAATATAATATATTGTTTTTAGTAATTAAATATATGCCAGGTGCATCAGAAAAGCACAAGTCAATCATAGACTGACTATATCATAAAGACTTAGTCAGATGATGGAATCCAAATACTTAAGCTCGCCACATCAATTTCATCACTTTCAAGGTACTCAGAGAAGAGAATGGAATTGGGAAAGGGGAGAGGAGTCATTTCCTCTAGTACAAGCCCTCACTCCCAAAAATGCCTAATTAAAAAAAATGTTGTATTGAATAGATAAGTAAACTTAACACAAATAATAATTTGCCTAACAAGAAAGTAAATTTAACTTTTATAACACGACATATAACACACAAAAAATATATGTATGAAAAGCCTAAAACTTTGAGATTTTGAAACTATTTTAAATATAAACACTAATTTATATTAAAAAGACAAACCCAAAAATTCTAAAAGCTGATAAAATTATGTCTGGATCGGACAGATAAGCCCGTTCCGTTAAAAAAAACATAAAATACTATGGATACCAATCTAATTTGTCATTCAAAATCAAAAACCTATTTAAATATCCAAAGATCACCGTTACTAATAAATTTGGAATTGAGAATTATACCTTGCATAAATAGAGAATAAATAAAAACCCTACTAATAACCTCGGTATACGACAAGTTCGTCATAACTTAACCTGTCAACACTATTCCAATTTCGACGTAAGTTTACTTTATTATAACCTAAAAAATTTGATATTTCGACAGTATATCAGTTTTGCAATTTGATTGTGTTTTTACTTATTTTAAAGAAAATGGCTAGATATATTTTAATTAGTGAAATTGAAACTATCGAGAAGTATTCTTTAATTTATTGCAAAAGCCTACTCTTGCGAGTACCATATACTGAAGACTAATTTAAATTAAATAAAAATAAGGAGACTTCCTTTAAATAATATTTTAATTTATTGTTAAGATATTTTAGGAGTAGCATTTTTCCAAAATTGATTGCGAGATATTGAATTGACCATTATTTATCTCTGCTTTTTTTGCAGTATCTCGTGCTCTTGACGTGAAATGAAATGATTTGAATTATTATAATAAGATTGCCATGTTGGATTTTTTAAATAACTTCAAAATAGCTATTCTATTGTTTGGCCGAGCTTAATAGAAGTGATTAACACCTTCGTTTAAATTTATAATTTTTTGTTGGTAACCATACTGTAGTATTAATTAAAGCTATTCGTCAGTAATCGTTTTAATGTAACTCACAAAACATTTCTTTCTCCAAGTCTCCAAAGAATAAACTAGTAGGTTTTTTTTGGTAATGAATCTTTTGGGCAGAATATTATTTAATACGATGTATTTCTTCCCTATATGTTTTAAGTGTGCTCTTTCTAATGCTTTATCCCAAACTTTTTGAATTACTTTTTGTAAATTAACAAAGGATCTCTTTTATAATATTTATATATTCTATTATATATTTGCAATACGAGCTTAAACTGTCTATGAAGAATTCAATATATTAAATACCATAGTCTACTACATCGGTACACTGTCTCAAATAGCCCCTTGAATCTGCTTCAAATAGCTACGTCTGATAAAATGGAAAACTTTATAGCAAACACGAAACACGATTCCAAATAAGGTATTAAAATCGCTGAAAATGTTATATATCATTGCGTAAATAGCTTTTAACTTACTACATAATTGTGTCGAAATTCAAACCAATAGTACTAGAAAGGTTTTTCAGAGACAAATCATAGGAAGGTGAAGAAAAAAAGTGAACGATATCTGCCATTCAAACTTGAATAAAATGTTGCTAGAAATGAAAAATATGTTTCCACCATTATTGAATTTAAAATAATTGCTCTGGAATATTTCAAATAACTGTGCTATTTCCAAATAATCTCATTTTATTCTCACAAATTCTATCTTTCGTATTTACATTTTAAACGCTTTATTTACGGTTTACATTTTTTTAAAGGTCATTTGTTATAATATTGTACTATTTCAATAAGTATTTAATGAAGCTATTTGAACCAAATATATCCACATGAAATATGTCAAGTAGTACTAATACAAAGTTTATAATTATATTTTAATTCTTTCCAAATTTGTCGCTAAGTGAAAATCAAGTACATATCAATGACAGCTCCATTGAATATTAGACCAAACATTACACGAATTCTTATTTCAAAATGTTTACCAGGTTACATAGTTCTTCTTTAAATAAACGTCCTTTTAGTTGCTCCTCTGTATAATTTATTTTACATATTTACACAAAGAATAAATCTAAACCGTCCAATCAAAGCCAGTTTTGGTCGTTATAACAACATCTCTCTCTCTCTCAACGATAAATTACCAATAAATTAGTTTCAATAAGTCTACGAAGATAAAAATAAATAAGAGCCTCTGAGCGTCACGAGTTTAAGAACCAAAACGTTTTTAAATATTACTTTAGAAGAAAAAAGAAATTATAACGGTAGGCGTGCAATCTTGTCAAAAAACGTTGAACAAAAAAAATTATTAATTCAAAAACTATTAATGACAGATACATGACCTTTACTGCATTCAGTAATTACTACGTTATTATATATTAATATATTATAATGACTACATTATATAAGGATTATTAAACAAAGAATTTTATAACTACTTGTTGGTACTGGGCTATTACTATTGGGATTCGGAATTGGTATTGGGATATTTATTGGCCAATGCAATCGTAACGTAAAATTGAGGTATGGAAATGAAGGAAGCGACGAACATCAAATTAATCTTGCTGTAGGTTTTGTTATAAGAACACGATTTTTGCGGTTTTTGAAATAAGTTTTAATACAAGTTATTGAATACGTAATTAGGTATTTAAAATTAAACAAAAGTAAAAAAATGTGCAAAATTTGCGTAATAAACATTCGAATAATTATAATACCGTTTATTGGGAATTACTCACTGCCAAAACAGTACAAGGTAGAGACAGACCGGATTATTTATAGACTGATTATTTTGATTATTCCGCCGATAGAAACCTGATACTGACAACTGATGTCATTTGACAAACGGTGCGGAAGCGCTTTGTGACAATGGCGGGAAGAGCAGCGTAATTAAACAATTTCTACGCGAGTGAAACCGCGGGGCGTAGCTAATTGTAAACATAAAATAGAACATGAATTGTGCATATTTGAATCCGATTTGCTTGATAATTTTGGCCGGATTTGTCCTAAAACTATAACAAAAAAAAATTCACTTTTTACAGTATGCAGAATCGGTATGGAACTAATATAGTCCGCTTAAAACCTTTCATAAATAAAGGTGAATTTTATCAAATATTGTCGTTACTGCTCTAGTTCAAATGTCAAGTAAATTACAATTCTTAATTGCCGATTTGATGTTTCAAACACTTGATCATTACACACTTAACACAACAATCAGCCTCGCAGTTAGTCGCGTTTAACGTCCTTGAAAACAACACTTTACCAAGTCCCTTTCGCTTTATTCAATCTTCATCTGTATTTGAATAACGGTTCGAATGCCCAGTTAGTTTCTATCTTTTCGTCCTCGAAAAAATAGGTTCATCTTCTTGTTTCATATGAATAAATAAAATCGGGAACATCACACAGTGTTCTACACATTAATTTTTTTTCGCTAATATTACTTTGCGCTTTATTAGCTTATTGGTTATCTGGTCCACACTTTACGTTACTGATATTCACGTAAGAGTTTCCTCTAAAGCACTGAATAATACTGTTGTAGTTAGTTTAAGGCAAAGAAAAGAGAACGTGAAAATCTTATCGCAAGGCTGCGCGTCGTTAAAGCGAGTTCGTAGCACAGCGAAGAGGAAACTATAAAGATTTCAGAGTGCGCGAACGCAAACCAAATTGCCATAGTAAATATGCCACGAGCATGCGTGCGGTTCGGGATATATGGCTTACTTCGTGAGATATGCTTTAAATAGAGTTCATATCGTTTCAGATATTCGTTCAGTAATTGATAGGTGTATATAAATAAAATACTGGTATATACACGTACGTCGACGGTTTTGTAGATTTTCAAAAAGGCTTTTACCAATATATTTTGGAATATACACATTGTTACATCTACTATAGGGTTGTTTAGCAAAACAAGCAAACCTTATACTTTTATGTCTATCTATCTGTTCATTCGTCTGTCACAATCTTACAGTGTCCACATTTTCAGACCTATGTCTATGTTTTGTATGTATTTGCGCCATATTGAGACTCCAAGCAACATGATTGAAAATCTTAATTTTTTTCGATATAAGTATAAAAAAGGGGAGGTAAAAGAAATATGGATATTTTAGGAGTATCATTGCATATGCTTTGAAAGCCAAGTTCCATTTACCATTTACTTTCTTGAAGCTGTAGAAGAGCGTCCTACTCTTCGTGACTTGTGAAGCCTAAAATTGGTTAATGACAGTGAGACTGGTCCAATGTCGCTCATCGAGTTATGCTCGAGAGTTCTTCAGAAGATTGTACCTGATACAATACAGTCGAAAAAAAACAAAGTTCTAAAATGGAGATCACCATTAATATGAGCAAATATGATATAGGATATCATCTGGCTACACGAAGAGACGATCTTATTTGGTTGGAAGCAGTTATTCTATCATGTATAATATGAAGTAAGTAGTCAAGGACCAATCATGTCATGAAGGTTAGTGTGCCTAACTTTTCTACTTAATTTTGGCTCAGTGTCAAGATATGTTAATTTCTTTCTAAGACAATTAAATAAAAACATAAAATTTTATTTAAACTTGCTGAGTAGCTTTTCACCGATACAAGTAAAAACTAATTGGACACACTTAGAGAAAAATCGACGAACGGATATCCTAAAAATGCCTTACATCTCATATATTTTTGCAAGTTCGAAATAATATTACAGCGAAACTCTAGTTTCAACCAGTGTAGTAGATTTTCTATTGCGCGCAATCGGTCGAAAGAGCACGTGGACAGACAATTCCAAAAACATTGAGTTCTATTCTATAACCTACATAGAAACTCTTTCTTTAGGTAATATTTACTTTGCAAAATTTCTGGCCGATAAAGGCTAGAAATTTACATTTATAGACATATAACAAATTTCACATATAGCCTACAGTATCCAAATATGTAAACATATCGTATTCTTGAATGCAATATTGGCAATTACCTAAAAAGCCATAATGGGAGCAAATATCTAACTAGTGTTAAATAATATTATCTTAGTCGTTATTACACTTTATTGAAATGTATTTGCAGTAGATAAATCTGCAAAGGAAGAGACAGACAAATGAATTCGGAGTCGCTCACATGGTCACTGTTACCAAGTCGCTTATAGGACGTTCATACATATATCATGCTATTGGACGACGTCACGCTGATGTTAAGATTACGACTTCCGATGGAGGATATCCTAGAAAGAAAAGCTTCCGATGCAGGATATCCTAGAAAGAAAAGTAAATAAGCTATTTTTGTTCCAAATTGATGAACTTTTCGCATAATTTCAAAATATGCAAGTCAAATATATAAATAATGATAAGAAGAAGAAAAAAAGTCAAAAGTAAAAAAAATAAATTTTGGCAGATTAGATCAGAAACGCACGTCAACATGTTGCTTTCCATCGCTATGGTTTAGCGGTACTTTTGCAATAAATTATAAATGAACGACTATTTTGAGCTATATGAACTTCTTATGTGGAGAAAAGTGGAAACGGAAAACTATGAAACAAAAATGGAATAGAAGTTTTGCAACTCTTCCAACAAAAATGTATTATATCGTAATACATAAACGATAGAAATAACTAAGAAAATGTTGAATACGAAAACTGGAACAAGAAATTTTCTTTAAATACTGCCTTTTCTTCTTCAATAACAGACGAAGATATATACATATATTATATAGAATACATCTAAGGAATATATTAAAGAACCTTCAATCGCACTAATTGTAATTTTAGTCTTTTTATATGCTAAATGATTAAAAGCCCTCAAATTGGTATTTTGTATCCAGAGATAACAAATTGTCCATTTGCATCTAATTTTCGAATTTTGTTTGTAGCAAAGCAACAAAATAATTCAGGGACATATTATGAAAATTATGTTTGTAACTGGGAGATGCATTATAATTTCATTTAAACTATAATTCAAAATTTCTTTATTTATATTAATGTTAAATATTTTGTAAATTTACGTAGTTGTAATAAGTGTATTGACTTAATACTACTCTTATTAAACGTGAAGTAAAAATATATCGGGGCATTTCAAACCGTAATATAATATTTTGATGTAAACACGAAATGGTCGGGGGACTTTAAAAAACTTTCTGATTTATAAATCCATTTTTTAATTAACCAATGATTCAGATCGGATCAACTTTTTAATTCAGTTTAGTTAGGAAATAAAAAGTTGTATAACTTCTAAAAAATACAGGCAAACCTTGATGTTATTTTTAGCAAGTTACAAGAAATAACATTTAATGATCATGTAATGTCACATTTGAACAAAGAGTATATACGACCGTTTAAAATTTGTTCTAATGCAAAAGTTGTTTTGTAACATTTAATTTAATATTAAATTAACAGAAATAAAAAATATTTTGGGCAAAATTCTGATTTTTTATTAAATTTAAGCACCATGAAGTTATACGGTCTGTATGTACATCCGACGCCTCCCACGTTCATAATGTAACTGCACGCTTGCGACTGCGACCTCGCATGTTTTTTAGTAAAGTGATAGCAAAATATGATCATCTCATTTTCTCGAGTGCATATTAACCAACAAGTCACAATGCGTTGTGATTGCTGAAAGTAATTCAAACTTAATTCAAGAAAATTGTTCAATCCATTTATTGTAATATTTTCTAGTTTGTCAAATTTTTCAATATCGTTATTCAAATGTGATTTATTTCGAACTAAGTATAATCAGCCGTCTCTATAAAACTGTCAAATTGAATATACCTAAAAGCACATGGGAATTTTGTTTACTTTTGCTTTAAAAATAATGAATAGTTAGTTTCTTTAAAATTTTCATACGTTTCTGGAACCATATAGTATCCGAATAATATTAATAAATAGAAAAGCATTTCCCACTATTTTCATTTAACTTATTTGAATGTTGGACGGTCTTAACTAAATATTAAAGTAGTTAAACTACATGGTATAAAATAATTGAAATGTACCTCCTTTGCGCTGAAATATAATTTTACACCATGTGTTGCTGATGTATGGCGTTATCCTGGAGCAATCCGTCAGTCGATTTAACAAAAGCATTTTTAATAAAAACGAATATTGTCGCTTCTGACAACACTTCAGTTAAGTATGTATCGTTGTTATAAACTCGAAATATATAAAACTCGAAATAACGACAGTTTTTGATGGTTTTCATAATATAAAGTACAAATAAAACATGTGTGCGCAAGATTATTTAAAATAACGTTTAATATTTATCCATAATTTAATAAATAAATTTGTACCTTATTTTCGTTACAGCATAACTATTCAAATTATTTAATTCTACAATATGGCCGAAAAGAGGATTACGTAATTAAGTAACAACACATAAATTTCTAATAATTTAGAATATATTCGTGTTTTATAATGACGATATGTAAACTGGAAAAAGCAACAAGACGTGTTTTTTTATTACAAAAAATATATTTGACCGAATACAATTTAAGCTAACGCTAGGATTAAACTGCCACCAATTATCAACTTGAATTATAACGTATAAAATTAATTTATTATGATGAAGTGGTATGATATAAATAAAAAAAAATTTATTACTTTATGTTTGATATCTCATTGAGCATTCTGTCCAAGAAATTTGGATACATAAAGCACATGGAAAGAATAGAACTTGCCGACTTGCCAGTAATGATGGATGCAAACTGGAAAGAAAATTATAAATTGAAAGTAATATCGCTCTATTGATGTACCTACATAAGAGTACATAATTACCATTAGAACAGTACACATTTTTAAAGATAAAATACATTAACATGCCACTTGCTACATTACACAATTATAATAGCATAAACTTAAATCGAAGACTAGCAAAGCACCAGTCTTAAAGAAAAAGAGAAAAGTACTTACAAAACGTGAAGTTATATGTAAAAAAAGAGCTTAAGCACTTACTAAACGCGAAGCTACTATGTTAAGAAGGCATCTTGTTACAAATTTATTTAATTTAATCATAACTCTAATAATCATACATCTAACCTGTGAAACGCGCTCTTTTGTAATAACAACTATCTCAATATATCAAACAATTTTATTTCATGGTATTCAATTCATTCATGCGTAAAGAAATATGAAACTTACATCCTACATATCTAATGATATTAACATTATTTGCAGACCCGTGTCACGTCAATCAGAAGTCGGGTTACGTGCCACTAACAGCGGTGAACCGAGATCGTGATATGCAAATTTTCGAATTCTTGCTTCCTTTACAACTAATTTGTATTAAATTGTTGATGTTAAACACACTGAATGACAAAAGAGTATGGCAGTGTTCAAAGATACGTGCAGCTCAAAATTTTAAGAAATAAAAATATAACATCAAATTTGTTTATTTTTTTTCTCGACATTATTGTAAAGTGAACAAAAATAATTAAGAACACTTTTATTACTTAATCTATTGATATTTATTATTCCATTAAGACACTTAGTTGCATACTGGAACAGTTAACTCTTATATCAAGAGATGACAAGTGACAAGTTTTACGCTAGAGCAAATAACCCATATCGCAATTGACAATAGTAACAATCGCTCATGAAGCAATTGATAAGGGATAAAAATCATGACTCGAAATCACATAGATAAATATTTTATGTAATTTTTATGTTAGATGATAAAAAACCTTCAGTTTTTCAGGAAAATTCAGATATTGTATATTATTTAATTTTTTTTCTTTTTATCATAACAATAGTTTCTTCGCTATCTAAATAGTTGTAATGAGAGAACTTTTTTTATTAATACAAATCTGGACTTTGTTTTTGCTTACTTAATGTGTATATGCATTTGAATTTATGTGATATTTTGAGTATATATAATAGTTAGAATAAAGAAAGTTGATATATGTTAAATATAGGACAATGAAAGCGTCAAATATCTATGAGCAACTTAAAACCATAAGTAATAGAGTAACAGGCGCAAATTAATTTACACATTTTTCGTCATTATTTAATTAAGCAATTTTCTGCCAGTGTCATTCCATAAAAAAGGACACTGATCCCGAAATAATTCTCAATATATATTTTCTTGATATATTTGTTAATTTTTATATCGCGTGTCATTATTCAGTTGCAAAATTATGTAAGCAGACAAAATGTATAAAAGACAAAAAGAAATAAGTTTTTTTTTGTTTATTTTAAGCAATTTTGCAGTCCAGGTAACATAAAAATAATTTCGAAGACAATGATTTCAAATATTTTGTTATGAGTCATATATCTCTCCCATTACTTGATGTAAAATAGATAATACAATTTTGTTCTAAAAATGTTATTATATAATTAGAAAACTAAATACGAGGAGGTGAGGAAAAAATACATGAAAAGGAATTATAAACACAAGCCTCTATTGAACTCGACCTAAAACTGTATAGCAAATATGGTACGCTTCCTTTGCAGATTTTTGAAACCCCCTGACCAAAGTATGGATCCCTTTGGTTAGGGGATCGCAAAAATCTTACTAGGGATCAGTAGTATTACTCGTTGTCAGAAATGTTATATTTCTATATAAAATGAAATGACCAAACCTAATTAATGTAACATAATTATGGCAATTGCAAATCTAACAACAATTTTAGATATTTTTTATTTCTGGGGCAACGCTCGATAAACTTATTAATTTGTATATTTGAATATTCAGCGCATCGCAGTCAGGTTCCGAAAATAAACACAAATCGAAGTTTAAATCATGAGTTGCTATTTTCATTTTGCCAGCATAGTTTCACAGGTTAACTTTCAAAGGCAGCGTAAGCGATTGAACTATTGGCGGTGGTAAAAGTGACTCTTAGTAGTGTCCGCCACTTTGATTATAAAAATTTTTTTTTTATTCAAAAAGAAAATTTATTTATTTCCAAAGAATCATGGACAAATGCATTTCATGTCAAAAGTTTTTATTTAAGTTTTAGTTTTTACTATGTGACCTAGCTCTTGAAACGCCAGAGAGCAGAAGTATATGCATCTTTAAATGCCATAATAACGTAATTATTTTTAATTTATTAGGTAATTGAAAAATAAGTAGATGGTGATAAACGCTTATACATATCGCATTTATATAAATTAATGTTTCTAATGTACTATTTAATTAAGTAAGTTAAAAAAGTCATATACATGAATACAGGATACTTGTCTAATTAAAAGAAAAAGTTCATTTTCCAATTCGGCATAAAAGTTGATCGGCATGTTAATTGTTGGATTAGAAATCATCCCATTAGTGATACTAAATTTTCGTGATATCAATTTAAAATAACCTGTAAAGATGAATATTTAGTTTTTAAGTTAATATACACAGAAGTTTGTAAAAAAATAAAACGTGAGTCGAAGTCCGTAAATAAGATAACAATCTACCTAGATATACTACCGTGAGAGTAGCCACAAGACCAGTAACTTATCATATGATAAGAAGTAGATGCAATTATATGAAAGTGCGTACTGAAATGTGGGTGACTTCAGCAATACCTCTCAACATATTGCGGTTTCATCGGTTTGTGGTGGTGACAATATATACATACCTACATATAATAATGAAAAGCCAATATCTTTACATAATTTTTGTTTATAATCTATTAACTTTTTTTTCTTATTTCATAAGTAGTTATAGAAAACGTAAGTGCAATCGTTTATATTTAGACCCAATAATTTTTTTATAGGTCGAATAATTTAGTGATTACAAATTAAAAAACCCATCTTAACTTTCTTCATTTTCATTATTCACAATATTTCTTTTCTCTTGACAAATCAGTTTTGCATAGCGATAGATTTTATCTTGACATAATCATTTGGCAACAATTATAGTACCGACAGATGTAATGGCTTGCCCCAATAGTACGAACATTCAACAACATTTATTTTTAGTGGGTGCAAATTAAAGACTAGAAAATAAAATTACTACATTTAGAGCATGATATATCGTTTGAAATGGCTAGCTAGAAGGGGCAAACAAAATCTGCTCTCGCTTCTTACTTCCGGGACAGATCAACTAAAATTATGAAAGAAATCAGGGTTTTTAGAAGCTTATGCAATAGTTTTTGGAAAACCATAGCGGTAATACTAGATCTTATGTTTTTTTTTTAAATATGAACCATGTTTACCGCCGCGAAAGATACAGTGGGCAACATATTAACGATAAAAAAAATCAATAGTTGTAAAAACCTAATGAAGACACTACGTACCCATAAATATTTACAATTCTCTAAATGTGTACAGAACCCTCGTAGTGCGAGATGTACTCATGATTGACAGGTTTTACCAGTGATTGTAGAAATAAATGCATTCTAAGGACCTTAAATATGAAAATATATAACTTCTCCGGGAGTTAAGAAACATGTCCTCATAAGATAAAAAGGAAACTCGTGTGAATATATATCAAACGCTATAAGAACGGTACGTATATATTGGTAGGCTAATTTGATTCTTTGAAAGCATGCTTCAATACCTGTGTATATTGGTATATATATATATATATATATATATATATATATATATATATATATATATATATATATATATATATATGTATATATATATATATATATATATATATGTATATATATATATATATACACATACGAATATACACAAACACAAACACGTAAATGCATTCAAAAAAACAATTTTTACGAAATTCAATTAGCATCGTTAAGCAATGGGAGTAAGGTTAGAGTAAGTAGCGACCAAAATTTATGGAATTTTTTCAGGCGACCATTTGTAGGGGGCAAGTTTCTGGTATCAGGATTAGCAAAGTTTCACAACTTGAATAGGAGAAAACTTTTTTCCTTACTAGTTTTCCCGTCGCATCGAAATAAATGTTTCAAACCAAAGCATATTTTGTTAATCATAACAAAGTAACCGTTATATTGCGGCAGATTAATTTGACCACGACAAAAATACATTGTATGAGAGGTATATTAAATGGTTACCAAAACAATTTTACATTTCCTACAGTTAAATAAAACTACGTGATGTAGTCTTATTTCTATTTCTTTAAGTTCTTTGCCACCACCTAGGTTTCGTTGTATGTTGTTGACCTAAAGACATAATTAAATTATTAGAGCAAAGATATCTTTGCTCTAATAATTTAATTATGTCTTTAAGTCCGTAATAAACTAATTCGCAAATCATTTTAAAGATCTGAACTAACAGCCTGCCTGAAGATGTTGTAATACAACTAAACCTAGGTCGTGGTAAAGATCTTTAAGAAAGTAGAAATAATACTACATCACGTAGTTTCATTTAACTGTAAAAAATGAATTTCTACAAAATTAACGCCAAATATATTCAAAATTATACATTTGATGCCAAATAAAATTTGATTTATACTAAAAGTACATATTGAATATATTTGGTGTTAATTTTGTAGAAATTAATTATTGGTATTGAACGTATTATCTAATCGCTCACTTTTTGGGCAAGTTTAATTCTTTCTTCTTACTAATATTCAAATATTAATATCCTCCTAAAATTCAATCTCTTACCTCTGAATTGCATTCCTAACTTTAATCCAACAATACCCTTACTTAGTCTCCATGCATCTTCTTATCAGCCATTACATATTTGCATATATCGTGCAGTAAATATTATAAACCTGGCGAATTTACTTATGTGCCGATCCACATTGTCATTCAACAGATTTTTCGCGAATGACCGAAATTCCTTCGTTTCATAATTACATTGGTCTTTCTATCGATAAATATTAACACACCATATTGTTATGACGTATTGTTAAAGAATTGTGTATAAATGAAACAAACACCCAATGTTGCAATACAAATAATGTTGTTGCAATACACAATGTTACAATACAAATAATGTTACGCGAAAAGTTATTAAGTAAATATACGAATATTATAAATAATACTGCCTTGAAGTAATTTATTATACAAGAGTAAAGACTTGCGTTAATTAAGTAAATTGGGAATATAATTAAAATACAGTCATAATATAATTTTTGTCCCATTAATGACCTCTCCTTATATAAAAGACATAAAATAATTAAATATCACAAAATAACTAAAAAATATTTTCTTTAATTAATCGACTCTATCACTGCAAAACAAACATAAGATTATAAAGTTAAAAAAATATGAATATCAAAAATACGATATTTAAATAATAGTGTAAAATATATAATCTGTCGTAAAAAAATAAATTTAAAAAATTTACTTATTATATGTTAAAAAGGACGCTAGCTACGTGATCACCGAATGTGTACGAAATAAAATCTATTTACATCCAAGTTTTGCAGCACTTAAAGTTCTAGATATCGACCCTAGACTATCCACAATTTGACACAGGAAATGAAATAAAGTTACAAAATATTTTAATTAAAACATGGCATGCTGCTTGCTGCAATACTTAATGTTTCAAATGTCACTATAACACCTATATTTGCATTTTTCCTGCAAGTATAATATTTATAACCTGGTTCCTCACATTTAAATTCCACGCAAAGATATTTTTGCAGAAGAAATGTTGATAATTTTATTTTATTCACTTTATTTATGGTATTGTCTTTATTTATAGTCGCCAATAACTTTAATGACATGACATGTCGTCATTAAAGTTATTGGCGTATGTAAGTTTGAAAGTAAAAAATAAATCGACATACTTGGTCTTCTTTCAGCGAAATTGATGGTTGTCAAATTTTGTTAAGAAATATTGGCATTCGCCTATTTCAATTTCACCTTTTTGGATATCTTTCATCTTTTTCGCTATGATCATATATTTTAATTTCATCTTTTTGCTCCTATTTTATTTATATCTCAAAGTTTACCCTAGTCACTGTTACCCATCCATAATTTTGTTTTAAATCACATCCCGTATTTTTGTTTATTTTCGTCTCACTGTCATGATTAATTATTAGAATAATTTAATCTTTAAAATAAATAACGTTTTACATAATGAATATTAATGGCTATTCTTATTTTTTTCTCATATCATGTTCTTATTATTTTAAATGTTTATGTTAATGTGCCATCCTTTGCTTCTAGTTAACATGCTTTCATTTTCCTTTTCCATCTCTGGTAAATAAATTTGCAAGCAATTTTGCAGATAAATAAACTCGTTTTACTAGAAGCTGCTGCTTTGAAATAATTTAAGGAAAACACAAATATCACATGTCCATTTGGCAAAGCGTAGAGAGAATTGAAAACACCGTAGCCAAGCAAGTGGAAACTTTATCCGCACAGGGAGAAGGTTGTATGAACTACGCGAATGGAACATTTTATCCACGAAGCGCTTTTGATGTAAACATAACTGAGCGAACTTTATTATGTTTACCCTTTCTCTAAAGCGAATTGCACAATATGAATATTGCAATATCTTGCGTAGAATATTGCAACAACATTGAAATGCGTATCATCACTTGAACCTGTATAGTGTTTTCTAGAATAAATGAACATTTTAAAGCCTAACTTTTGTAAAGAAATATTTTCTTGTTTAAAAGTTCATTGTTTTAAAAAAAATACTTATTAGGATATAGTTTTAATAAATATGTATTGCGAATACCGATACTTTCGATCAGATTTAGGTAAAAAATTATGATGATTGTAACGACAAACTTATATTAATTATTCGTAGACCCAAAATGGATGGAGATTTTCTCTCAATTTTACTCTTGTCTCGAAAGTCTTATTCTTCTTCTTTGATCTCTAGCTGACACGCTGCTAAACTTACCTCGAAGCTAGTATGCTATTGTGCTTGCCATTGTATCTCGAATTGTGAAGATTCTATATTCTTTTCCGTTCGTAGATACTGCTTGCCCTTACTTAGAGGTCCAAAATGAAGCGCATTCATTGCTTGGACATATCGAGTTACCAGTTCCTCAGATTATCATTGCTTTGTTTAATTAATATCTTCCTTGTCGCTCGGTGCTGGAATCTAGTAATTATTAGGCCAAATGTTTCAGCGTAGCTTTCTAAAATGTTCTTAATGAATTGGCTCTTTGGTTTTGGCGTAGTTTAGGCAAAATTTCAAAATTTTGGTAGTTTATAAAGACTCACAAAAGTTTTTTTTGTTATAGAGTTCTATTTAAACCTTTCAAATGTAGAATAATTTAGTATTCAAAATAAATTAACATCTGAACTAGAAACATTTGATATGTTATATTACTGTTACTGCTTATTTCACTCTAGTCAAAAACAATATAAAATTTATAGACCCATGCAAGTAAAAAGTAAAAAGTTGCGTTTACCGATAATTTCCCCTTTTCTTTTTTATATTATTTTTCACAGCCAAACTTGCAAAATATGGTTATATTTAGTATGTTGTCGGCGACCATATTGCCAAAGGATATAAAATAAAAAGACCGAAAATGAAATCTTGTAAAAGCCCACCCGACGCATAAATGGAGAGATAACTTACTCGAACATTTACCTGAACGGCCCCTTGATAATTTTATTTTAGCAAGATATTCTCATTCAAGAATCCATTCTCTAATTAACCAACATCGTCACATGACTATGTAAGTTAATTAGCTTTAAGAAATGAGTGCCAAACGACACAGAACCGTTAGGTGTAAAAAATACATCCGAAATGAATACTCGTCAACAGATTCCAAATTAAATTAATTATTGGCACTCATGAAATCTCGATTAGTGTACATTTTAATTTTTTAAATTTTACTTATAAGTTACAAATATTATCACCCCAATTCAAATTTCTTCAAAAAAATGTATGCCTTAAAATTTACTTGCTGCTAAATATTTGACTAATAAGAAAATTATTTAAACTTATAGTCTCAGATTATTTTTTACCTGAGAAAAAGACATCATAATGAAAGTTGCTGTAGATTCACAGCGGAAGACGAATTAATAGCTAAATTTTAGGCAATTAATAGCTAAATTTTAGGAATTAATAGCTAAATTTTAGCTCTCCCTCGCACATAATGAGTGAAGGTAAAAGGGAAGCAAAACGGCCATCATTTATTTTCATCAACTGCTGCACTTTAATTCCTTCTTAATAAGAAAGCTGATGGAGCAAAGCTGCAGACAAAAAAAAACTTTAAATATTGTAAAATGTATGTGAAACTAATCGGAAGGTACGGACACTTGATTCAAAACAAATTTTGGGCCGGTTTCACTAATAAAAATATCGTTTTTCAAGACTTTTTATGACTTTACTTACAATTTAATTTTCTTTTTTCTTCAATAAGATTATGTACCTTTGGAAACAAGGGGAATGGACCTTTATGTCAAATGTAAATAGGTTGCGGTAAACGGTTAGCTATCACATGTAGATAGGATGCGGTAATTTCGATTGTATCGGAAAGATGATATATATTGATTTTCAAAATCAAAAATGATCAGATTTTTAGGGATTCTTTTCTTTAGGACATGATTGAATCGCCCATCGTACGATTATATTATATATTATTAGTTGTGATGGTCTAAGCATCATGTTTCGCGTGGAATTTTGAAATATTTCCTTTGATGCAATGCATATCAAGGTTTGAGCCCTGACTTTCTTTACCCGAGCACACTTTGATCAATATTATATTTTATAATGAGGACCTTTCAACTACCTTTCCAGAAACGTAGTCAAAAACATTTTAACAAGT
The DNA here is from genome assembly GCA_039881145.1 of Druceiella hillmani. Lineage (NCBI taxonomy): Eukaryota > Metazoa > Arthropoda > Insecta > Lepidoptera > Hepialidae > Druceiella > Druceiella hillmani. The sequence goes on from JAYKKI010000104.1 coordinate 270,949, forward strand.
CCGTTCATATAAATTTATTGTCAGTAAATATCAATTTATATACTTGTATAAATATTTATGTCAATGCTTCAATAAATATGTGCACCTTGAAAAAAAACAAGATTTCCTTCTTTCTAGAATTCATAGGAATTAAAAAAAAACTGCGAAAATTAAAAAAAAATAAGCCCGTTCCGCATCTACATTTTTAACAAACCTAAAGCTAAGTAGAGTTTAAAAAATTTGTCTCTAGTCTATGCTGTAAATTTTTATGTTCTGAATTTGGAAGTGTACACAGGCAGACAACCGTCGGGACCATACGCAGTCAGTAATAATTCCTTTGATGTAGTAGGGAGACTAATTCAAATTCTCATCTCATCATAATTGGTTCACCGGATATGAACTAATGCTGCATCTACTAAATTAGCATAGCCTCTATCTAACTGTTCACTCTTTGGATTTCAAAAAGACGTCACATTTGTTCCCTATGCGCCCAAGAAGAACAAGGTGGTTATTGTTATGTCCGCCATGCACCCTGATGCAGTAGATGAATCTATAGGAGAGAAACGTAAGCCTGAAATGATAATATTTTACAACTCGACAAAGCTGGATTTGATGTGTTGGATGAGTTGAGTGCCAGTTATTTTATGGTGTCTTGAATATAGCAGCTATTAATGTTTTGCATTATCTATAGAGCAAATAGAAACATTACGATCAAGAGAACAGAATTCAGTCGAAATATGGGCATATCAATGATTTACGAATATTCAAGAAAATCAAATGGAGCATGTAAAATTTATTTGCGAAAATTGTACTGATTTCGACCGTAGTGTCTTATCATATATTTAATTAAAAATACTATTAAGTTCTTTTTAAGACTAGGATCTCATTATCTTTCAGTTCTAAGTCGATTTATATTCCAAAGAATAATATTATTGTTAAATTGTTAAGTTTTATAAACCTCTAAATTTTTGTTTCTTTCATTACATATTAGAAGAAAAAAACAATAAAAAGTAATTATTTCCTAATTAAAAATTTCTTTCATTTAATTCCAATAAATAATTTGTTTATTTACTGAGTACCATCAACAGAATTAAATAAAAATTAATAAGAACTATATATGTACCATACATTAGATTTTGGGTATGTCGTACTCTGCCACATTCTTGACGTAACTTTTTTCGTTTTTTTTAATCTCATGCTCGCCCGAATATACATATATATATATATATATATATATATATATATATATATATATATATATACACATGTATATATATATATATATATATATATATATATATATATATACACATATACATACATACTTTTATATATATTCAGATATACCGTTAATATAAACATGTCGGTGACGCAAACCCATAAGATTGTCCTCTACCAAAAATCGCTCAACGCACCTATGGTAGTTTTCGCTTCAAAATTAAAAATTAACTTACTTATTTAAAACAAGTGCCTAGACACTATCCTGTGTAACCAAATATAAAATTAACTAAGGTTAAGCACAAACAGAAAAAACAAACAAAAAGAAAACGCATAATGAGGGTTAACATGAGTTTGGCCCGACCTTTGACAAGTTTGTAGAAGTTACAGCCCCAAGGCGGTAAGCAAAAGCGCGAATATTAACATTAATGTATGTTTGCATACAAAATTCGCTTGAAATTTGTTTTGCGCAGTAAGACACTAAAAGTAATATTATTTGTTTTGATTGTGTTAACTCTTCAAAAATCAAAAATATACACTTTTATTAAAAAAAGAAACTCATAGTTGCTACTAACTTCCATGGCGATATATAATATATTTTTATTTACTTATTTATATATATTTTCACTTTTGGCGTACTTATTGCTACGTGAGTCACATCTTCCAGTCAACCAAAATACCAAAATTTTATGGTTCAGCACTTGGTAGAGATAACAGAACTCCGTATATTGGAGATAAATAATTCATAAATAGGTTTTAAGATTTTGTTTTATTCTATATTTTTTAATTTATTTACTTATTCATTTAGCAAAACATCCTATGTTCAACTTATAGGTTTCATCAAACATATAGATATATAGATTATATAGATTAATATCCATGCGTGTAATTATTACAAACAGAGATTACTTTTTGGCAATGGAAGTAAATTTGGTTCTTGTCATGGCGATGATTCTTATTAAAAGAAAATATATTTCTCAATATTTCCTTACTACACATTACCAGACTAATGTGTTTAATGCTTGCTTCTCAATCTGATGACAATAAGTGAATATGATGATATTCAGTGGATGTCATATGGCAATTTATATTCCAACAGAAAATGTGAAACTTGTTTAATGGAAAATGGACATAAAAAGTCATATTACAAGAAAAAAAGACGAAACAAGCTTTAAAATCTAGACATTTTAAAATTAAAATATTCATTTACCCAAAAATTACTATCGAACTATTATCATACTACAAAATGACATTGAGAGGTGAACATTCTATGACAGTCCACTGATGCTCCACTTTTATTAACAAATGTATTCCATATCCCCTAGTGTCGCGCTTGAACGGAAGTCTGTATCCGATACAAATGTCAATTCCCCAGTGAAATTGGTCTGAATGAAACGTCCGTATCAAACATCATTCCCGACGCTGGACCTTGCCGAATATTTAATCACATTATAAATTGATTGGAGCCTCTGTTAAACCCTTCGGTCATATATGTGCATATATCAACATAACAATACACATATATACACTATCTTACCGCATTACTCTTACCGCATTAAGCCGATTACTCTGCCCAATTTAATTGTCTGTTTTTTGATACGGTCGTGCTTTCCACATTACACCATTACACATTACACCATTACCTATTTCACTACTTGAGTCTCTAGTTTTGTAAAACGTGACGGAAAAATGACCAATCTCCCAATTACCACTGTGGTGTAATTGTGATCCTAATTATTAATATATGACTTGAAAATTACACGAAATAGAAATATTATAGTACTCACTTTTCTTAAGATCTATTATGGTTTACTGGAATTTCACTACTCAGTTGCAGTTACTATGTTTATTGTGAATTTAAGTTTCTCAAAAATAAATTCCATTCGTATGAAGAAAGTAGTCTCTTAAATTCTCTGAAAGGTATAAATTTTCTCCTTCAGCTTATTACCTAAAAATGAAATAAATATACGTTAAGGTACAATAATTAAAATTTAATAAATAAAATTCGATTAATAACATCATACCAAAATATTGGGACCGGAATTACAATGAAGATTGACACTAAACCTTACAGTAGACTAGTCATTCAGATGGCTTATAATAAGTGTATATAATATAAGACATAATATTGACATAGTAAAGATGTTATCTATATATTATAAAAGTAAGTGTACAATGTGCGTGCCGCTAAAACTCAGAACCGAGTCCCACTACGATCAAGGGAGTTATATGGTGTAGTAGCGCTCTATCATATATTCAAGAAGAAGGTTTCCGTTTTTATCTGAAGGGTGTGCTGGAGTTTTTATCTGAAGGGCTGGAAGTTTCACCCTCTAGAAATTTCTAGAACAGCCCAAAACATTCGAGAGTATTCGAGAGCATTCCATAATATTTCAGAACATCGTGGATCGTTCTGAAATATTGTGAAATTTTTGGGAACAGTCTATAACTTTTGATAACATTCCAGATCATTGTGGAATATTCCAGAATATCCCCCAATGTTGTGGAATGTTCTGGAATATGTGTACCAAACGAAGTCTTTTTTGGATGGCTCGGGCTACTCATTGGTAGGGCTATTAAGACCAGATCCGTTGTGGTTTCAAACGTTTGTTTCTTATCAGTGAAGTGTAGTGAAAAATAAACAGTGATGTGTGAGTAATCAAAGGGATAAGGTGCGATGTAAAAACATGAGAAATAATCCAAGATGTACGAAGGATTTTATACAAATACAATCACCTTACTCGCATATTCAAAACATAATTATTTCTGATGACTGATGGTTATTATTCGAGCCGACCGCTTTCGCTTCTCGTGGCTACCTTCCCCTTCCCCTTCCCCTTCCCCTTCCCCTTCCCCTTCCCCTTCCCCTTCCCCTTCCCCTTCCCCTTCCCCTTCCCCTTCCCCTTCCCCTTCCCCTTCCCCTTCCCCTTCCCCTTCCCCTTCCCCTTCCCCTTCCCCTTCCCCTTCCCCTTCCCCTTCCCCTTCCCCTTCCCCTTCCCCTTCCCCTTCCCCTTCCCCTTCCCCTTCCCCTTCCCCTTCCCCTTCCCCTTCCCCTTCCCCTTCCCCTTACACCTCCACCCCCTCCCCATCCCCTCCCCCCTCCCCCTGGCACACACAATTTTTGATAAATTTCTCATATTAAGATCGAACGAATTCCGTAAATTTGCAGTATAAAATGACGAACAAAAAGGACTTAAATGTATATAATGTATATATATACATACATACATACAAATCGTTTCAAAACTAATTGCTCAGTTTTCACGACCATATTATTCAGCGTGTAATATGTAAGCAATTCTCGTTTTGCTAGTTATAAATAAAACAAAATAATGTTTTACAAATTTAATATCCAAATTGTAAGATTACTGTTGAAGATGTTGCTTCAGGTGGGATATTAGCAGAGAAAGATTCTTTGCTAATAGCCCACCTGAAGATGTTGTAATACAACGAAACCTAGGTCGTGGTAAGAACTTAAAGAAAGTAGAAATAGTACTACATCACATAGTTTCATGTAATTGTGAATAATGAATTTCTACAAAATTAACACCAAATATATTCAATAAGCAAAAATTATTCAAAATATCGCAGTAAAATATATAAGATAACCCTTGTTATATTTTAGGGTTGTCATCCAAGTATTTTTATTTTTCTTCCGAAATTTCGTTTCTGGTCAATATTATTTTCCTTCGTATTTAAGTTCACTTCTCACTTCTTTAAACAGAAAATAATGATTCTACGTTACTCTCAGTGAATTTTAGGGTTATCTCGTATGTATCATTATTTATATTCTTGCACTGAAATCTTGCTTAGAGCCAAAGTTATTTGTCTTCGGACATGAATTCATTCTCCTATTTTTTGACGGATTATAAAAAAAATCTTCATTATTTTTATGTATTACTGTTGGTTGGACTACGAGGAAAATGTGGAAACAATTAAGCTTTCGGCTATTTTGCCCGATAATTGCGGATAATTTTATATTTGGAAGACTACTATGTACGTGTAGTTTACATTTAAATGATTCTAGACTTTAAATTGATTATAGGCCGCGGAGAATCACTGATAATTTCAGAAAAAAACAAATATATTAAGAAATATTTTTCTCGGTGCATGGCATTAATTGATGAAGCGTTAAGTTACTAAAGTAATAATTTATCTGTTTGTTAACTAGAGTAATAATTAAATAAAACTCAATGAAAGTGTTAAAAGGTACAAAATCTTAACCTTAAATTGCAGTATAATTTTAATGATTTTTTTAAATTTTATGATTTTTTGCGAAACTACAACTGTTTCAAAATAATCTCAAAATGTTCAAAACCCATCATGTAAAATGAGTCCTTCAGCTTCTCTTTGTATGGAGATGCAAACGTTTATTGAAAAATATTCAAAAATTTCAAAAAAATATAATTTTCCAGCTCAATCCTTTGGAGCTAATTCTGCAATTTAAGAATAATTCTGCAACGAATAGCTTATAAGATATACCGATGTTTTAAGTGAGTACAATTATACGTACGGACATTCAGGCGTAAACAACATTTGTAACGGCAACAACAACAGTGAAACCGGGTTCAATATTTTTTAACGTGACATATGAGGGGGATCGTCACTCGTTACAAATAATATCTGATTGCCAATATTATCGTAATGTAAATAAGATGTGCGTAGTTAAAAAATAAGATGAAATATGAAACACATTACAACCTGAACGTAATACATATAGTTATATAATAGTCTCTAATTTAATCCTATATAAATTATTATATAGGTATTGAATATATTTGGCGTTAATTTTGTAGACATTCATTATTCACAATTAAATGAAACTACATGAGGTAGTATTACTTCTACTTTCTTTAATTTCTTTACCACGACTTAGGTTTCGTTGTATTACAACATCATTAATCTTTGCTAATATCCCACCTGAAGATGTTGTAATACAACGAAACCTAGATCGTGGTAAAGAAATTAAAGAAAGTAGAAATAATACTCCATCACGTAGTTTCATTTAGTTGTGATTATATAGGATTGAGTTACAGACTGTTATATTAACCAAACGAAACTTACATTAATGTTTGTAGTTATTACCGATACCAATGGTAGTTAGACGAGTGACTGTTCATCAAATAAATTAACGTAAAAATAGTCCCTAACAAAAATGACGCTATTACGCAGCCCTACTCGAGACGCACCCCAGTAACGCCTTACAAGAAATATTTTTAGCAGTCTAATGAATTTCGCTGGTAATAAATTTTTCTATTATTAAATGTATCTCGTATATATCATTTTACTTGAATATGTTTGTGACATTTCGCGTCCACCTTCCCACTCAATTTTTTTTGCATAGTTACCTGCTCGATTGAGGGCATTTATAAGGTCGCTGGGGTAATAATATGTGAAGAAATCGCTTTTGGATCACGTATTTGTTCAGCGTATGCGACGGAGTTGAAGCGAACTTTAAAGCGATTTGATGCTCGAGTGCTCCTTGTCAATCGTATTTTCCAATATCCCAAAGAAGCTTCGAGTAAGTTTAGCTGGAAGGTCTCTTCGAAAATTACTCGATATTCATGATCATAAATAATGTCACGAGTTTATTTTTAATTTAAACAATAATCTTTTATATAATGACCATTTCACAAGTATTTAACAATGAATTTCAAAAGCATTTAGTAAAAATAAAAAATGTTCATGTTGTAATAAAATTATCATTTACAAATTAAATGCTCACACACTTAAATGTTGGATATACTGACCACAGATTAACTGGAACAAAAAAAAATTCAAATTTTTCTAGAAATTTTAACACGAAAGTAATCTATGACATGTATTATGGAGAAATAACATTTTTTTTTATAACAAAATTTATATTTTTTTATTTTCAATCTTTTCGCAATCATAGAGAGGAAAGCTTAAAAACTTAAGGAAAACACAAAATTACTGGTAAAAATGATTTTCCCATCTGTAAAATTAAATTCGAATTGCTCAATCTTCAAAACTGAATAAGGTATTCGTCCTGTCGAATTTTAGAGATCCTCAATCTCTAAAATGACGTTCAGCGCCCGTTGTGCGCGCGCTATGTAGCGCTTAAAAATTAATAAAGTTCAAATAATGTATCCCGGGAAGACAAAGAGATGTAAAATATTATAATTTTCTTATTATTTGCTAAAGAATTCATATATTTTAAAAAGTAATCCACAAATTTCACTGTCTGCGGGATGGTAAAAGAGTGAGATATTCAATTTAAATACAGACAGAAAAATATTGCCTAGGAGACTAGCCCAATTGTGGGCTGCGACCAAACTGTCACGAGAGCTGATGTGAATGTTATTGATTTATTACAGCTTATTTGCTCCAGGCGAGGGATTATTTTAGAAAAATAATTTTGACAAAAATTACGACAAATGACCAAAACTAAATCTTCAATGAAATTTAACAAATAACCAAGGTTTGGCGAAACACTTTGCTTGTCAATAATTGGGATGATAGTCAAGAATATGATTCAGTTCTGAACATAAAGAAAACAGTTATACCTAATTCATCATTCAGAATGTTAGGACACTAAAATACTGATGAAAGGAACATATAAAAAAAGTTGGTAAAAAGCTTCTAAAATCGAGAAAGAAACTCAGATAAATTTGTTAAAAGAAATCGAGGTAAAGCAGTATAAGAAGCAATTAAAATCAACTCCATATGTCATCTGACGCAATAAATGATTACATTAAGTAATATATCATATTTCTTTTAATCAATCTTCATTATTCTAAATTTCTGCCGGTTTTTATTTTATTTACTGCTTGTTTCATAATCTAAACATAAAATAATATATATAAAAATCAAGTGTTTTATCGTCAAGTCAGTCATGTTAACAGTAATTAACATGACTTTTGTTAAGTACAATTATCTTGGAATGTATAAAATAGGTAACACTGTATATAAATACAAATATCAATATCATTAAATGTAAACTTATATACTTCCAAGTAAAACACGCTATGAACAAGATCAACTTTATACAACAAAATTTTAAAAAATTTAGTAACAATTAAATGAAACTACGTGATGTAGTATTATTTCTACTTTCTTTGATTTCTTTACCCAAGGATCTTTGCTAATATCTCACCTGAAGATGTTGTAATACAACGAAACCTAGGTCGTGGTAAAGAAATCAAAGAAAGTGGAAATAATACTACATCACGTAGTTTCATTTAATTGTCAATAATGAATTTCTACAAAATTAACGCCAAATATAATCAACATTTAGTAATGTCAGACAACGAAGTTAAAATTTAAAGATATTTTTTAATTTTGCGAGACAGAAAACACCACATATTCTCACATAATGACATTTAATGATTATATCTTGATGTAAAAAATGATAGTAAACTATTTGTCACACTCCGCCATTGCGATTAAGCCATAAGAAAATGCTAAATAAACATATTGATATCTCATTCTAAATATGCGCAGAATGTTGCGAGGAGAGGCCTCCGTTACACTTTTTAACGTTCTGAACTTCGTACGATCAGAACCTAACAGTTATATATATATATATATATATATATATATATATATATATATGTATATATATTTATATATGTGTGTGTTTGTGTGTATGTGTGAAACTAGTCTAAATATCTAAAACTAGTCCTCTAAAGTTAAATGTTCTGAAAGGCAAGAACACATTACAGTACACATTTACAGGGAATATAAACTTGTTAAATTACAACTTTACTACACCAAGAACAACCTTGACCGAACTGAATAGTTAACGCCTAGTAATGTGGTCCCTTAAGCAGCGATCCTTCTTTGATGTGTCCTTTTAATAAAATCAAAAGTAGTTGGCAGTCAGTGGTGAGTCCTTTCGTTAAAAATGAAATCGTATGGCAGTCAGTGACGAGTCCTTTCAATGAAATCGAAAGCGGTCGGCAGTCATTGTATACGCATAGATATCCAAAAATCTTTAGTATTTATTATAGTTCCCATCATTACAAATATATTTACAATATAAAATACGTCACGTAATTTTATTTTCATTGGTAAAGGCTTACATTATTGTATTGCCCATAATTTTATCTCTATTGTGCCTAAAGTCTTCCGGCCATTATTAATTTTACCACTTTTTGTATATAGTTTTCGAATATATATACGCTCGAAAGATCCATTATTAATTAGTGGACATTTTTTGTAGAGCATATGTTTCATAATCCATTTCATACCGGTTTCAAATTAAATCACAGCACTTCTACAACTTTAATAAATGTTACCGATAATAGATATCTAGACATGAATAACACCCAACTCACCATTCTTCTTGTCTTCAGTAAGTTATTTAATTTCGTAAATTTTTAATTCTTCGTCAGATTGCTCAAAATTAGTTAAATATTACCATCTTATTTAGAATGGTTTATATCTTAATAACATGACTGCGAGCAAGCAAGTGAATTGGCAGCTGGATTGTTGGAAGGCTGCTCCTTTTTATCTATGGGCCTCTTTAAAAATTTTATTCGCAGTTTAGTCAATGATCTCCAAAGCAAATATCACATTTTTGAAGATGATTTATAAATTTACATAAGTTGAAATTTTAATAAAATTTGTAGTTTCCTCAATTTGGTTCCCAAACTTATCAGTCAATAGGCTCAAAAAACACCTATTAGCGAACCTAATAATCTCAGTCCATTATTATCCGTAGCTTATTATGGAATTATTTAATCAAAATTAGACGGCCTTACGGAATTGTGTAATGAAACAGTTTTCATTACACAATTCCGTAATGCCGTTTTCTAATACTGTAAAGAATGAGAATGAATTGATATATCAAAATCTTACTTGTAAGCCAAGGTTAATCATGACAGCCTTTGAATCTTTGGCAGGATGCACTTTTGAAATGTGTAAAAAGGTTCATTTTTTCAAAACTAAAATCCAATCATGTCAAACTTTTTTAATATCTTTTTTAACTATGTTCTATGTTTGCTGTTCAAATTTTAATTATGTTTGCTGTTCAAATTTTACTAACCAGTTGTTTAGCAAACTAGATAACCTTGAAAATATATGTGTCCGTTATACATTTGACTCTCAAAAATATAGTCATAACGTATACCATTTTAAGAGCGTATACCATGGTCTGTGAGCAGATATGGCCGAGATTTACGTCAAACTTTCGAGTGTTTCCCATACCTAACATTTATTTGTACTTTTGTGAACGTTCATTTCTTAATTAGTTACTAAGTTATGGAATTCATCATAAGTTCAAAGGCCATATACGCTTTCAAAAGTCATCCGAAAAAATATATCTCTCTTGAATTAAATCGGATCATTGTTTTTATATTTACATCTTCCTTTATATATATATAAATAAGACTATATTATCTTTTGGTGGACTGCAAAAGATAGATTTCAAACTTATTAGCCAACGAGCTCCGTACTAATAATTACTTTCTTTGATTTTAATTAATGGTAAAACATTATTTATGTAGCAGTAAGTTCGCTTCATGTATTAGTTTACATTAAAGACTAATATAATAAATAAATAATTAAACATGGACCCAAATAATTTCAACGATATTCTCCTTTAACTCCGAAAATTCATAAGCGAACTCGTAGTATTGTCAATATCATACTCAGTGAACTTAAGAATTTCCTTAAAAAATTAAGAGTGTTATTGAATTTAATGGATCACTAGTCAGTGTTACTCGTATGTCTCTTACTTCGGGAAATATTTTGAAATGTTTATTTAAACTATTCGAAATATTCGAAGGTTCATTATTTACCGAAGAGTAAGTGAGAATGTCGCGCAAGACGGCGGAAAATAACGCAAACGTTACAACAAGCACTTTACTGTTACGTTTGCGTAATATAACTCTAAAACAATTATTTAAAATTTGTTATAATATGCTACTAACTAATAACATGATAAATTAAAAAAAAAACATGTTTCTATTCCTCCTCGGTTACGCGATCACCTGCGTGGCTTGAGCAAAGGCACAACTAATCTTTGGTATGCATTTCGCTTTCAAACACAAATTTAAAAAAATTGGAAAGTATAAAATACAAACTAATTACTAATTACACAAGTTTATGTAAAAGCCTCGTTATATAAAAATATGTTTTTGTAGTGAAAGTTTCCGAAGTAAACATTTTAATAAAAAAAATGTTAATTTTTCTTTAGCGAAATTCAAGTGGAAGAGTCAGCAACATTGGCATTTAATGTTATTTTAATAACATTAAATATCAATGTTGATAAACTCGCCTTTCGGCTTAGAGTTCAATGAGAATATATACACAATACAGTCATGTATTCAATACTGCCTCGTTCTAATGACTTTTTTCTCATATGATAATAAATACAAATTCCATCATGTCCTCTATAATCGTCGATAATAATAAACGACGATGAAAATCAAACGACAGGAAATTATACAAGTATGAGAGCGATAGGAATTTTCAATTTGAAATTTGATTTGAAATTTAATTCCCGGGCCTTAAATATTAAATTGATACAAAATATTTTACGGAAATTATATTAAAGGCTTTTTAACATTATTAAGACTCATAATACTCAATGATACTTGGCCTCATATTTCCATGTAATTTGAAGGACGAATCTCCTCTTATTTCCGCTTTTATCACTTAATACGAGCTTTGCTCTTAATCTGGGTGGACTCTGTACAAAGGCTCGCTATGTACCTGTCCTTTAATGGTTAATAATATGAATAAGCCGTTGAATAGGACGCGATAATGTAGCTGAATCCGTATTTTCAGTTCGAGTAATGTTTAAATGTTAACATGTAACAAGGCATAATTAAAGTCCAATTCACCCATGCATAAAGATCATGGTGTATCATAACAAAATAACATATCCAAAGTTTTGTTGATAGTAGGCTTAAAGAAGCTATGTTATAATCCAAATAAACACATTTTACATCATTTTCGGTAATGCAAAACTATTCGAGTTTAACCTTCCCTAGAAGAGAAAGTTATGTTGATTTACATTTCCTTTCATAAAATGAAAATGATGTGAGAGTTGGACGTTGAATATATATTTTCGTTCAAAAGGTCACGAACTTGCCCGGTGCGTGAGCAAACATATCGTTGCGGCCGTGGAACTGAAATAATTTAAACTATGTCATATACAAGCGTTATGTTTATTACAATAGTTGACATTTTGATGTATTTATTTTGAAATATAATCTTTATTATTTGGAAATGTGTTCTCTTTTTTGTGGCTTTTTGTTTCCAATTGACACGACTATACTTTTTGATTCGGTATTCTGTATTTTATTTTCCCAAAAATATTTTACGAAATGTCATAATGTTGCAATATTTTATTTTCGGTTAAGTTGGAGTTGCATTTGCAGCGAATAGATGTCGAAAAATCTATGATCTCGGGGTAAGAACCTTAGTTTCCTACGGATCTCCTCAACGTGGATCATATTTCATAAAAAACGATAGTGCGAAAGTATAGTGCTTTCACTATTCGAGTGAATTTAAGTCTTTTTATAGTCTATACGACAGTTATGGTAATATAATACTCTGAATCAAAAAATTATAGGTAGTTGATATTATGTTTTTACCTTCCGTTACAACGAAGTTCCCGAATAATTATTTTTGTGTTCAGTTACGTTGTTCGTAGAACTTCTTGTTCGTAGCACTTCTTGCACTCCTAGCATGTAGAGAATTATTGAGAAAAGCGTTATATTTATAGAAAGAGAAACAAAATTATCCCAAAGAAGATAAAGACTATAAATGGGTAATGTCACAAACTATTGCCCATATTCCAATATGGTGAAAAATTCTAAAACAAGCAAAACAGTAGCAAAAGGAAAAGCTAAAATCTAGGTAAAATAAACCTCATCACCCACTATTCGACTCAACCACTACCCTTAATGGTATTATGACCAAGTTTAATATTCCGATGAACATAACGTTAAATATCGAACTCGAATCCATTCATCTACAAGCTAGGGTGCTCCGAACAACTTAGCTTCTTTCATTCCACTACTTTTTGACCTTACTTTTTACAAAGGAACTGGTCTCTTTAATTATTTTTCGTTTTAAGTATTTTCGGTTCGTTCGTAAGTATGAAATATATTTTAGATCCAAAATTCATGAGGTTTATAAAAGATGAATTCAACATGAATACAAAGAAAGACGAATGTTTAGCAAAATCAATGGTTCACCTACAGCTTCACACCAAGTCACTTAATTACTTTCCTCTTATCTATTTGGTTACTCTTCTTCATCGTGTTATATTAAATGCTTGAAAATTTTTCACTAGCTCAAAATTTTGACAATGCTCTCCAAATATTGCTTGAGACGGCAGAATGGAAACTACCGAAGACCTTGTTGAAATATAGAGCTGACCTTAGGGTTTGGACAAAGTTTCCTAGTACTGCTAAACTTTCTTAAAGCTCTATTTCCACGAAATTATTTTTAGCATTTTGAACACGGTTGATCCTTCTCAATGTGCTAAAAGTTAAAAATATCTTTAAATAATTCATTTTATAGGAATATATATTTACACGTAAAGGAAAAAAAAACATTACTTATTAAAACCAGTCTACTCTATGCGAGACAAATTAAATATTTCATCAATATTCCTGGTTACCATAGCTTTACACATTTAAAATAGTTAAAATATAAATATTTATGAAACGAAAATTAATACATAGAGTAAACGTTTGCTGTGAAGCATTTAGTTAAAACCAAGTTATTATTCAACTCATTTTAATAATGAATCTATGCCAGTATTTTAGTGTTCAGTCTTTAATCAAATCTCTGGTAATTAATCAAATCAAGACAGCATTCTAAAGCGACTACTGTTTTGAACAATCTGTGTTATATTCATTAATTATATAGGGACGCAACTAGATAATACTAAACATAGCGAGTTCCATCTTTACTCTCCAAGCAACAAACTCAGTTAAATCGTAGACATCAGTTTTCTATAAATGCGGCAGTCGTAGTCCCTCACGTCGTTTGAATTATCTTTTTACACAAGTAAAGCAATGAACCAAAATTTACATACAAAGTTGTTCTCGAAAGTAATAGTTCCTGTTTGGCACTTTCATGTTTTGGTTTTTCCACGTAATTTACACTCATGATTCTGTGATCATACCTGGTTTTTTGATATCACTACACATGCATCTCTAATTCTAAATTTAACCAATAAAATAAAATATTAGGATATTATCATCATTTTAAAGAAATTTATTTAAAAATCAAGTACGGAACACCGAATCAAAAACTCGACTCATATTAGTCAGAAATATAGACAAAAAAAAATTAAATTTCAGGTACCCCTGCATTACCTGAAATTTAATTTTTTTTAAGATATGTGTGTCAAAAGGGATAACTATTAAATTATTTTTATTTTGAGTTATTTCACAAACATCTAGCGAAAGAGGAATTTACCAGTTTTTTATCAATTTGATTTATTAAAACTTCCGATAATATTTTCTCTCTCTAACAATTAATGTTGATAAACCGGATTAGTTAGTGATCTTTAGAACCAAAATGTAGAGTCGATATCTAAAGATCTCAACATTTTTGTTTTGTGAAATGAAGAATTATTACAAAATTATTAAAAATCCCATTATAAACTTCATATTCAATATTTAAGGTTAAACGCAGTTTATCCTTATATAAACTGGGTTTAACCTTCAATATTGAATTATTTTTTATTTGTAGTATTATGCTAGAAATTATCTCATACGTTACTGTGTTAAGGGCAAAGAGTGATATAACTTTATGGATACATTACGATGTTTCTGCATGCGTGATAATATTTGGTAAAGTTGAGCGAAATTTTTTTTATGGTAAATAGAACAATATGGGGAAGAAGTTTAATTAATTTTAATTGTGAGAAGACTAGCGGTTATTATACACAACCTAAAACGGTGAGGAAATTGTAACGATGTTAATCGTTATGTTTCACTGGTCAATGTGGCGTTGATAATTTATAAAACTTGCGACGGATCGACGGAAGTAGTCGAATTATATTTTCGAGAACTGAGTGACGAAGGTTTTGAGAGTAAATGTGGTTGAAAAAATGAACCACAAGAATTAAAGAAATAGTTTTCTGGCTACTAGACTCAATAGTTATTCAATCTGCTCTATTAAATGGACTACGATGACATTTGAATGTTTTCAGATTATGATCTGTTATTTCCAAATCTATTAAATTTTTATTTACGTGGCGTAAAGTAATGCTTACCTTTACACAATATGACCTTCATTGTCACAAAATAAATGGCAATTATAAAAAAAATAATGGCTACTTATGTAGATGTAACATATTTTATAATTTTAAGTTTCATTGATAAATGGAGAAAACGAAAAGCTATGAGCGTTTCGTTTTCTCAAAATATGAAAAAAAAAAAATATGTCGATCCAGGTTTTCAAAGTGGGGATGGAAAATTTTTTTCGGCATTCGATTTCCAATGACAACCTGCTTTTTTCAAATTTAATTTTCTGTCTTTTTTAATTTTTAACACACTGAAGAACAAAGAGGTGACATACGGAAGAAAAAAGAGGCACGATGAAATTATGAGAACTCAGTTTTTCTCCATTCACAAGTATCTCTCCTCACCTATAGTTATTGTGAAAGTAAAACAAATGAAGCGTGACAATCCATCTACCATTTCCAGATTGAATGTTGATCAAAATTGCACTTGAATATTTCATGTACCATTCATTATACATTAATAACGGCTTTCTTATGGATATCTATTTTCATTAAATGAAGGACGACCTTGTCTTTGATAAAATATTTACTTAAGGTCGAAAATAGACTCGAGAATATTTTACTTATTCTGTTTGAATAGATACAAGTAAAGTAAACAAGTGACCAATTTATCCTCGTAGCCTTGTAGCAAATGTTATGTTATTTATTATTTATGTTATTGATATTTATGTGACGTAATATCGGCACATCTTTTTTTAGAAACATCGACTGTGCTCGTGACTATGATTTTAGTGGTATTAGAAATGAAAATAAAAATGCAATAAAGTATTTAAAATTTGAAATAATTTTTCTTTTGCATTCAATGCTATATAAAATGGGGATTTTGCTTGATTAGGTTTAATCTTTGAAGGAAGACAATTTGATTCAAACTAATTTAGCATCTGATATGGTATGGTCGAGTGCTTTTAGGTTTATGTCTCAGAACTTAATTAAAATAAATGGATTTACAATTTTTTTATTGAGTGTCTAGAGTTAAAAACTGAAAACAGAACTCTCTAAAAAAAATTGCGGCTAATTACTTTTCTTGGCGTAGATGTCATACTATTTACTGGACAAATCACCAAATCTCTATTAAATAAGAAGCTGAAATTCAGATTTAATCTTTATCATATCGAACATTTTAACAAAATATAAAGGAAAGAACTATGTATATCGTCGAATATTGACTTCACGCCAAGCACATGGCAATATCACTCCTTCCGATGCGGCACTTATTATCTATGGCTGAGGTTATAAAATAATTTAAATAATTTTGTCTCTGATGACAATAATAGTTGCTGTGACAAGTAGCTATTTGTCCAGGTCATGTCAAGTAAGTAAGAAACATTTATGTGCATTTCACAAATATAATTTATTAAAGAATATTTCCTTACATTGTAGGCTAGAATTCCTAGCTCGCAAATGGTTTCATGACTAAAATACGTAATTACTAAATTGTAAAATATCTAACAAATAACGTGGTCTAACCAAATTTTCAATATCTTGCAAAAAACAAATGATAAGACTTCATCAAATAATTCTGTAACATATATAGAAAAACTTACCAGTGTGAAAATTTCTCTATGTGGAACCTAGCAGTCAAAACTTGTTTTCAACACAACGAAATGATGGATTGACCTGTGAGTACCAAGGATTGCACTGTGAGTAGATCCGAAGCAAGATTTAAAAGATAGATGGAAATAATTCTAACAATAGTTTATAATTCGCAATATTTTTACTCTATCTTTAAGAACTTAACTTT
The DNA here is from genome assembly GCA_039881145.1 of Druceiella hillmani. NCBI lineage: Eukaryota > Metazoa > Arthropoda > Insecta > Lepidoptera > Hepialidae > Druceiella > Druceiella hillmani. The sequence goes on from JAYKKI010000104.1 coordinate 288,123, forward strand.
ATGTTCCATTCGTACAGCTGCTGTTAAATCTAAGGTCGAATCTTCAACCGTATTGTTGATTACTAAATTTATGGTCTATCCGTATTGTCTTGATAACTTTTGAATCTTAAAATAATATTGTTAAAAGCAAATTTAACTTTATTATCTGTCTGTACGGTATTAATGACAGTTTCACCGTAAGGTAATACTGTTAAATGTTCAATATTTCTTTCATATATTCATATAACTTAAAAGTAATCGCCTTGTTCAGATCTCTGTATAACTGCGATTTATCGGAAAAACGTGCATTATTGAAGAAGTTTTTTGTTAACGTCAGGCCAAATCAGTCTTTCATGTGAGACCATTATTATCTATATTTGAGAGTATGAAACTCGAATTTTTATAACTGTAACTCTCTTTCTTTCCCGTGACAATAATAGTTGTGTGTTGTGGCAATAAGCTCTATTTGCTAACAACATATAAAGTTAAATTAAGTGCTAACAAAAACCATTGTTTAGGTTTCTTTCGTCTTCTCCTAATCAAGTGTTTTGTTCGTATTATTACCGGGACATACTTTAAAATATATACAATTTGTACATTGTAAAAAGAGTAATAAATATTTTCATTCTGAGCAATAAATCTTATCATTCATTATATTCTCGGCCGCTTTTCAAAACTTGTTTCAACACAATTTAATTGTCAAAAATACATCTCATAAAAAAAGCACAATTTCTATTTAAAAACTTCACCGAATAATGTGGTGAGATAAAAGTGTCTAAGTTCATATAGAACGTTGTTTCTGAAGTGTAAATGAGTGAGTTGGGGCTTTGCGCCTAGATTTATTGAATATTGCATACATCACAACATTGACATTGACCGCGATTTATACTTTGCTCTTATCACTTCGGCATGTGAAAATACATATTGGTATTTTCTCTTTACGTTTCTCTGGTTGTTAAAACAAAAACTGTTTTAAACTCTTCATTGTATAATCAAATGTTCGTCTCCTCACTTGTTAAACTCAGATTTCTAGCAATTTACGGAGTCATATGAATATTAAGGCTATTTTAGAAATATAAATTAAATTTTAATTCTTACCTCATTATGTAACTCTATTGATTATAATATCTAGAGCGATTATCACTATTGTTTTCACATAATCTTCGCGTAGGCTTCCAAAAACAATATTTTCCCATAACTTTAGGTTGAATAGTTTCGTAAATAAGGAGAATAGGGGGTATATTTTTTATTTAATATTTTCAAGCATGTCATTAAAATATTTTCAAGCATACCACTGAAAATATTCTAATAAGAATAATGAAGGAAAGTTTTACGCCCTTTCACATGTCCACTTGCTAGTCCTTTCAAATGTTCATCTGCTTTCCAAAATTTCAATATAAATATTTTTAATGTTAGCTATGTGCCAGTTAATATATTTATCACTACTCCGAATATCTAGTTTCTATTTTAAGCGATTCTTGAGAAAAAAGGCTACGACAGACATACAGACAACACACATGTGAGTGATATTGTAACGGTTTCATTTTTCCTTTTTGTGGTGCGAAACCCTAAAAAGTCCTGAGAAGGATTATTTGGTTAAGGGCACATTAACGAAATCAAACATCTGTATGGAACACACCCACACACACACACACACACACACACACACATATATATATATATATATTTATTTATTTATATATATAAATATATATATATATATATATATATATATATACATATTTATTTATGTATATAAATATATATATATATATATACATATTTATTTATATATATAAATATATATATATATATATATATATATATATATATATATATATATATATATATATTTACACATATAATTACATAGTAATACAAATTATTAGATTCTTCCTCCCTTTTTGACCATTTCCGGTATTTTTTTGGCTGTCGATTTGATATTTCCAATAAAAATTACATGCTAATAAAGATTTAGTCATTGTGTCACAGCACTTTGATTAATACACCCCATTCTGTTTTCTGTCTTCGGGTCAGAAATTAATATTAATTAGAAGCTGATTCAGAAATTAGAAGCTAGTCGGGTATTAATAGGTCTTTCATGATATCGGTACCAGCAGATAGACAGAAGCATGAGTATATTTAAATACATTTAAAATACCAGTTGTGCCATGAATTACCTAGTGCTTTATATACGTCAATATACCAGATTCTTATGAAATTTGAAGAAGATTTTAAAAGAGCCTAACACTGTTATCAATCTTATAACAGTTTATTACAATCTTATTTCTTATGTGAAGTACAATCATTTGGACCTAATACATGAAAACTAATCGTAGGCTTGACACACTTTTTTATATAATTATTATCTCGCCATAACTAAATAATTTCAATTTTATTTATACCGCACTTGTCCAAAAACGGTTAAAAATATGCAAATTTTTCGGTCGTTATTTACGTTTATCATATTTGAATGGAGCTATTATATGTTAGAATTCAAAGGAATTGACCTCATACGTTTTGAATCGATTTGAAATATTATGGAAATTGAAGTCTCATTACCATAATACCTAAAACCTGACAGGAATTCACGAATTCATAAATATTATGATGGGCTAGAATATGAATATATTACGTATTCATATTTTGATTACGTAATTATATCTCTGTAAGTCTTCCTTGCGCTTATGATGTTATCTTCACTTACAATAGAGATAACGAAAATTTAAGTATTTGTGCTTTAGGATTTTTCAGATTTTTAATGCCTTTTTCGTTATAATATTCAATTACTTACATATTAAAAACTACTTAAAAATATATTTGTTTGTTTAACTAAGTAAAGTACATTGTTGTATCGCATGTTTAATTACATTAAAATTTATATCAACATTTTACAGCATCTCGTCAACAAATTATTTTCATTGTTCAGAGTAATATTTGGCACAAGCATTTTAAGAGGGTATCTGTATTTATATACGTTCAAAATGAGTTTACATATTATATTTAGCTGTTTGATTCCTATTTAAATTCAATTTATCACAAATTAAAGGAAAATATATTTATTGTAAATTAAAATAAATATATATGCACTCAAATTGCTGTTAAATAAAATTTCGTTAACGGCAAGGTTATCGTATTATCACATCGGCCGGTTATCGTGCTGACTTTGGTTATTTGCCCACGCTCTGATTATTTTCATTCTGTGGAGAGTTATTTTCGTTCTGATAACACAAAGAACGTCCCCGTCTCTTTTGTAATGGGATAATGTACCTTAAATATATATTAAAACGCTTGAGGTGAATTTTGTTCAAAATTGTATTTAAAAATATAATGTTGAACTTTTGCTAATGTTATAACAGGCTATCGGAAAAGACTATACCTGGCTATATATAATATCAGGACATTAAAGTCTGGTAAAAGCATCAACTGAACTGGAGATGGAGCTAAATAAAATTAACGAGATGTACCATCTAGAACAATAAGAAGTTCTTGAGTCGGCATTTCTACTCTCTATTTAATTGTCCATAACAACGTGCTGAAAATGCTACCAGCCACAGAGGACGTTAACGAAAAACTCAGAACTATAAGAGAAGTGTAGAATAAATACTTTTCTTCCTTTTTAGAAATCTGGACGATGTTTGTTTTTAAGTCTGGTTCGTGCTCAGTTTATACTCTAGATTACAGCATATGTGTATCGGTTTTGTACAATAATGACAATACTTTTTATTAATGATGTTGAGAATAATTTATGGAACCAATTTTAAACACAATTTTAAAGCATTATTACAAAAATAATGTTCTCAACAGGAATTGTCAAAACATGTCTTTAAAAGACGATACACTCATCTTGCTTGGTTATACTTATTTATCCAGAGACTTTATTGATCCCTTTGGCTATTTTTTTTCTTAAAGACTGCGGTATTAAATCTACGTATTGGATCAGTCACAATACAAAACAGATCATTTTGAAATTGTATTTAACGTATATTCAATTTATAAATAACTGATACCAATGTTGGATATTTTTTTCGTAACATAAATGACACATTATCACTGATAACATTTAAAATAAATAAAATATGACAACGACAACGAATCTAATGGTTGGTAAATAATACTTTTCATTCTTGGTCATCGTTGTAAAATATGAAATTATTATAATTTTGACAACAAAACTTTTAAAAAAATTAAAAGAGCAATTAAAGGAATAATGTTGAATAAATGAAAAGGCCCAAGATTTTACTAAAATAACGAACAGTTAAACATAATTTCTTCGACGCGCAAGAAGAAATGCTTCTAGCGTTGATTTGAATCGTGTAGCATTTCAATACGATTGTATAATTGACTACAGCTCGCATCCTTTCGTTCGATTTGGCCTAATGGATACTGTGTGCCACCATTGTAGTGAATTGAATTATGTGCTCTCTCAGTGGCAACATGAAATTGCCATTCTTGCTTCTGCCACCTGAGTCATTGCATTCATTACTTCGTACCGAAACACCAGAATTACGACATTTTCTATCGAATGTTGAAAGATACAAGAGATTTCTCCAAATGACTTCATTTGCAACCATATTTAATGAGGAAACAGGAAATAATTATGTGGATGTAAAGTTTTCCGCATACAAGTAATTCTTTTTTTAAAATCGTACATCAGCTCGAGATCTTCCGTTCGACCTCATATATTTACAGACGCGCTACGAAAACTCTGCCTTAGGTATAATGAATACGATCGAACTCTTATAGAGAGATGCCTGTTGTTCAATATTAGTAGACAGGTTTCATGTTGAGAGGTATAATAAAATTATAGTATGTGGATGTAGGGAAGATTGTCGAAAATATTTTTGCTGTTATATAAATGTTAAATAAGTATATTATTATAAATGTATTGGAATAGAAAAGGTCTATCTTTTAATTGCCGTAAACATGCATTTTATTTTCTGCCTCAGTTGAAAAGTTATAACAGTAATGGATGTCTATTGTGATGTGATGTCTATTTTGTTATTTTTTCATATTTTCCGACATTGTAAGCAAGAATGAAAAGGTATGTAATTAATTATGTATCCTGACATCCTTTATACCGTAATGTTACGTTTCTAATGATGAATTTTATGAGCAACTTTATTTAATTTACATCTACGTGACTGAAATATTTAGAAGTTACTTTTCACAGAATGCAAATCTTTTATTATTGATTGTGTTATATTAATCACAAATTTTTTTCATTAATAAAATTTTGCCTTGTTTTGTATAAATTGTGACAGAAGTAATATTTAATAATCAATTGTTTTATATGTTATACTTTTCTGACTTAAGGCGGCCATAAAAATATAATTTGCGAGATTTTAAATTTAAGTATTCGAAGTTTAGTGTAATTAAAATTTCTTTTCAAAAATTTCACTGTTGAACCTCAATAGCACACGACATTTTTAAATATTATACAAGAATAGGAAAATAATAATTTATGATGCAAATATGAAGAGAGAAAAAATAAAAAAAAGGAAATAAATTTTTCATTTTGACAAAGCTTTCAGAGATATTTTCTATTCAAGTAGCGCTTGAGTTTGTTAAGTACTTTATTTGATTTTTGAATAAATAGAAAATCCAGGTGATTTAAGTGTCTGAAATTTCAATAATACTCAGCATATTTGGAAAAACTTAGTTATTTTAGATTTGTAAAAATCAAAATAAATTTTGAAATATTCAAAAAAGATTATTTGAACTTGTCCATAATTTAATAATACCACTTGCTTTTTATGATTTAGTTCAAATTTAAGGAATCAATAAGCATAACATGAGTCATAAGTAATTAGCTATTTCCAGATGCTTTCGGCTTTCGTGCAAAGAACATTATAAATAATCAACCCTGTTCTAATCCGAAATTAAAACAGCAAAAATTGTCTAACTTAAAAAATTAAATATATTCTTATACTCGTTATACAGATATCTTTCTGTTTAGGATCGTTTAAGTAAGCAATAAATTTACGTGTTTATCTATTACGTCATCATAAACAATGTCTCCCTCATTCCAATATATTTACACATAATGCTTCCAGAACATTCCGAAACATTCTAGATACTTTCCTTTTAGTACATTCAAGGATATTTTGATATCTTCTCACTCATTTTAACACATCTACATATAATTATTCAACCTAGGATAATACAATATAGATTACCAGTAAATGATGACTTAAAATATTGAATACATTCTCATCACTCATTTTTCTGTTCAGAATCGTTTAAATAAGCTTAAATTTACGTGTATATCAATTACGTCATCATAATCATAGTCTTCCTTTGTTCTAATATATTTATAATAATACAATATAGATTACCAGTAAACGATGACTTAAAATATTGAATACATTCTCATCACTCATCTTTCTGTTCAGAATCGTTTAAATAAGCTTAAATTTACGTGTATATCAATTACGTCATCATAATCAATGTCTTCCTTTGTTCTAATATATTTACACGTAATGCTTATAGAACATTGCGAAACATTATGGATACTTCCCTTCGAAGATATTCGAAATATTTTTACTCATTTTACCAGTCTACATATAATTATTCAACCTAGGGCACTATAATATAGATTACCAGTAAGCGATGACTTAAAATATTAAATATATTCTTATCACTCGTTATACACAGATATATTTCTTTTTAGGATCGTTTAAATAAGCTTAAATTTACGTGTATATCGATTACGTCATCATAATCAATGTCTGCCCTCATTCTAATATATTTACACATAGTGCTTCTAGAACATTCCGAAATATTCTAGATACTTCCCCTCTAATATATTAGAGAATATTTTGATATATTCTCACTCATTTTATTACATCTACATGTATTTTTTTAACTTAGGACACTACAATTTACATCACTAGTAAGCTAAGACAAATAAGTAAGTAATCGTTTAATAAATTAAATGTACTTAATCAATTTAATGGAATTCTCACAACGTACGTCATTAGGTTTGCCTAGATACTGTTTATAAGACCAGATTACAGACCGGCGAATAGTTTATATTCACAAACTCCTGCATATTTATCAGGAGAAAAAAGGAAGTCCCATATAATCAAGGCTTTGGAATTATTCCGCTAAATAGATTGCAAATAATAATGACTAATTTATCAGTTAAAATAGTAGGAAAGAACTTGAGACCACATTCCACTTCCCAAGGCGATACGACGCACGAAGTTGTGTGCTCTGCGTGAAGAACTACGTTACCACTACTTCCGGTCTATTTCCACATCGGAAGTAGGGGTGATGTAGTTCATACCTATATCTGGCAACACCCAATGCACAAAATTAACTAAGACTCTCAAAAAAATATTGTGCCTTTTTCTTGCTTGCAAAATAATAAAATTTCGGAACTTTTATATTGTTTACGATTTCAAGTGGTAAATGTGGTCATACGAGGAAAGTTATACCGACTATCGAAAAACTATAAATGTTATGTATTAAATTTGTCCATAGGCTGTAAGTATCAGGTGAAGTTAATATTAAATACTGAGACCCACGATCATATCCTTAAAAAAAAGATACAGCCTTTCAAGTAACACGCGTTTAGGTACTGAATTGGTGACTCAATTTTTAATACCACCAGGGCACTTCTAATTGACTAAGAAACTTCAAATTTGGCATCAGAAAAAGTCTCATGGCATAAGCAAAAAACAAAATCGTCGAATGATTAATGTACAATTCTATGTGTATGTACTAGGCAATATTTTTACATAGAGAAAAGTAATATGAATATTAATCGCTTAATGGAAATACTATATACACTATGTATTTGTAACCCTCGTAATGCGAGTTCTGTTCGTACTTACAATTTTTCTTCAACAAGAAATCGACGGGAGGCTTTATTTCTGCATATTTGCGAATTTGAAAATTTAAGTTACAAAGTGCAAAAAATGTGAATTTGTTTATAGAAAACAGACCTTATATTAGAGTTAGCCATAGCCTAGAAACAAGATCGAAATACGCGTTACGTAGCTTTTGAATGTTGAATTTTTTGCATACCTTGCAGAATGTCGGATGTCAAGTGTCAGAAAGAAACAATTCTTATTCCTTTAACATAAATAAGTTTAATATCAGTATCATTTAAGAAACTGTTGATAGAAAAATAACCATTGTAACAACTCAAATTTTTTTTCTTATTACGAAGAGGCGGCTCACGTTTCCTATTTAGACTGTGACAAAATAAATTATTTATTAGAAATCGATCTAAACCACACATACTTCCAACCCGTGCGTATTTTGTGTACTTGGAGACAAAAGAAAATGGATTATTATATTTACTTGGGTTATTAAAGCAAAAGGCTTTATAACTTTATTTTATAGAATGAGTATAGAAATTTACGTGTATTGATACTTACTTAATTTATTCTTTCGTAACTAAATTGTACCGATACTCGCTTAATTGTGTTGTACCACTATACTGGACTTCAATCTATTCAATGATATATCATCGTCACCGAATCGTAATTTAAGAATCATTTCATTCTTTCATTCTCATTACTTTCGTTTTTGAAATATTTTATAATTAATTTTCAATATTTCAGTAACACTAAATTGACATATTATTTTTTTGTTATTAATACCTATCCAGTTGGTTACGAATTACCGTATTGCTATGATAATGTTCGATATATTTATTTTAATCGATCTTATATTAACTATAGCCTTTACCTCTTCTCTTTTTGAGCTGAAAAGGAAAAACAGAGGAGCCTAATAATATTCACTCCTATTTAACAAATTAGAGCCAAATATATTCTTTCAGTGACGATTAAAAAAAAATTGGGCAAAATTTCAATCATCACATTTATTAAGTATTATTATATATTACCAATTGAAATTAACATATCATGTTTATTGACAAATATAAAAATTAATTACTCAACTCATTTACGCAACACAAACTGAAAGATTTGCTTTACTGATCCGCTAAACGTGCGGAAATTGCAGCCTTCGTATACATTTATCTTTGTGTAGATAGCTCATGAAACAGTTTCTGTGGACAGAGTTGACGCTACAGCAGATCATTCGGTTCAAATCAACCATGTGGGGAATCACAAAGTTCAAATCAACCATGCGAGGAATCCCACATGGTTGATTTCGATCTGCGGTTACCGAATACTGAATGTGGAGTAGTTCGTTGTCATTAGCAAAACGAGTGAGACCTACAGGCGATGAGCAGAAATACAGTCAAAACCTCTACAATACATATCCCGTGAGAAATGCTTGCTAATTAGAAAATTTCGATAGCTTATTGGAAAGAATATTTCCGATTTATTGAATAATGTCTTAAAGAAAATAAAGAAATACGTTTTAACATTTATAAAAGTAACAAAAGTTGATTAAAAGAAACATAAAAATTAAAACAAAGACGTTGACGCAGAATATGTTAAAGATGGGAGCAAAATTAAATTAATAGGAGGTAGGAATTAAGCATTACGGGTTGAATTATAAATACTAATCTTTATTGTGATGATATCCATTTCTAGACAAGATATTTTTGTATAATTTGATAAATGGTGGACATTGTGGGCTAGATTTATGTTAGTTAAAATTTTTCCGAAAAGCTATTATGTTTTAAAAAAATTGAACCGTGAATAGAAAATATAGATAAAGTAAATTAACATATTATGCTCAGTGAACTGCCCGTCAGAAATGATACTCATTTGATAGATACATTGTGTTTCATTTGAAGTTAATTGAAAATATTATTCGAAAAGATATTGAACAATGACAAATGAAAGAAGCATTTGGTTAGGTTTTTTGCTACTATTATTGCCGTTTTAAATATACATTATAAAATCATTCATCATTCCTCAATAAATTATTATGCTTATAAAATAACAACAATAGACTATAATTTTATTAATTGAGGATTGTTATTTAAATATTTCCGTTAATTAATGGTTCTGTATCACATTTCAATATAAATCACAAATCATGGCGAATTGACAATCCTTGACCGTCCAGTCAAGTATTGAAACGTAGTCTGAAAAACATTAACATACTTCTTCCGTGATTTTTCTCTTTACTTTTCTCCCGTCCCTCTACTATTTCTACTCTGAAATCTCTCCAGATCTATAAGTGTCCAATTTTCTTCGGTCTCTTTCAAAAATAAAAAAAATTATTTACCGTAATCTGTTATCACATTTTATTGTCAATGTATCTTGTATCAAAGTAAATACAATGCAGTTTTGGGTAATTGGAAGAGGTTACCCCTAAAGCAATTAGTCCACTAGATTTATATATTCATCTAAATAAGCAAACGAATAAAACGCTTATTTTAATATAATATATGATTGTGCAATGATAACTTCCAAATATTGATATTCATTTTCTGTGAGACTTATTCTCAATACTTACGTGAAATGAGCCGATAGATAATTTTAGAATAAAATTATACGCCCGTGAATTGCTACGTAAATACTTAGAATTGCATTGATCAGTATAAAAAATGACAAAATATCAATACACCTATAATTTATTTTAAAGTCAAAAAATTTCATTTCGTCTTTTTCAGATAAAATTTTGCAATGTACGTATATTTATAATTAAGAAGCCTCCTAAAGCCAGGTTTTCCTAACATATTGCTGATAGGACGCAGACGTCTAAAGCGATGCAACCCCCGCCATTAATGATGTTTCGGGTCTACGTCCGTCTAAACAATTGTAATTTGTTATCCTCGGCCAAACCTTCACCTTTTCTCATTAACGGAGGTCGCTTTTATAAAAATCATAAGAATAATATTTAATTGAATAGCAAGTACAGGTTATAAAGTCAGAAAATACCTATTTTGGCTCCTATTTTTCTTTAGCGATACTTCCTCGTAACGGTCTGTCCATATTTAAGATGATCATTGAGATGAAAACACATATGGCCTTATCCCAAATCGATGCTACTTTTAAATTTGTTGTTATTCACTTAAATTTTTTTTAAGTTATGACTACTTTTAAAGATGAACTAAAAATCGGAGTCGATTTATAAAAGCTGTTCTATTTTGAACCGAATATAAATTGCCTAAATAAACTAATATTGATTCTTGCACTGATAAATAATTATCGGACAGAGACAGATTGATTATCGGAGAGAGATGTAAGACGACAGAGAATAATTATCGGAGAGAGATGTAAGACGAGTTGTATATTATTTAGTATCCCATGAGCCATTTTCGCCACCCGAAGTACTTTAAGAAAAGATACGCGTCAGTGAGTAAATTGACTGTTCATCGTGCAATATACGAAGTAAAATTCAATGTCATGGGAAAAAAGAAACTGGTTCTTTCTGGAAAAAATATTACATCTTGAAAATAATTGGAGAGAAAAAAAAAAGAATATATATATATATATATATATATATATATATATATTATATACGTTTATATGTATATGTATACATATATATATACATATATATATATATATATATATATATATATATATATATATATATATATATATATATATTTATATACAATTTTCAGGACATATCTGGAAGCAGCTGTTAAAAAATGCCGTATCCCAGATGAGATAATATCGGAACATGATGATGACTTAAAACGTCCTATAAAAGTCCTATATCAATCTGATTGAAAACTGGCGATATATCGAAAGCAAGGTTTTAAATCATTATGAAAGACCAACACCGAATTCTGACGTTCTATGCTTTCCTGTAACATATAGGAACAGCGGTATGAAATCCTTTTAGGAAATTTTAACCTTTATATTGGTAATTTTTGCTAGAGTTAAGTATTCCCATCCCCTAACAGTTAACCATCATTGTTGAATTACTGAAAAGTATTCGCAATAATTTTTCTTAAACTTTTCTTGTACATATCTTCAACTTAGTGGCACTAACTTAACTATTATTTTATTTTCACTAGCGCATTTTATTTAACATCATGTTTAATTTAATCTGAATCTAACTTATTTTAATATACCTTCCTAATTTTATCATGTGAACTTTTACTCTGATTTTTAGGTAATAGCCTGATTTTGGCAATATATTTTCATCTTTCTTTTGTATACCTATACTTATTATCAATTGTTATTATTGGCACTAATAAGCCGTCATGTATCGTAGCTTTCGCTCTTTCTGGTCCCAAGGAACTGGTTCCTTGGGTGTACCACTCATTTTTGTTTTTTAAAATTTCATGATCACACCATTTACCTTAATTTTATATATTTTATAACTACATATATTTAACTATGCATTTTTATTAGACGCTGTGTAAACATACATATTCTTTGGTAATATGAAGGCAGTGGTTAAGCCATTGCTTAATTACAAATGAAATAATTAAATATGTACTTTTCTTTTTTCTTTCACAAGGGACTTTTATCTCATAAATTAGTAACAATTTCATTTTAGTACCAATTTTTGTCAAAGTACTTCTTAAAATATATTAATTGTTGACACATTTTTAAATACGTCATCAAATCATAAATATCTAATTGAAAGTTAAACATATAATAGTAGCTTAATATCACTAACTATACAGAAATGTCTGTAGCTATAAAAGAAAATTTTAAAATATTAAATAAGAGAAGTGGTTAGCAAAACATTTCCATTTTTATGGGTTTACGAGATATTCTTGTATATCTCAGCGTGCGTGACTTACTGCTTCTAATAAGCCACAATTTAATATCATTTTTCACTTAATAAAATTAAGAAACTCGAAACATTTTGCCTCTTCTATTTATGAAGCTAATTAAATGAGGGTATCAAATGTACGCCAATAAAAATAAATTCTATCAATAGAAAGTAACCAACTTCACCATTAATGGTTTCTTAACTGCGTTGGCGTTTCGCAAAAGGGCTCCCGAAGCAAGCTGTAGACAAGACGTTTTAACGCGCGACCACTTACCTTATTATTTATGATCCGCCGAAAGTAATTATAATTTATTTTGCTCCTTGTTGCTTCATTTTTGTCCATTAAAGGAGTTTGCTTTGCGAATAAATCATGATTCTGTTAATTAAGTTAGTATTAAGGTTAAAGCTTTGAAAAGTCATTTTTAATATATCTTTAATTTAACGGTGTTTAGTTATAAGTATCTGTTCAAGGTCGAAATTGTAGCTGAAGTAGAGTTGAGATGATGTAATGCAAAATAGAAATTATTTTTTTGTTCTTCTGCCGTATTTAACTACATTTAAAATAAGATAAAATTTGAAATAAACAATATTTATGCAAAAGAAATTACATACGCATTAAAGCTACTTTTTTCTCAAAGCGCTTTGCATTTTTCACGTATATTCTGTTGTTTGTACTTTACTGAAAAGTCTAAACAAAGCAAAACCTCAAAGGCTATTTTGTTTAATAAATGAAGATTAGTTTTGCGCCTATTAACTTTTGATGCAAATAAGTTAACATTTAGAACGTTTTTTAAAAATCTGATATAAAAAGTATTAATTCAGAAAACATCTTTAATGTTAATAAATTTAGATAGATAGAGCATTGGGCCTTTAAAATTCAATTATTACAAATATTCCAGTTGTTTAGGGTAGATCTTAAAGTATAATTTAGTAGTAATAGAAGAGACGCACTTCTTATAACTGTCTCTTGAACCAAAACAGACTTTGTGACTTCATATTTTCACTTGCTAATATCTTTTTTCAAACCACTTAGTTGCTTTCATTACATAGATTTTGTGGAAATTTTATAATTGCGTAATTTTGGAATTACTTTTGTCGAAAATCTTGAATTTACTTTTTCGAATCAATTGTACCATTCAGTTATCCACCTACAATATTTTTTTCCTTCTTTTACAGAAGATATCTAGGAATTGAATTTATCAAATAGCGGATAAATCGTTAGCTATTTTACAAAATACATAATAGTTTATGCCAAAAATTTATATCTGCTTACCTTAATAACGTCGTTTGCTAGTTAGTTTATAATTTCAACTTAATTTTAAGGTTAGTTCATAATTTTAATTAATAATTATTTTTACTGCCCTGAAGAAATTTCTGGCTTTGGTAGGATTTCGACATACGTTCACAAGATTGTTTTATCCTGGTATCGAGTTTACTGTAACGTTTCCGAAACAATTTATACAAAATGAATATAATTAAAATTAGTAAAAAAATATTCCCCACTATATTGGAGTCGAAGGCTGAATAAATATTTTCATTTAATTTTAAAGTTTTAAGGATTCTAATCATAAATGACCTTATTCTAAGGAATCAAGGTTTTCTTTTTTCCTTCAAATATCATGCTTTATGACTTTAATAATATTGTTAAAATTTTCGTCTCTAGCTTTATTTCAAAAAGCTTTTAATAAGTAATGGCATTAGTGGTAACACACATGAAAAAAGAAAAGGTTTTATTCGAACTTATCGCCATTATAGATGTCTATAAACATTTTCTTAATTCAAAGGAAAAGTCATCACACATTTTGAACAGGAATAATATTATTATGGAATAGAAATAATAACGCTCTTCGCAAAGAAACATGAATAAATGCATTACAGATTTTTGAGAAGGTTTTTGCTACGCTTTAATAAATCAAAATTAGAGTAAATATTTGGAAATCTTGGATGTTAACAAATGACTAGTGCCTAATACCGAGAAAACGTAGCCCAGATTTTTATTTATAATTCGAAGAAAATATATCGTTCATAAGAATTATGTTCTAGATTTCACAACGCTGCAAGCTCTATTGGTTGTATATTCACATTTAATGTTATTCAATTTATCGGCAGTTGAGTCACAGGAGCTGTGGACCCTGAGTCTAAATCTTTTTCTTCTCCACAATGAAAAAGGTTCATAATTTCTCTCTGTATATCTTGATGAATTACTGATGAATTATTGAAGAATATATAAGATGAATAGCTGATATAAATTGGAATAAAATCTAAAATTAATAAAGCAAATAACGGGAAACTAGAAGTGATGCTATCTTCATAAAAAATTAATTTGGCAATAGCAAATTAAGTGTAATATTAATTTGATAGTTAACATGTAATTAAAGTAGATAAATTTCGATAAGTATTTATTTTTTATATAACTTTTTGAAAGCTATGCGAAACTGATTTGTATTTCAGCATCTGTTTTAATTCCTGATACAATGTAACCTTCGTTCAGAGCCATCAATCGACTAACCGCCTTCATTCTGTGATCCAACCAACCCGGTTTAAATGTTTAAATAGTACGAGCAAATTCATGTGTTCTTTAAGTATTTTTATTGTTTATATTATTTATAACTCAGTGAGCGTAATTAATAATAACTGATGCTTCCGTTTAATATTATAGTCTTCGATTTACAAGGTTTTAATTATATCCTTTTACAAAAAAAATTAAATATAATTTTCTAAAAATTTAAAAATGTATTATGTATTTCGTAAAACATATAACTTTGAAGGAAGCTTATTAAAACATACCAAATTAAGCATGTTATACAATTCAAAGTTTTATTAAAAAGCGAATATTATCATGAAGATTTTTTTTGGCAAAAGAGCTTTAGGTGTGTTTTTAGAATACTCAAAAATTTACGTGTTTATATAAACATTTTATGACATTTTTTTAAGCTGTAACTCGTACTTTGTAACTCGTACTTAATACAGTACATCAAATTATGTTTCAATCGACACCCAAATATACAGGAATACTTTGGATTGCTAAATTTAATTCTGTGATAATTGTGGAGATTCCATAAGTGTGGCTTGTACCTCATCCCACATCAAATAAAACTAATCGAATATTAATGATCGCACTGATCTACTTAATATTTATGCGATGCGTCAAGTTGCGCTCTCTCCCCTAATTAACTTGTACAAATATACATGATGGCGAATGTTTATTCATTTCGTGTGTGTCACAACATGAAAACGAAAGCAGGCCATTAACAATTTTGATAAAATTATTAATTAAGTTGTTACCACATCGCCGTTAGAGAACATTCGTTTTCTCTTTTTCATCTTTCAACGAATGATTAAACTAGAAGGTTATATCTGAAGACGTCGTCGCCCTGGTGTATTAGTTTGATAACAAGTTGTACGATTTTTGACGGCGCACCACACCAGAGGGACTCGGGTTCGATTTCCGGTCGTTCGCCGAGCTGTGACGCAATGATATTTGAAATCGTGTAACTAAACACATATGATTATATATGTGTTTAGTTACACGATTTTAAATGTGTTGGAAAAAAATATTAAATATGTTGGAAAAAAATTAAGTACGTTCGTTGAAACTGCAATGAATTAGATATATTATTGTATCTTGTTTATATTCAATTCTGCGTTTTGACAATTAAAAAAAACAATTTTCACGTTCAGTTATCAAAATACTTATACTCAATTATTCGTTTATGATTTTCTTGTAACAGTATAAAATTGTAATGATTTATTTCGTATATACACATACAGTGTGTATCATGCGTCCAGGCCAATAAGCAATTCTGATATGAATGGGTTATATCAGAATTGCTGATATAACCCATTCATATGTATGGGTTATATTGCTCCAAATTAAAAAAATATTAAAATAATTTCAAAATGCATGCCCACAAATACTTTGTTAAAATCAATCGACTTCGGTAAGAGCTTGTATTTTGTTCATTATCTTTGTGGAATAGAAGAACTTTTTGATATAATTATTATAATAAATAAATACTTTTTATTACATATGCTTAATAGTGATGTGAAATTATTAAAATATTTTTAATTATAATTTTTGACAATTTATGGGCAACAAACAACTCTGTTTAAATAATACGAGTAAATTAGTGTGTTCTTCAAATATTGTACCTGCATTGATTTTATAATTTAGTGAGCTTAATTCATAATAATTGAAGCTTCCATTCAATATTATAGTCTTCGATTTACAAAATTTTAATTATTTCATTTTATATAAATAAAAACTAAAATATAATTTTCTGTAACTTTAAAATATACAAATTTCGTAAGATATATCATTTTAAACAAAACTTATTAAAACATACCAAGGTAAGCAAGTTATACAATTGTAAGTTTTATTAAAAGGAAAACATTATCTTGAAGAATTTTTTTTGCAAAAGAGTTTTAGGTTTTTTTTCAGATAACTCAAAAATTTACGTGTTTGTAAATATAGTATGTCAAATTTTTAAGGGTTAGTCGTATTTGTAACTCTTACTTAATACAATACATCAAATTATGTTTCAATCAACAACCTAATATATAGGCATATTTTGGATATCTCTATTCTGTGATATCTGTGGAGATTGGATAAGTGTGGCTTGTGCCTCATTCCACATAAAACAAAACTAATCGAATATTAATGATTGCACTAACATACTTGGATTCAGGGTCGGTTTAGTTGCAAAAACTATTTAACTTTTTAGTATTTGAAACTATTTTAACATTTTCTTATTTCAAGCAGTTTGGATTATCGGCAAGTTAATTTCCTATTGATATGGATGTGCGATACACACTGAATTTGAAAAATTATAAATAAATAACCTAATATAAGCATTTTTTATATAATTGTATCTGGAATGTTTTTATTTAATTGTTAAACATCAGAATTTAATAAAAAGACGATATAAGAATACATGTCATGCATTTTAGTTTTAAAGACTGCACTAATTTTTTCCCGAAATATTTAAACATTCGGATATATTTTGGCGGGAAATAGATCCTTTAGTATTAGATTTAATAAATTTCCACTAATTTTATTGGTATCGAATAACATATTAACTGCAAAACAAAACGTTCGAAAATTTTACACACAGAGCACAATATGAAAAGAGCATAACTACTATATCAGAAATATAAATTGAGTACCTATCTTAGAAGTTACAATTCGGGCCTATTATCATTTCGCCAATCATTATTTCATTAATTTGCATAGCGAAATGTTATTTTTATGAGTTTATTCAAAATTTATGTAATTCATGAATTTATTCAAAATCTCGTTCATGTTTGGATCACGATTATCAACAGCCTCTCTCAAGTACACTGTTGGACATATCCTTCTACCCGCCCATACGTCCAACGCCGATAACCGTCATCGTAGTGCGTAGCTTTCGCTTCGATCATGACGATCGTAGTGCTTAGCTTTTCGCACCAGTCACGATGCTGCCCAATTTTGATCTGTAAAATTTTAGCTACGTGATATTAAATATCACTCCAACCCCGCTCGGCGTCCGGTTAGGAATCGACAACGGGTTCACGTAGTCCCGTGCTCTGAAAAAACTGTACGCTTTGTTATCAACCTAACAAGCGAGGCGACGTCTTTGCATATATATTAATGATTTCATCATTCGATAAAATATGAAATTAAGCAATCAAATTTTTACCATTCAAATATTCCTGAATCTATTAAATTTAATCTTCATCTATGCATACATGCGTAATACAACTTCAATACGTATATATATATATATATATATATATATACACATATATATATATATATATATATATATATATATATATATATATATATATATATACCACATAGAATTGACGCAAGTTGCTGATTTTACTCTAACAGAACACGGTGATTTAGACTTTGTTAATTTTCATGTTGTGACACACGCGAAATGAGTAAATATTCATGTTCACGTATATTTACATAACTTAATTATGAGAGAGAGCGCAATTCGGCGCATCCCATCAATATTTAAGTGGGTCGGTGCGATCATTAATATTCGGTTAGTTTTACTTTATGCGGGATGAAGTAAAAGCCCCACTTATAGAATTCCCGTAAATATCACAGAATTAAATTTGGCAATCTGGAATATTGCTGAATATTTTGTTCCAGATTGAAATGTTATTTGATTCAATAATATAAGTAGGAGATACAAATACGTCTGCGAATTCAAAATGTATCATATTGTATTTACATAAACACGTAAATTTGAGTTATTTAAAAAAAACATAAAGCTCTTTCTCCAAAAAAAATTCTTTAAGGTCGTTTAAAAAAAATTCCATTGGTGTATTTAAAAAAGTACGTTTATTTTCATAGTATAAAAAATTATATTTTAGTTTTTCTATTTCCATGATATAAAAGAATTAACTTTTTTTTTAAATCGAAGACTGTAATATTAAATACAAGCATCAATCTTATAAAGCGCACTAAGTTCTAATATAAACGCAGGTAGAAATATTTTAAGGACAATAATTTATTATGTAAACAAAGTCGGCGTGATCACAGGTTGAAGGCCTGTATTAATTGATTGATGGCTCCGAAGTAAGATTGTATTGTATTGAGAATACCGAAATATAAATCAGTGTTGTACAAATATTATATAAGAAAATATATATTTATCTAAATGTATTTACATTAACTACAGGTTATTCGTCATATTAAAATTATAATTAAATAGTTACCGCTAAAAATATGTCTTATGAAGCATTACTTTAAGATCCTTGTCACCTACTCTATTAATTATAGATTGGAATTTGATAATACGTTATGAATATCAAATTCTTAAATTTGTTTTTCATCAATATTATATATATATATATATATATATATATATATATATATATATATATATATATATATATATATATATATATATATATATATATATATATATATATGTACACACATATATTATTGCATATTTTAATTTATTTCCAACAATGTGTAATCGAGAATCGAATAATGGGCTAATAGGCCTAATTTAAAGTGACAACCCACAATAGTGACGTTGATTTCCAGCTAACAACACAATAGTTCCATTTTAATTATTTCGTGCTTTACATCGCTGAACTACTTATATGCTCTCCAAATAGGCTACTAATAATGTGAGCGGGGATGTGCAGCGACTCTTGACGAGTGCGTTAAATATACGAAGTAATCATCGATAATGTATGTATCAATGAACTAATGAATACATTTATGATTGTGTTGACTGATTTTTTACTTGATCATTTTAAAATCAAAGTTTAATATATAAAAATCACTTAAAATGTAAACCTACATTAGGCGAAAGATAGACATATCAAGAAAATATATTTAAAACAATGTAGTCGTGAGTCGTAAAATAAATAATATTTTAGAGCATAGTAGATTATTTTATGAATTAATAAGCAATTTTTTATATAAAAACGTGATTTTGTAAAGACCTATATTCACACAGGAGATGCAGAATCACGTGATCTCATCTCGATAAAATAGAAAACATATGTAAACAAACAGATTTTTAAAACATTTTAGGGTTTTTAGTTAAAAGTAGGAACCTCTTTAGTATTGCCATTTGTATCCGTCTGTCAGTCTGTCTGTAGGTCACAGCCGTTTTATTCGCAGACTATTAGCGGTAGAAAGTTAAACTTTGGCACGTTTATATATATATATATATATATATATATATATATATATATATATATATATATATATATACATATATATATAATCAGTTTTTTTTCTTTATATGTATTACGTATCTACACAAGCGAAGGAAAAAAATAATTCCACTAACCCCTGGTCATATTTAAAATTCTACACAAAAGACATTGCGTACTAATCCTAATTCTCGTCAGTCAAAAACAGCTACCTTATGAACTGAGCAGTAAAACTGGCTGGTGAATCAGTGACAAAATTCCGGTTTTAAAGGCTGCGGGTATATTCATGTCTCGCAATGTCTGCTAGAAATTTTGCTATGCGTCGCGGGCAATGCCTGACGGAGCGCGACACCACAAACAAGGCTTAGAGTTTCTCCGGCAGTTGACGTGTGTTCAAATCAGCATCATTTTATATTTTTTACATTATACTCAAGCAAACATACAATATGTTAATAAAAAAAGACAAAGAAACAAACTACCTCTTAATAAAGATTAGAAATGGTAATAAGGTTTCTTAAATATAATCCCAAATACTATCTTTTATTGAAACTTCCATTCAAATCGATCCAGTAATTTCCACAAAACACTAAAACAAACGGATTGGGAGTAGAAAAAAAGTAAAAATGAAAAATGCATTTTTGGTCAAAGAAGCGTTTGTTTTTTGAGTATCTTTAGTCACATCTCTGTTGTAATTTTATAATAATGTCGAAAAAAAATACGTGGAAAATTGGGAAATAAATGAAATTTTTCTAGTAGCAACTTTACTCCAGTTATTATATGAATACATTGCTACTGGATCCCTGTTAATAAAACTTGTCAACCTAGAAATAAATGACATTAACTTCCCATTCGATTTTGTTTCCACTGACTGATAGAGCGTAATGTGAGCATCATTAGATAAGTGGTGTGAATTTTTAAGATTTAATTTTTGTCCACTACTGGTGAATATGTGCTCTAAACAGCATAAAAATCGTATGAAATATTATTATGATTTTATGCTCAGTTGAGAATTAAAAATTTCCAATCAAAGCATTCAATAATTGGAGCCAATAGTAACTGGCCTCCTCATTCAAAATTTCTTTGATTTTCAAAGTAAAGTTTGTGTTTTCATCACCGAGAAGGGCACAAATAATTTTCCGAAGACTCATAATTTAAACGTTATCCTGTTCTACGAAATACATCATCCTAAATGAAATAAATCTTAAATATCCAGATGCAGTGCTAATGTAATTGTGTTACCTCTAATTGTCATTTAATAGATTCATTAGATGTCTTGATATTTTTAAAATTATGAGTCAAAAAAGAAATAGCAAAATTATTACACTGTATAAAAGCAAAATTTAACTAGTAACTGATTTTATTTATTTATTTATTTCTCCAAGCTTAGAAAACTAAGTATATGGTGGCAGACTTATTGCTACAAGAGCAACCTCTTACAGGTTTTACACATTTTGCCCGACAAGAATTCCAACCAAAAGTGACTGTTTAAGATATCTGACATGTGAAGAGCGCGGAGCGATAAAATTAGTTAAACAGAATGAGCTGCATCCATCTTATTTGTATTACTGAGAAAAATCGTCAGTACTAGAAATACGATTATTAAGAACTAAACGTAGCAAATATGAATACCT
Source organism: Druceiella hillmani (assembly GCA_039881145.1). Lineage (NCBI taxonomy): Eukaryota > Metazoa > Arthropoda > Insecta > Lepidoptera > Hepialidae > Druceiella > Druceiella hillmani. The sequence continues at coordinate 310,028 of JAYKKI010000104.1, forward strand.
ATCAACGCAACGTAAATTTTACCTCAGTTTTCCTTAATTACGGGTCTTAATAGAAAAAATATATTTTCGAATAAATTTCTTACATTGTTTTATTTTGCCCTACTATGTCACCTATTAAGTTTAATTTACTATTTAAACATATTATTTAATTTATAAAATATATGTACCTATCAAGTAAAGGCAGAACTTACACTATGACACACACTTAGGCACTTGTAAACATCTAAAAGGGGCATAGTATTTACTTTAGTATATTTACGAATATAAATTTCTCATAATTTAAATATATTAACTATATTTTTCGCAGACATAGAAATATGGTGAATTTTAAATAATATAGTTTCTAATACATAAATACATTACCTAGTATGTCTTTCACAGACATAATGAATATACATTTTAAAAAATAAATTTATTTTTGTAATTAATTTAGATCACTCAAGTATACTTTCGACTGTTACTCGTAAACTAATACAGCCTACTTACTTGAAATAATATTTGCTTATAATTTCTTTACATAGATAGCTGTATGTAGGGAATTACAGTTGGTAGGACATAAGACAAAAAACTCGCTTTAAAGCTTGCTATTTTGGAAAGGGAAAGGGATTACTCTACTTTATCTCTTAGAGATTGCTTCTTGGCTGTCTTCACTCTCAGGAATTATGCATCTTCGTGGGGAAAATCGTGCCGTTGGGATGATACAATAACCTTCTACTAATCTCTCCCATTTTTATGTAACATGCATCTAAATGAAACTCAAAATAAATAATTTTTTTAGTTAGATTGACGAATATATCTCAAAAATTCCTTGAGCGGGGTAAAAATATATTATGCCTTAGCTCCAACTTTAAGCCGATTGTAACAGTGAAGTTAATTTCTTTTCATCATTTTTAAGCTTGCTAATTTTTTTAAGATTACTAATTTTGTGCTAATGACAAAATTTTAAAATTCTTCAGAATATATGATAAAAATTACTTTAATCTCAAACATTATCTCAATTATTTTTTTATTTAGAAATTTCTAAGTTCTATCATACAAAGAAACAAGATGTCTTTTTGATAAAATTGAAAAGGTTTAATATATAAGTTTGATGAATTGAAAAATTGAAGTCGACGTGTTCGTGATGAATTTACTGAATTTAGTATTACTTAATTACCTTTATTATCCTATACAAAAAACGCTTGGATGTACTTTAATATCTGTTGCGTTATCTGAAAACAACATTAATAAACAACGCAATTATGCTTAATAGTATATTTATATGGAAGAACAGAGATTTTAAAAGAAGAATAATGTATTTTATTACGTTAAATATATATAAACCATAATTTTGTGTTAAATTTAATTGCTTTAAAAATCAAATTAATTGAAGGTTCTGTACCTAAATTGCAGTGAAATTTCCTTATTTATCCTAAGTTATTACTAATTTTGAAATCCTAATTTACAGCGTAATAACTATAATATATAATAACATAATTAAATAGATAATCTTCAAAACGATATTTTCTAGAAAATTTCCTTCAGTTCTACTTTAACCTTTGGGTAGGTTTCTAAACACTGTTTTGTGCATAATTTTAGGTTCAGTAGTTTCCAATGTAGGGAAGGTGTTGGAGTAACCTATTTTTGGCATATTTTTCAGTGTATATTCGAAGACTTACCATTGAAAGTTAAGAAAACATATATATTCGCTACCCTTAAAACTAGATCTTTAAAACAATACCTTAAGCTTCCTATGGAATTTATAAAATTTTCAAAATACTTATTATATGCATCATCTAAAATTTTTGTTTAAATATTTTTTATTGTTTTTATTGAGGTATGTGGAGATCAATATATTAACATTCTGCACACAATTCAAGTTTTCAACTCAATCGGATTCTGAGAAAAACGGTGGCGATATTTATGTGATCGTATAAGAGTTCTTTTTTCATTTATATATATATATATATATATATGAACAACCCTGAAACTAGTACCAAACTATCCCATATATTGTGTTAAAAGCAAACCGGTAACAGTACACAAGAGCTATCTCTTGTTAACTGTAACTAAACAATAAAAGTAACTAAACTTAAATAACCTATATAATAACTAATGCAAATTTATTTATCTAAAAAATATGGATCGCACTTTTCCATATCAAATATTAAAGTTTAAAATGTCTTCCAGAATGTTTGGTTCGATATTGATTAAACATTCATTTATTTTCTATTTTTTAACCCTTCAATTTTCAAAACTTGTTACTCGAGTGTATTCCTTATTATTTAAGGGACTTGTTTTCCTTTTCGTCGCCAAAATATTACTCGTGCTTTTCCAATCGTCTTGTATTTTTGTCTCAGTTCCATGTGTGTCTAATTGGTTTGTTAACGATATTTGCGTTTTTGAAACTTTGAATTGTATCTTACATTGTAACGCGATCTTTTACTGAGATTGGATATATGAAAAGAACTCACTTTCGGAATGCACCGTTGATTTATTTACCAATATTGTTGCAATATGAGTAATGTTTGTGTAATTATAAAGTGAATTTCCGGAAATATAAGTGCAATTTGCACACACGGTTTGTAATAATGTTTCAATATTTGAAAATTCAATTCGAACTTATTTGTTTACTTTATTTATATTCCTGTTTATTTAATTGTTCAGTCGCTATCTTACTTTGCAAAACATTTCGATTCGTTATCACAATCAATTTATGCTAAATTCTCATAATATTTGTACGTAATATAATATGCGACGATTATGAGAGCAAACTGCTTAAATCATTCACGCGATGGGAATAGTCCCAGCCTCGGACGGATATCTGCACAGCGAAACAATACGAATCATTCGTTTGGCGGATGTACAATATATATAGCTCCCTCTAATTCATTGTACATATTTAATGAAGTGTACGGGTTCGAACTGCGCGCTACGCGTCTATCGATTTTGACGTGCTATTATCTATAACATTGTTTGATATATGTGTTAAACAGACTCGAAGCGGCTGTTATTGAAATATTTGAATGTATCTCATATAAATAAAAATTTATTTACAATAAAATTTGCAGTATGCATTTATTATTTTTTAAGCTCCAAAAATTCGAAAGACAAACAACGCTAGGTTGAGATTTGTCTTAAATTTTCGTTCATTTAAATTAAATAATTTCCTAGTGCCGCTAACAGGATTGACATTGATCGATCGATACACGAAAGTAAAGCTTTTTAGATTTTAATGATATTAAAATACCATTGTTTTACCTTCAAAAATTAATATTATTGAACTATTTCAAATTTTTCCTTCACTTAATTTGTTTGCCACTCTTTTAGCTAATTTGTATTAAAACTTATATTTCTAGTTGAAACATGGTGTAACTTCTGGCAAATGATTAAAAAACTGAAATAAATACTAAGATCATTGATTAGATAGAGCGGCAAAGGTTAGCTCTACTAAACTTCAAATGAAATCATCTTGACAATTTTTCCAACAAATCATTTTCACGGTTGTTTAATAAACCCAGAGAAAATAAAATAAATTCCGCTAATTCTGTACTTGGGTTCCAGAACATTAATTCGATTCTAAAATTACTATACTATTAATGTACATGTTAAAGTCTAGAAATTAAGAAATCAGAGGGAAATAATTAAAGGCATGTTCCCGAAAAATTTTAAGCACATGCAATTTTGATTTTTATTTATTTTGAAGATTTTGTGCAAATGTTTTTTTGGATATTATTTATTATAAATAAAAAATCATATAAGCTAAAATTAAAAGGATTATTGGAGTTTATAACCAATGTACATTCTTATGACACTCTGCTCGTCCCTATTGCGCCATTTTCAACCCTTTCTTTGGGATTATATTTGAAATAAAAATACACTTCTTTTACTTGAACAGATGCATGTAGCAAAAAACAGTAATGAAATACGAATACAACACCGAAGACTCAATATAACGTTCAACAGAGATAAACTACTTTCCACAGATTTACCGTACTAGGAAAGATTCCCTTGCCAAAGGTCTGCCGTCTCCGTTAAAGCGTTTTCATTCCTACATTTTATGATTTTCTCAGTTAACGTATTTTCACTCCATTTTCCCTGTTAACGCTTTGTATTGGAATTTGGGAAAGACGGTCAGAATCATTCGTATATTTTGTGGGACCGTCTTTTGTAGGGCTTTTTGGTTTAAGTATTAAATAGCACATGTTCTATTTTCTATAACATTGTCGGACCGATAATTGTCGGTCATTTGCTTTGTATATTTGGGTTCTATTTTTAGCTTTTCAAAACTAAATCCTGAAAAAGTTTCGAATGACGAGCACACAACTAGACCTATCAACGTATTGTTGTGAATTGAATAAATGCTTATCACGGTTTTTATTAAAATTAGGTGTAAAAATAAGCGTAAGTGCAAGAAAAATACCCCGAAAGATACCTATATGAAAGCTCCCCGGAATACATAGGACTGCGTCCTATTCAGTGTATTTAAATCATAAAAGTGGTAGTTGCCAGTCTATAATGACTGCAGTAAAATCGGCTGTTGTTATAGTCACCTAAACACAGTTTTACAAATATCATGTATAAAATATTATTAAACATGTATGACCAGTTTAAGCCGATGCAATACCGATTCCGTACTTCAAGATAATTGCGATACATTTATAAAGCACTTATATTATAGTGGGTCATTCAGTTCATGTTTTATAATTTTTTTATACAGAACATTACCAAACATTTATAACCAATTAAAGGCGGTGCAGTATAAGCTTCGTTCTTAAAGATAATTATGATATTGTTATAAAGGACTTAATTTCTAGTAGGTCATTCAATTTGTTGTTTCATAGATTTCATGTATAAAATATTACCACACATTTATGATCAATTAAAACCGGTGCATTATCAATTTCGTATTTCAAGATAATTACGATATAGTTCCGCAGGATCTATATTATAGTGGGTTATTTATTTCTCGTTTTATAAATTTTATATGTAGGACATTTAAAAAAAAATTATGACCAATTACAGCCGGTACAGTAACAGCTTCTTATTTAGAGTTTATTATGATTTTGTTATAAACGACTCATGTTCTAGTGGGTTACTCAATTCTTTTTATATATTTCTCTTATAAAATATTATCTAACATTTACGATGATTTCAAATCGGTGCAGTATTTATTCCGTATTTATAAATAATTCCGGTATAGTTGTCAAAAACTTAAGTTATAAGGGCTTATACAGTTCTTGTTTTATAAATTTCATGTATAGAACCACAGAACAGATAGAACATTACCAAATAAATATAATCTATTAAAACCAGTGTAGTATCGCTTCGTTATTAAAGATTATTGCGATATTATCATAAAGGTTTTATATTATAAAAGGTCAATCAACTTTTCTTTTATAGATTTCATGTGTAAAACATTACCAGATATTTATGATCAATTAAAACTGGTGCAGTATCAATTCCATATTTCTAGATAATTGCGATATAGTTATAGAAGACTTATGTTATAGTGGGCCATTCATTTCTTATTTTATGATTGTCATATATAGAACACTACCAAACATTTTAGATAAATTATGTTCTAGTGGGTCACTCAATTCTTGTTTCATCGATTTCATTTATAAAACAATTACGAACAATTAAAAACGGTGCGATATCAGTTCCGTGTTACAAGGTAAATGCAATATTGTTATAAAGAGATGACATCAGTAAAGAAATAATCGACGCTATCTTATAATGTGTAAACGATTTTTTTTATATTACTTCTCAAATTTTTCTGCCGAGATATCTCGAGGAACTTCTCAGCGGGAAATAATACAAGACGTCTTTGAGTAATTTGAGACCGAGCTTGAAATGATTTGACATATCACATACATAAAGCCATATTCCACTTGGCACCGTCTTACAAAATCTTTAACAGTGGCAGTGCTTTTGAAATTAATCATTAACAGTAGCAGTGCTTTTGAAATGTATTTATGTCCAAAAATCGCCTGCCTATTGAGCAGTTATCTGAAATCTGTCCAATTTTTTGTTTAAAAGTTTACAGAATTTGCACCATATATATACACAAACGCGCCCGCGCATAGAAACGCGCGCTTGCGCTTGCCCGCTCATGCGCCCACGCACGCGTACGCACACGCATATGCACACACACACACACACAACAACAAAAACTAGTTAAAATATGCCATATACAATACCTATAATAAAAGAATAATAAAAATATAAAAAGTGTGAAAACATAATTGATTTCTTAGTTATAAAATTAATGACTATGATAGGCATTTCCTTACCATTAATCTATTTAATGTACTAAACTGACGAAAAACAGCGCAACACCAACAGACAAAAATATTAGCGTTATGCTGTGATGACACGAAAATAAACAGTAAATATGCTTTGCATTTTTCAGCCCTTTAAGGTAAACAATGTATTTATTTATATAAAGATAGATTAAGATAATAGAGTTTATGCATGTTAGCCGATAGATCATGCAAAACATTTGAATTTAACATCGCTATGAAATAAAAGAAAAATTAGTTAAATTGGGCCGTTAAGATGTTTTACTTCAGTTCAGTCATAAAAAAACACATGTTTGTATGCCATGATTCTTATAAAAATTAATAGCAAAATGTTTGAAGAGAAGTTTACATAGTTATTATTTTTAATTAATTTTTACACAATTCACGTAAGCATGCTGCAGTATTTAAATACATGCAATTTAAATATTAGGAAAGTCTTGTATTAAAGAACATTGGAGGCGAGTGTAGTTTTTAAAGGCTAGTCACAAGAAATGCAGTTGCAATTTGCAATTTATAATGCGAAAAGGCATAGGAGGTAAAATGCGCGAGTTCAGTTCAAATATGTAACAATTGGAAGTTACTCGGCCTCGTGCATTTTAAAATATTCTTTCACTAAATGTACATCGATGCTAGCGTTTCTTTCAGCACGAAAATTGTTCTCAAATATTTCTTTTGTGTTTTCACGTTTTCTGCTGTTTACATAGCATTAGTCGAATAACACCAATTTTCATTATCAATTTATATTTTAAAGTACAAAAGTAAAGATCTATCTAAAATAAGGAAAGACAACTAGTTTTTCTTATTTCCTCAAAATTAAAATACTGTGACCAACAACTCTGCTGATTCATTTACAAAATAACAGTGTAAAAGTGAATATCTCTAAAGTACGGAAGAATAAACCAATATTAGAGGAAAACCATAATACGGATTATTGAACAATTCAAATGTGGTTTTTTTAAACTGCTAAAAGGAATGAAATGAATTAACAAATACCCCTTAATCTTTTTAAGAATGTATTGTAACAATAATATTGTAATATGTATAAATTAATAATTGAGGGAGGTAGCAAAATCAAAACCATATGTATAGTTACTAAAATGTATTTATATTGCAGGAATATATAATGGAGGCAGGAAGCAAAATCAAAACCATACGCAAAGCTGTATAATTACTATAACGTATTTATGTTCCAGGCTCATCAACAGAATATCCTTGAATATTCTTTTACATACTAGGTCGGCAATTCTAATAGGCTGGTCAGAATTAGATTTTAGACAATGAAATAACAAATTGAGTAAGTATTTCTATAAAAACTTAGTTTTATTAAAAGTTACAAACGTAAACAACTTTTATATCACAGACCCTTTTTTTATTAAACTCCGTTTTCCTAATGGCTTGAAAAGAACACTGTTTAAATGTAGTTTTTACACTGACACCTTTAAATTTATGTTGCTCAATACTCCCATTTAAATTAAGAAGTTGTTCATAAATATTTAAGTATTTAATTGATATACAAAAGATTACATAATACAATCTTTTATGTAATTAAATTTGTTAAGCTCTAAAACTTTGGTAAGAAAATTAGCCAATTGACATGAGCGTTCAACATATTCAACATGGATCATTTTCTATAAAAACTTTTGTCCAATAAAATTATAACGTATGTCAATATACTTACTTCTATGATGATGAATTTAGTTGAACTCTGATTGTCTGTGTTCAATGTCACAGAAATTTGTGGGTCAATTATATCTAGTAAAAATTGTCTAAGCCACAGCATCCCTTTTGCTGTGTCACTAGCAGCTTTATCCTAAAGTTCTGTCGTTGAAAATTTTACGGTATTTTATTTTTGACTTGTCCAAGTGACGGGCTCACCATTCATTAATAATATGTATCCAGCATTGGATTTTCGAAAATCTAAATCACCTGAAAAGTCAGAATCTGAATACCCAATCAGCATACAATAGATATATATTCTGTATACTTCAAATAAAAAACTATTCATCTCACAGCATTTATACTCGTATGAATAAATTCCGGATATTTACTAAATTTACTGTTTAGGTTTTGTCTGTCCCAGACACCGAGGACAACAATAACAGTGCTCCCACTGATTTGCTATGTAAATGCTAACAATTCCATTTTAATTTTGAGACAATTGTACTTTAACTTCTACTGGTGTACTATAGCTTCACATATGTTGAAGTCACTGTCACTTATTTGTTAAGCTTTCAGTATAACTACTTAGATTTATAGATATACAGCCATGTATTTCATTTATCTCCGTATCAACAAAAGAATTGAAATTATAAGCCTTCATTGCAAAGTTCCTAATTTTTTTCAATTATGTAGATAGAGTCTGGATAACGATAATCCTTCGTCGACATAAATTATTAATAGTATTTTGATACCATTATAGTATCGCTCAAAAACACAATTGTCTGAATGACTTGGTATAAAACCATACATAATACGAAATTTTATAATCTTCCTATTCAAATAGCTAGAAGACTGTTTGAGACCATATAGAGATTTGTTCAACTTAAAACGAATCGACTTTAACACCCTCCGATGGCTCCATATAGATCTCCTTCAATATTTCCCCATACAAGAAAGCAGTTTTTGCATCAAACCGTTCAATATCTAACTCATTCCTCACTGCTATACTCAATGGCAACTTACTAGAATCATACCTGGTAGTTAATGAGAATTTTTTTGCTCATAGTCAATATTTTTTATTCAGTAAACCCCTGGGAACACAGACTAGCTTTGTACCTTTCTGTCTCTCCTTCCGTATTCCTGTTGATACTGAAAACTTGCATGTAATAAGCTTCTTTCCTGGTCTATTTATTATCGTATATTTTTATCTTTATGAGAAATAAGCTCATCTTCAATAGATTTCTTTCAATCCTATTCTAAAAGATTAATTTTCCAATTCCTATCTCCCTGAGGTATTAGAATAACATCTATATGTTCTTTGATTGTTATGCCTTTGGTGGATGGTAAGCAGCATCATTATTCTCTGAACTATTTATACTGTTACCTGAAGAAATTCTGGGTACATCTGGTCTAACTACACCACAAGCACTTTGTCACCAAAAGAAACTTCTCTGTCAAGTTTGATTAAACAAGAGCTCATAGGGTTCAATGGTTTGACTAGATGAACTTCTGTTTAAAAGATATACAGCACAGTTGATAGCTTCAGCCTGTCAATTAACAATTTGTCAAACAACATACCTAGTTTCGTAAAGCAATGACCTTGTACTTTCTGTTTTTATACGCAGTTTTCTCTCGGCCCTGCCATTCTATTGTGTTTCATAAAAAATTCTAATTTTGAAACATGCTGCGTCATTGAACAATACGTATACTGGTAGAATTTTTCATTCGTCTTACTGAATTTGGGTTTTTGTTCATATATAGCTTCTAATTTACTCATCACATCTTTCGCTGTGTCATAGTTTTCTACCAGAGAAATCTCATTGAAATCTATGGACAACGTCAAAATGAACATAGCAGTTACATCGTCCTTGTTCCACTATACTTGTGCTTTATTTTCTGCAGGTGTTGATGTGGTTATATTCCAACCCTATGCTTTCGGAGCATAATTGACTCAAAATTTCCACTGTTTGGAATTTTTGCCGTCAAACTTTGTAATCTTCATCGAATTTATGACTTCCATGTTAAAATAACGTTAAGTTCTTTATAGAACGTGCTACAAAAGTTTTCTCACTCTATTCTGTACTTTACTCAATTTTGCAGGACAATAAATATTTCGTACGTTCTGCGGTCATAACCAAATAGATTTTAGGCAATGAAATAATAAATTGAGTAAGTATTTGTATATCAATTTTGTATAATACAAAGTCATACACGTAAACAACGTTTACATCAATGACACTATTTTTTTTATTAAAACGGTAACGTCTAATGGCTAGAAATAAACTATTTGTATGTTGTGTTTATAGTGACACCTTCAAATTTGATGTGATCAATAATTAGTCCTTTTATTTGACAAAAGGTTGAACGGTTAAATGATGAAATGGTTATAATGACAGAAATTGGAATTTTTTACATATCCTTCTAAATAATTGGCCACTTAATTTTTTGTTTTTTCTTTTACTAATATTTGTAAGTTATATACTCTTAAACCGAATGTAAAAAAACCGATTTCAAAAACTGTTTTAATAACATTTAGCAATATATTAATACACTGAAAAGACTAGCTTTACCTTTGATTTACATAACTTCTTGCATGGAATCTTCAATGCGCAAATCCGTCTCACATTCGACTGATTATTTATTATTATTATAATACTTTAGTGACTTCATAATACTCAAAATATCATGAACAAACTGCAAATTCAGCAAATATTTATCTTTAGATATAATTTTATTTTAAATATATTCCGGTCTTGCGATGATTACCATTATGGTGATTATCGTTATACTATCATAACACACTATAATGACCATTATTATAGTGTGTTAGTCACCAATTTTTGCAAAATGTAATAACACAATTTTTTTAAACGCCTTTGGAGTATTCCACATGTATAACTGGTAGTCACCAATGAACACATCGAATTGAATACAGTCTAGAATTTAGCTGACACAAACTTCGAGTGTGCAGTTATTATTTTTCACATGCCTTATGTAAGATTAAGAAATAACTGTATATGAAAGAATTTTGACATGCAATTTTTCAACAAAAAAGATAACTAAAAACTGCAAACGAGATAGACTTTGTAAATAATCATATTACTCAATTTATTAATATATTTTCACAAATTGTCAAGTCATTTGTTATATTTGTCTGGATAAAATTACACGCGCAGATTCAAATAGATATTCAGGATTTCCAACAAATATTAAAACCAAAGAAACGATATAACAATATCCAATATAAAGTTTAAATAAGAATTTTTCTACTTAGTTATTCTAATAATTTTCATTTCATTCATACACGACTTAAAAACAAAAGCTTTTAAAAGTTTTGAATAAATACAGAATATAGTAACACCGATGAAAAGCGGATAAATACTACGAACGAATTAAGGTATTTTGTTGCATCAGATAAGATCTCTTTACGTAAATAAACAACAGACATTGCAACAGAGAACCTTTAATATACTAAACTGCCCATGATTCGAAACATCCAAATAATAATGATGGCTTCTGTCATGCTAGCATGAAGGCGGTTAATTTTATTGCATTTACAGTCAACCAGTAAATGTCAAAAATGTAGACTGACTTTAGACATTAAAGATTAAACGTGCAAATACGACCATCAATGTGTGGAAACATTAAATACATTAAAAAAATAATAAGTTTATTTTCTGTTTTTACTTTTCCTATCTTCTATTTTTAGTGGAATGTGTACATAAGTTTTTAATCACCATATTATTATTTTGTACTTGTACCGATATTGCACTCGGAACAAAGTAGAATTAGAATAGCTAATTGTGAATGTAACTTAAGGTTTCCCCTGGAAAGAATACTGCCTATATCAGAAGCATACCTCACTATGACAAAGAATAACGAATGACCTGCGATTTGCTTTTGTAGGAATCTTTTTCGCTTCGAGTTTGTTCTTTTGTTTTTATCTTTCTAATTATCTTAGCTGCTATCCCCTATGCATTGCTTTTCATGTTTTAAATGAAAATATATACATCAAGTGTGCAGAGTTTCTTAAAACGCATAATGCATTTTAACGAAAATATTACTTTCCAAGAATAATAAAAAATCATATAATATTTTGCACTTAAATCGTGCTGTCATTTCAAATTAATTATAAATGAAAAAATTGCAAGTAAGTTTTAGTTTCAAGTAGATTTATTGACAACGAAACTTTTGGAAACGAATAATGAGTTTCAAATAAAGATTTTGTTTTCTGCTAGAAAAAACTACCGCAATCTTTTTATGACACGATTTTCATAATGTGACTTCACGTGACTTCATGTGACTTCACATTATATTTGTGAATGAAAAAAATTAGTATGGACAACGAAACCTCACATAATGACATCGAAACTTTTTATTAAAATCAAGTTGTGAGTTCACATCTTGATTGTAAATAAAAATTGGGAAATATAGAATATACTCAATGCGGACGAAACTTCTGGAAAAGAAAAATGAGCTCTTATTGAAAACCTTACTTTTTCGAAGGAAAATAGAACTACGTGGTGTTATTTGATAAAACAACGTTCCCAGTTTCTATTTTAAATATAACGCTTAAAGCATTAATTGTGAATAAAAAATTGGGAATAGATAGAATATTTAGAAAAACGGAATTACATAAAAGAATTATTGGATTGTCGATGAAAACTTAACTCCTTCAAAGAATAATATAATAAAAAGGTGTTATTTAACGACATCACAATGTGAGTTTACATTTTAATATACTATTTCACGTACCAACTGTGAATACAAATTTTGGAATAGAGAGTACACTAAGTGACAACTGAAGTTCTTGAAAATTATAATGTATTATTATTAAAAACTAACTTTTTTAAAGAATAAAAACCACGCGTTGTTATTTAACAGAATCACGCTTTGAGCTTACATTTCAATAAGGAATAAAAATTGGTGGTACAGGGAAAACTTAATGAAAAGGAAAATTCTTAAAAGGAATAAAAAATGTTCAATGCTGTTCTCCATTTTAATATTGACCGCTTTCGATTGTACATAAGTTTAGTTAATTGATAATGAGCGCATGTATATTGGTAATAATATGATTTTTTCCACGATTGCAATGTTTTTATGATTTTACTTTAAATACAAAAGAAAATAAAAAAATCCAGTTGATTATAAAACTGATATGGTGTTTTATATCCTTTTGACTTGTTCGTTACAGGATTTTCTTCATTGATTTGTTTCGAAAACATTACACATTATATGGGATTTTTGCTTTCTTGTTCTTTCATCCAGACTGAGTACAATACGGTTGGTCTGTTTCGTAAATGGGTATTATTATTTTTTAGTGTGTTTTCTGTGACTTGGAAAAACAAAATATTTAATTACATATATATATATATATATATATATATATATATATATATATATATATATATATATATATATATATATATATATATACATATTTACATATAATAATATAATAAAAATTAAAAAAAATAAATATAATAAATATGCATACATAATTTATATTAAAATTAATTTTTTAAAAGTCAGTAACATAATTTTTAAAATTTATTAGCTGTTGCTTTTAGGTAAATTCATATGCAAATAGGCGTAATCTTGCTTGGTTCAATTTTTTTGCTGCTAAGGATCAGAAATTCTTTGAGCACAGAATCACTAGATTGCAAGGAGTATGGCAAAGGGTCATCAAGTAAAATGGAAAATACATAATTTATTAACGACTATTTATTCGATCAAAAATGTATTTGTGCACTATGCAAACCGATATTATGGCCAACCCAGTACAAGTCGTCAGAACAAGTACGGTATAAAGTTAAATAAACGAACGCTGGCTACAAGTCTGAGTCAAGGAAATACAGAGACATTTGGTATTAGATGTATTTCGATCGATAGATTATATTAGCCAATACACATTTTCTATTTAAACAGATAACTGGATTATATTAGCCGATATAATACCGAAGTCAACACAGATTTTTCAACACAAACACTGAATTGAGAAGTATGTCTACCTAAGCATCTATATGTTGTTTTGATGGTGATACTGCGATGTTAGCCTGATGTCTGCTAGTTAGTTTTTTATTAATTTATGTGATAATACACATTCGTATTTCTCCGAATATATTTGACGTATGCACCAATAAAATATTAATGTAATTAAAAATAAAATAGAATTAGTAATGAAAACCAAATAAATTATAAAATAAAATCCCGTATCTGCTTGTCTGTATGTTCGAGATTTTTTTTTAAAATTGCTTTACAAATTTTCTTTTAGTTATTATTACTAGATATATTGGTTTACGAGGAACGGAAGAAGGAGGAGGATATGTACATCATTTATGAATATTTTAAGAAAATTCTCTGACATGTGACTATGAATATTGGATGAATATGAAAATGAAATCGGAAAAACGCGTAAGTATTAGCATGCGCTGTTTAAATCTTTAGGCAAAAGAGGAAGAATTAATTGCAACATTTTTTTTTGAAGAATTTTCCAATAAAGTCGGCGACAGTATATGTTTATAATCTCCCTCTTACTCTATGGTCTTTCTAACGAATAGTTTGAATGTTTTGGTGATATCTTTTTGAAGATATCAACAACATCATTAAGTCATTCCCTTTTAAACATTTTTACTAATGGAGATGATATTACGTAAAACGCCCATTTTAAGTGTGGAAAAGTTAAAGCCATATGCAGAATAGTTTACTTAAGTTCTGTTCCTAAACCATAAAACTTAGGTTATCAATATCTCGAGAATATACCTTAAATAACTTATTAATTGATGACCATGTTTCATTACTCGAAATTAATCGCAATACAAACTTGCAAATGAAATTAATCTAAAAGCTTAAAGTGTTCTACCAAATTCTATATTTATTAAATAAGATTGCCGTTTAATTCTAGATATTTTTACCGGGGCAAATAGTTTGTCTTTATTTTTAGATATGTATGGATTTGTACATTAATAAAATTATATCAACGCAATAAAGTTAAACATTTTCAATAAGAATAATTCGTATTATTTTTTTAAAGTATATATTCCATATATTTTTAAAGGTGTACATTTTATTGTTTCAGGTTATTATTCCGACGAAATCACGATAATAGCGTGCAAAATAAGGAAATTTCTGAAACTCATATAAACTCTGTGCACTTACATGTTTAATTAAACATTAATATTTTTAAATATTATTAGGGAGAAAGTTCTCTTTCTTTCAAAAACACTAATTTCAATAAAGTACTAACTTAGGCAGAAAATCGAAATTTGGAATAAAGTTAATCTTATATATGTTCGTTTATTTGCAACTTAAAACTCAAGTAATAATACAATTTGTTCAACGTCAGGTTATTTCAATAAAATTTTAATTAGATTCTACTACGCAGTCTGACTTTAATACATCAATTACATAATATAGTATATTGGCACATCCCAAAGTAAAAAAATACTAATCTGGGAATTATCTCTATATATTATTTCTCAGAAATGTTTTTTGTCGATACGCCATATGTTCCTTAATACTTCATCAAAACCAATAATTGAGCTATATTTTGAAGATTACGGATTCACGGTTGTTGACGAATCAGATAACTAAAAATTAATTGTCAAATAACATTTTAAATTTTTTAATTAATAAATATTTTGCACATATTATTTATCAAAGGTGTTTATGGAAAAATAAATATCTGATTTTTTAATGTTTTATAATAAATTTATTATTACCCTTGCAATGACACTTTTCTTATTACTTTTTAAAATAAACCAGTTTCATATTATATTACCATCCGGTAACTTGCGAATTATTCGCACGGGCCAACTAGTTACCGTTCATTTTATTATAATATATTCTTTTGGGTTAGAAAGCTTCTTCCCTAAAGACGTTCTCAATTGAGGAAATTTTATATTTTTGTAAACTATTAACTTTAACTCTCTCCAACTGAAGTAAATTTATTTTGAAGTATAGTATGTACGGTATAATTATTTTCATCTTTCAAAATTGCTTTCTCCTAACACGTTAACAGTTTTATTTCGAAAAGTGACTAGGTCCTATTGTTTACATTTTACGTACTTAGCAATGCTTGCTTAATAGGTATGTGATGTATCCTAATCTGTTATAGAAATTGATGATTATTTGTGAATCATGTAAATTATAAATAGTTCTCGTTAATTGATTAGTACTTAAATTATTTATACGTTTGTATTATTAGGTAATAATAAAAAATGGATCTAAAAATTGTTCATTTTAAACACGACAATATTTAAATAATTAAGTAATTAATATGTTTGAATGGTGTAACTAATAAAGAATTGTAATTAGTAGATCAGCACTTTAAGTAATTATAGATTTGTATTAACTTGACACCAAGTAACTGCTAATTTTAAAAATTGTTGCTTTTAAACACAATAATATTTAAGTAATGAAAAAAAAACCATTTGGTTAAAGGGTTTTTTCAAATATTTAATGTCCATTAACTCTTTGGAAAAAATAAGAGATTAAACGATCTTCTTAATACTTAGGTAAAACCAGACGGTCGAGAAATGTAAATACTACAGTCTAGTTACAAATCTGAAGATTTGCTTCAATTAAAACATGTGCCGGTTCCTAACAAATTGCATTGTTTTATTTCATGGCCGTTTAGTACGTGCAATGTAACAACATCGCACTTTACAAAGTTTAATTTGTATTTTTTTATAAAATAGGTCATAAAGGTAATAAGAAAAAATAACACACGCATTGTGTATATAAGCGATATTAACACATTTCAAATTTTCATCATATTATAATATTAACCAATATTATAATATTAAGTTTTTACTATTTCAATTTGATATTAAACTATTGTTTTTCGTTTTAACAATATTTTAATTAAATGATTACAATACAAACATTATCTTTCAGATTCATATGGATTCCATTAATTATTATTCGTAACCGGCTTCATTTAGAGCCAGGGTTTGTGGTAGACTTTTTAAAATTTTCCCGCGATAATTATAGTCTACAAAGATATTAGCAAAATGTCAATGTTCTTTTCTGATTTTGACATCTTTTTTCCCTCTATATTATATATAACTTTCTTTACCTTTGCTGCCAGTGGATAATTGGAACCACAAAAACGGTTTTTATTTTCTAGCGGAACTTATTTAAACTACTTGATTTATAAAAGAAACTGTCCAGCGCCGGTATAAGTTTCACAGTTTACCTGGTTTTTTTAAATGAGGCCAATACGGTAAATATTTAAGAAATACGGTTGTGTATCTTGGAAAAAAACCGGTGATGATAATAAAGAACTAATAACAATTTTTCCATATTTAAATGGACAGTTTTTCGCCAGAAAATAATTTTTACTTATTTTTAAAAGCTACTTATTCTTTTATCTCCGTTAAGGGAGCCTTTTTCAATATTTTCTCAATTTATGAACATAAACCATTATTTGACACGCATGTTCATATTATATAAAAGAAAGTTTTAAATTACCTCAGCATATTTCAAATTGTTTGAGCCTGAGTCAAACAGTCTAAAGATACGATCCTAATATATAAAAGTAAGGGAGAAAAGACAGGTATAAAAATAATTAGTAAGGGATTTAGTTTTTCACTTTAATATGCGAAACCTAACAGAGCAAAAACTTTTCAGCTCTCAAGAAATAAACTTCAATCAAACTTAACGCATCAACGAAAATAAATAAAAAAAGGTTTAATTTAAAATAGGTGACAGATTAAACTAACTGAAATTATAATAAATCATTAAAGCTCGCTTGTTAAAAATTTAAATGATATTTAATATGTTTTTCTTGCACATACGTCACTTCTTTTAACAATTATAATTTATTGTTTACCATGATATGGTTTACGTTAATTGCACATACATTACGTCTTTTAATAACGTTAATTTATGGTTTGCTATGATATGGTTTACGCGTACATTGTCTCATAAAGTTTTCAAACACTTTTCCTATTATTTCTTTTATAATTACAAAATACTAATCTCCCATGAAATAAAATAACCAAAAAACCGGCGCAACCATCAGCTTCGACTCCATACAATTCTTTAAGACTTGTTGCACCATGAGTGCTCTGATTTAATGCTTTGTTCAATAATATATGTGTATCTCTCGTATGATCTAAACACATAAACTGGGTCTGATTTTGTCTTCGTCTACATTACTTAATGTTATTCAATTTTGGATACTAGTTACATGTAAAAATTACTCAATAAAATGCGTCTAAGAAATAACATAAATCATCAGAAATTTTTATAAAAGGAAAATTAATCAAAGTAAATAAAATTTTGAATATGTATACAAAATGTTAAATTAAATTTAAAAATAGTCCTCATAAATTTGTAATAACCTAAGCAGAAAACTTGGGGTAAACACTTCAATAACTAAATAGCGTGTCATAAAAATTTCTGTATGGATTAACAGACTGGATCCCGACTTAAAAAAAAAAGCAAATAAAATTCCAGTTTTTTCAAGCTCACTTGGGCTTGAGGAGATTGGCTTTTACCTTTCCGGTATGTTGAATAATATCAGATAATTCTTCAGCAACTGTCGAGATTGTGAAAGCGTATCAAATTGCACACTGCAATTAGTTACTTTAAATAAAACCATTCGAACTAAATACATGAGATTAAAAAGAAACTGTTTTGAGAGGAATAACTAAATACAGGAAACAAAGACTCACAATCACATCAAGAAAATCACTCAACAATCACACCGCACGAATCCAAATGTTAACTGTGTAAAAACAATGCAACAATATTCAAACGACCTTTTCTACTGCATGCATGCGGTATATACATACCTTTTGCGGTTGGATTTATTAGTAATTTGTAGCATATCCTACGTATTTTACACCGAATAGGAATATTGTTAGAATTGTCGAACATTCAAAACGCGTCATTTTGCAACATTTTCACAAAGGAGATTTTTGCTTTACGCGTATTTGTACATTGAATAATACATGTTTTAGTGAAAATATTGTAAAAATAATGCACATATTTGTTTGAAAAGAATCAATTTTCTTCAACGAAAAGCAAATAGTTGAGTTAAAAAAGGTGGAAAGAAGTCAATCACAATGTAATGTCGTAAATGAGGAAGGTGATATATCAATCTCAATAGACGTAAATGTGATTCGATAAAAATCACCTTAGATTTGTCGCGAGACTGCTTCTGCTTCACTGCTGAAGTATCAAATGGCATTACATTATAGGCACGCGCACCGTTCGCACTGTATTTTCTCGGTTGAATCGATTACATTAGTTGGATTATGTTCGCTCACATATTTTCTATGTGAGCGTAAAAGTTTTAAAACTAAAATGCGACAATAAAAGCTTTAAGACCTTTTGAGCGCGTGATAAACTAATTTTACATCCTAAAATTAGAAACAGTGAACTCGAAAATATTTGTCACAATGTTGGTTTTTTTCCCGTAGTCGAATGCCAATTTTTATTATAGATCTTGAATCGCAATTAGGTACCCTATTTTCCATTTATATTCTTTATTCTGAAATTGTCTTCTACTGCGTGTAAAAGCTCTTTCGTGTTTTTTTCGTAGTGGTACTTTAAATTTTTTTCTTTTGCTTTGCTTCCAATATTTTAGTGGATAGTTTTTTGGTCATAATTGTTGATATCTACTTTCGCATTTCCACCACGAAAATAGAGTCCAATTTTCGGACGTGGTATTGATTATATATAGAGTGTTAAAATAATCTCCCTTCTTGTTTCCTTGATCGTAGTCGGATAACAAGAAAAAATTTTAGTGGAATATTTTATTTTTCATGCAAGTTGATCTTGAGCGAGTCAAATCCAAGATACTCTTGCAACTTGTTTAATTTTGTTGATGTTAATGTTGTTGATTTAATGCTGTTTATCCCAATTAAAATTTATTTTGTCCAATTTTCATTCAAGTTTCTCTTCCAATGATGTTCATTTCCTTTATGAGGCTTCTGCTTTTTTTGTTTCGTATTCCGTCTCTTAAACTGTTACCAAACATGATTAGCTTCATAGATATTCGGATTAGTAAGGTTCTAGCTAGTTAATAAGATTAAATTGTTCAATTCATCGAATTTGTTCTTCGATATATATCGAAGAACAAATTAAAAAAATTAAAAAAGCCCATATGGGCTAGTTACTAAAGGTAACCCGATACAAACCGATCCTTTGTTTTCCTTGGCAGTTTATTTTTCTTGTACTCGAGATAGACGTAAATTAGTACGTCTAACCGCTGTCAAAAGACAAGTTTACTCAAGTCTACATTACAGCAATATATAGGTGTCGTTCTGGCTTTTTTTAAGGAGTTTTATTAATAATTTTATTTCTACATTAAGAAATTTGAAGATTTTGTCGTTTTTGGAAATATTTCACGATTTCTTTCACGTTTTGCCGATTGAATTCCAATATATGTACCGATGGTTATGTACTGCGAAGGCCAAGCAATTCAATGAACTTGTCTCTGTTGATATTTCTATAATATTTTTGTTTGATAGAAATTATTTTATTTTCTTTTATTGACTCTGCTGCCGATATAAAATAAAATAAGCTGTTAACAAAAAAATTGGTAGATCCTGTCTCTCCAACGCAAATTTCAAGACACATCGTTAACTAATGTGTGATTAGCCTGACCTTGAATATTATCATGAAATTATTAGAAGTGATGTGCATTCTCCAATGAAACAAGTGTTAATTTGGTTTCTGTGCCAATTACATTGCGCAGTGCAGTAGGTAATCTGCGATTGTCGATTTTTAATACAATTTACAATTTTCCCTAGGAGACTAGGGACTATTTTTTTAGATTGCCTAGCACTCTCTAGACGATCTGAGCATATTCGGCAGGAGAACGTTGATACTTACTTGTGCAATTTTTTGTATAAATTTCTCTCGGGTTGAAATGTTTTTTATTTTTCTTTTAATTTTTAAATATATTTTTCGTTTGTTTAGTCTAAATTTGTTTTATTGATATTTTTTCATATCTTTAGTTTCCATTTATTCATTTTAACCTCCTTTTGTCTGCAAGTTAATAATTAATATATAAATAAAATTAAAAATAACCCTGTTATTGTCTTAAAAATATAACGCAGTCTTATTTCTGAAGTTCCGTATCCAAACTAGGACCTTTATAGTTTCACCATGTTCGTTCGCCGTAGTCGTATTTGTAGTCATGAACTATTAGTGCTCTAAAGCTTACATTTTTGACATTGCTATACATATTTAAATTTACAATATTTATAACGCCTGCAACGTTATAAAATAAAATTTAAAAATATTTTTTTTTATGTTATCATCCCTACAGCCGATTAGATAGCTTTCTTTTGTGACCACACCTATGAAAGAGCTCAAAAGAATATTATGCTTTGATTTTAATCATAGATATAATCTAAATTTCTCTCCCCATTAACTCACTGTTTGTGATAAAGAGGTAAAGATTAGTGTCATTAATAAAATGTTATTAATATATGGATAAAGTTATTTGCAAAATATGGGTACAGATTTAGACTGCGAATCTTTCAAGTTCCGCTATTTATAAGAAAAAAAAGATCGACATTAAAATACTGTGTTTTTATTACATTATAAAATGTAAACATGTTTATACCCTATATATTATAATTTACGTAATTACGTAAAAAATTAAGATTATTAAAATTAAGAAATAAAAGACCTCTCTCTGTGAGGCTAAATTGATATATTCCAATAAAAGTTGCACAACTTATTAGTACAACGAAAATACTGTGATTGAGGTTAGAATGTTCTAACCTAAAAAAAATTTTGAAATAAATTACTCACCCGTACTTATTCTAAATAGTGATAAAAATACAGATAAAGAAATGGATTAAGAAAATAAAGAAAATGAATGAAAGCGAAACGAAATTGTTTGTTTTGGCAGATTGTGTTCCAAGATTTGTTTATAAAAATACTTAAGTGTTGAATGTCAAGAATCGGCAAACGACTGTTGTCACATGCAGAAGAACCTGGAGACTATATGTTGGTTACGCCATTGATGAAGAAGATTAAAAATAAAAAAATATCTTCTGTGTTTTCTTTGTGTTTTATTGCCTCAAGGGTAATCAAATCCTAAAAGGACATTTTTTCTCTTCTATTTATTATAAAACGAATGGATACAAAATTCTTAAAGTTAAAACAGTTTCAAGGAGGGTTTTAATGTAAGTGAATCACACCTTGAACGTAATTAGTCCTAATATATGTATAGAATATGTACATTTCATTACTGATTAAAAATGAACAGATCCTTAAAAAGACAAAGTTTTGATATTTGCCATGTTAAAATTCTAAACCAATGAGAATACCGTATATGTTTGGACTACACAAAAAAAATAAAAATTAAAGTTAAAAATACACTGAAGTCAATATTTTTCTTCATCTCGTCCGAAATTTATGGAATTTTAAAGAAATGATCCGCTTTATTGAACTTAATGAAATCTGCGTTTCTACTGTCGGGCAAAAACGAAATTATTATTAAAGCAATTTGAATCATAAATATGGCGCGGAAGATAACTATACAATATCTTGCAAATTAACTATACAAACTCTTACAATATCTTGAAAGTCTCACCACTTTACTGTACTTTCAGCTTTCATTGATATAGAATGTTAAATATGCCATTTTGTTACATAGATTATCACAAATTTAGCTCTTATAGTAATGAAAATATTTTCATATGTGCATAGATTCTAGATATATTTTCAGAAAGATTATATCTGTAGGCTATTATGAACTTGAATATATGCAACTAAGTGCGTTAAAATTTCAGGGTAATATTAAATTAAAATGTTTTCACTAAATTCGCAGAAAATTAATGTAAATAATTTCAACAGTATGAAATATAATGAAAAAGAAAAGTAATTAAGTGGTTTGACATAACATTTCATAACTCGGAAAAGTGATCCCTTAAATCAATTTTGTGGGGTTGGTTTATTTAAATTGTAAAATAATAAGAGACTAAAAGTGATAAAATATTTATAATGATTTCTATTGTTGTGGACTTAGGTATATATTATTTAAAGTCATGCCACTCTAACAGTTACGTTCACCTTGAAGGATATTCAGTACAACATAACTACGCCCCAATCCTTTGTTGACTCATGCGTGAACTATTCTTATTATCCAGTCAAGCGCGTATTCTAAGGCCAGCCGTCATATTTATGCGAGAAAATATCAAGCGTTAGTAAGCCAATTTATTTATTTTTTATCAGAATTGAAAGTAATTCATTTACGAATGTATTTGCACAATAATCGAAAATATTATATGTTTGTTTTTTATTCAAATACTTATAATGAACGATTTGATATTTATCTAATTTTTTTTTCATTTTGAGTACAATTTTTACATAAAAACGCTAGACTTACTACGATTAGGAACTTTTTAAAATTTTCCCATGTTTTTATACGTCAAAATAAGAAGACATACAAAAGGTTCCAGGTTCTTACCTAAGATTTCATCCGCGTAAATATATATTCCGTAAGTGGTATTGGGTATATAATGTACATAAACTGGGTATACTTTAAGTTGAAAGCAAAACCGAGGATAAGAGTATAGGTACCCATAAAGCATTAGAGGACGACGATTCCGTGTCTGGCTGGATTCATTCTTACAAGTAATATTAGTTGGAAATAGAGATATCACTAAGAAGTCCTTATTCAAGCAAAACAGCAAAAGTATAATTTAGAAGCGTGTTAAGAAAATATTTTTATTTTTAAGGAACTTTTGGTTTTTTTGGGATAATAATAAGTATAAAATCAACTTGCAATATTTAGCAACTCGTAAAATAGCTATTGAGTACAATTAATAAAATAAATAAAACAATTAAAAAAATAAATAAAAACACTCACATTTATGTAGACAATTTTACTACCTGATCCCACTAAAAACATTAATCATGAAAATGTATATTTTACAGTATATTAGTATTTAAAAAACTATCCTTTTTATGCTAGCAATAATTCGAATTCTGTTTTTATAGCTTTTAGTTAGGTAAATTTTATTTAATCATTCAATAATTATATTTAATAGGCAAAAATTAAAAATAATAAACCGGTTAAAAATCAATGGTCAGAATTTTCTTGTCTGGTACTCTAAGCCATTTAATAAAATTAATCCAAGAAAAAATGAAGTATACAAAAAATTTAAAAAATATAAAAATTCCCGCCACAAATTACATAAACACGTACGATACCGATGCAAATGGGGAATTAAAACATGTTTAAAACGTTATGTAGCTACTCCGAACCTGTTCGACTTAACAAGAAACTGAATTGCACGCATGTTTAAAAAAATTATGTTCCATCCCATAAAAATAAATATGAAATTCATGGTGAATACATTGCTAATCTACATGCCAAACATTTTAACCCAGTACATACACATGCAACTTTTGCTACTTGATCAATTAATTTTAGTCCCTCCGCACAAAACGAATTGTAACCGCTTTTATATATCGCAAACAATAACCCTTCGGGCTCTGCAAACAGTAGCATTAATAAAGGTGTAGAACCGAACGGTATTCGGCTGTTCTCAAAAAAATGTGCCTCCTCATTGGCTGAGCTTATCACCATAATTTTAATAAGTTCTTGCTTGACTGCTGGTATATTCCTAGATACATGGACCCGCTTTCACATTATTCCGATACTTTAAAGCAGGGAAAAAATAACGTATCCAATTAGAGACCGATATCAATATTGTTTAGCATTCCAAAAATATTCAAAAGACTAATTTATATTCAAATTTCGCAAATCGTTCATTAATCACTAACATTGCCGCATTGCCTACTTACTATATAGACATTAACCAACTTGACTTCTTTTATAATTGAAAAAGTTGCATAAAATTATAAAACTAAGTTTCTTAAAGAATTGGGTAAAATCACATCTAATCAATCGAACATAAATAGTCGTATTGAACTTAGGCTTTGAATCTACTGCATGTAGCGTTCCTCAGGGCGACCCTTACTTTTTATCACATTCATTAATGATATTGGTGACGTTATCCCTCATTGTAACTACAACTTTTTGCCAGCAACTTGAAAATATTGAAGGAAGTAAAAACGACCAAAAACTGTAAATTACACCAGGCCCATTTAACTATAATCAAATTGTGGTGTTGACACAAATGGCATGAAAATCAATTCAAAGAAATGATTCCATATCAATTTCACAATAAAGCATAAATTAAAAATACCTATAATATAAGAAACTGCGATTTGATTCAGGAAATTCTTGGTTTTACTCCAAGAACAGCCTAACATTTTTCCAAACAATTATTTTTGATAATACTTTTGGGAGAAGTTGTTTAGAATACTGCTATCCTGTATGTAATCTTCAATACTCATCACATATTAACGAAATGGAGAAAATTGACGGATTCCTTTGTCACTTAACACACAATAACTATCTTAGTAGAAAATTAGAGTCTTACGAATTAAGCCTTCAACATTAAAGCATGTATAAACTCTCAGATCGTTGGACTCTGCTAGATTTATATTTCTTATTCAAATTAATAACAAGACTTATCGGCTGTCCATATCTACATGAGCAAATAAGGTGCAAGGTACTCCGTCTCAATTCTAAGAAACAATTTCGCTCTTTTTCAAAGGCACTCTCTACAAGAATAACTCGGGTAATTCTTGGTTATTTACAGAAATTTTAATAAACTTGATGGAAATCAAACGATATCAAGCTCTCAAACACGGTTTCCATGTGCACGTGACAAAGTTTTAAATAATGACATTCCACGTAACTAACAGTCTCAAAACTCTTTAAAGTGTTCATAATTTATAAATATATCCAACAAATATGCAATATGTATATATAAATATATTTATATATACATATATATATATATATATATATATATATATAAATATATGTGTATATATATATATATATATATATATATATATATATATATCATTATAGTCTTCGTAAAAAGTTACTCAACAGCTAACCAAAAAATAGGAGTAACTATTTTCCTCAAATGATGCATTTCTACACGAAAAGTATTAAATGAAACTCTTATAACTTCAAACTTTATCTTTCAATTATAAAACTAGGATAGTAACATTCGTAATTAGCTTTGAAGGCCAAGGACAAAGACCAAGTACCAAGATCCAGGCTGAAAATGGTGTTTCGTGGCGACACATATTTTACTGAAGAAACTTTTGTTCAATTTTAGTTTAAAATTTCTGTGTCTAACAGCAACGCCGACCGTTCATTTATAAAAGCAAAGAAATAGACATATTTACTGGGTACTTTTTTGACTCTTAATTTTGTACTAATTAGTCATAAAACTAGTTAGTCACTTTTCATGTATTTATAATTTATATAATATGTATTTATAATTTATATATATCAAATAGTTACATTTTAAGTTCTAAACTCAACTAGAAATGCCAAATAACATGATAAGGTAATCGTGCAAAACGCCCCAATAAACCTTTCCAACTATAAAAGAGAACACTTCCTTTCATCATCAAATTCATTTTTAAAAGTTCTCTTGTACTTATAACTCTTCATTAAATAGTAATAAATTGTTTTTGCACGACTTTAAACATTGCTCAGGTGATTTTGATGATGACGTTACTGATATATATATATATATAATATATATATATATATATATATATATATATATATATATATATATATATATATAATTAAAAAATAGAGGCTAAAGTTAGTTGCAAAAAGAAATAAATATTAGTGTAATCATTCACTTATTGAATACCATAGAAATATATTAAAAACTCAATTGAAAATAATTTAAGACATATTACGGAAGTTATCTTATATTCAGTGTTATTAAAAGTACTTATAAATTGCAAATAGGAATTTTCGTTTTAAGAAAGTTATTCTTTGAGTGAGCTGAAGCCGAGATGTAATAAAATCAAATTTACCATTTAAATCAGTGGGAAAACTAAGATATTAGTAATGAATACTTTTACATAAGGAGATCCCAGTTTACTGGTTTGTAGTCAGGTTAATATAAATTAGTATATTATTTCAAAGGTTATGGTTCCTCTGAGTACAAATTTATGTTGAGTGGTTCGGATGTTGAGACTATGTTCTAGTTGCCATTTTGAAAATTATTTTTTATTAAATAACTTGGATGCCTTTTAAGATGCCGTACACATTCCTTAAATAAGCTTAAATCCATTCGATGTGCAGTGAAAATGGAAACAATACCAATAGTGCCTCTCCTCTTTATCTTCGAAGTTTTCTCAATAGATATATGTATACCAATTATAAAGCATTCATCTGAATGTAGAAATCATGTCGAATGAGAAGCTGAGAAAATTTCATAAAGTCAAAAAAAGTCGTGCCAAAATATATAGAAGGCCGAACGAGATTCGATTGAATCCGTATTAAAAGTAAGTTTTGGTCTATCAAGTTTTCGGAGTTATTTACTTTCCAATGTTGGAAAAATATAATTTATTAGTTTTATCGCGGTCATTACTATATTTATTTTATAAATTAACACTACTTTAACTAAATTAATGTTTTTTGTAAGCTTGGAGATTTCTTAACTTACATAATTTTTTTTTCTTCAGTAAACTTTAGAGAAAATCTGTCCATAATTATGTGGTGACATTAATTCTACTTACATAAAATATTGCACATCGTCCTAGGTCATTGTATTATCCATGGACATTAGCTTTAATTTTATTGGTAATTTAATGCGACAGACAGTGGTATTAAAATGTAGGAATTCTTAATTTTTCGGTCGAAATACAAAAGCAAAACAAACAAATATTAAATCTGAAGTATTGATCAGTACCTACAATTAAATGATAAGTACAATAAAAGCTATTGAGCTATTTGCTAGTTTCATCCAATTTTTTAGTAGCCATTTCCATTCCATCACTAAAATTTTATATTTCTTTTTCACCATGAATCAAGAAATTGGATTCTGTACTTTTTTTAAACAAAAATGTCCATGTATTTCCAAAACTTTCATAATTTCCTTTCTTAATAATCGTTTCCTATATCTCTATTCCATCATAAAAATTCTACATTTCTATAGCATCACGAATTAAAAAATACACGGAACCCATTCCGCGTTTCTTTCCATGCGATATTAAGTATTAGGTTTGGAGTATTAATCAGAGTATTTATCATTACCTAAAATTATGCAGAAATTACAATGAAAGCTGTTGAGTTCTTTCTCAGCTCTTTCCAATTTTTTTTTCTGGCAGTCGTTTCCGATATGTCGATTTCATCATAATAATTCCATATCATGAGTTAAGAATTAGTAAAGCTTATTTTTTCTTTGCATGCAAGGCCGAATGTGTACTATTCCTTTTTAAGGCTCAAATAGAAAGGGAAACCTTATAATTCCGTCCTGTCCGTCTGTTCGCCTCTCGATCTGTCCGGATGTCACAATAATTTTACTTGGAGACTTGGCGCTATGTAGATGAAATTTGGATAGTGAGTGTCTTCTATGAACCAAGTTCTAAAATAATAATAATAATATAAAATAATATAAGGAGTGGCACTCAATATATATAATTGAGCGATGAAAAAAATCCTTTGCACATAGGCACATGAGGTATTGTTAGATAAGTCCTAAAATTGGTATAGAGGTACCAAAATAACTTTTTTATTTAAGCCAATAGTTGGTGAGAAATGCGCTCTTAAAATATAGAAATGTGTCCACCTCCCCTTCTAACTTTTCAACTAACGTGTAAAATTGTAAAAAAAAAATAAAGTAGCAGAAATTAAAATAAACTTTCAACGAAAATAATTATTAGTTTGAGTAAAATATGTTATGTAGTTTTCGAGATATGGAATATTTTCGGTACCAACCACAGTAATCCCTTTGTTTTTTTCAGTATCTTTCAGAAAACACTCAAGATCGTTGCTTTTTCTTTTTAATTTCTTTTTTAGGATTTCGTAGTCAGATTAGAAACCATTATGGTTCGGCCATGTTCATCAGTCTGTCCGTCTGTGTGTCACCGACGTTTCACTCGATCTGTTAGCGAAGTAAAGCTGAAATTTAGCATTACTACGAGTATACGAGTTATATACAGAGTTTTGAAACACTTAAATAATTATTTTCGGCTATCTCTCTTACTTATAAAATGAAAGTGATTTTTCTTTTTATTATGTAGTATATCGTTCAATAGAACTTTCAAAAAATTTTATTAGTATGTAATGAACATTTTTCGATACAGAGAAATATTAAGCTATAAAATAGATATTTGTTACTGGTCCACACCCCCTGCCAGTTAAACAGTTATTTTTAAATATCTGAAGAGTACTCACAATAATAGAGCAACTTGCAACACCAGTCAAAACCTTTATAGTAACTATTTTACAATGTTCATTACCGAAAATGGTTTTTTCTTTTTTTCTTTTCACAAAAACTCTTTTTGATACTAGCATTGAAACAGTTGTCAAACGGGCGCTGAACGATAATACTCGCTTTCCTTTTCTGATCTGATGTATGTTAATATTTTAAGCTGAAAACGGTACACCGTATATTACGATAATAGTGTATGAGATAAAGAAAAAAAAATAAAAGTAGTGTGATATAAATGGTCGACAGTCTATATCGATATAAATAGTCGGAACTCTGCTCTGCGCGTTATATGACACACATTTGACCTATTTTTATAGTAGTTTTTTTATAATTCTATTCCATCATTAATATTCTGTCATTATTTTACTCTTTCGGATACATCATGAAACGACATTAGATTTTTTTGACCTCTTTTAGTCCGAAATATTTATCAGGATTTAAAATTAAAAATGATTACGGTGAAAGCTATTAAGTTCGTTACGAGTTCTTAAAAATTTCCTTTTTAAACAATTGTTTTCTTGATTCTAGGTTATCTTAAATTATGTGCCAATTGAATAGAATTGTTTAAGTGGACAAATTTTACTTATCTACTGAATATGCCATTTATAAAGCATTTTTACAGTCTAAAATAAACGTTTTTACGTAATTTATTCGACAAGTTTACCACGTTCACTTAATACATCCCAAACGTCTACGGTTAATAGATTTCATATCGACAGTCACGAATCGCCCTTAACTTTTGAAGCACACAAACGCAGTACCGCAAAAATACGTACTTAAGAGAAAATAATTTTGTAGCAAGAAAAATGTTTACTGGAGTCATGAAAATTAGGTTTTAAGTAGCCTTCTGTTATTTTTCAAACCATGTCGTCGCTTTATGTAGTATTGAGAGAAGAGGCTACATGCATTTTATAATATCACGCTCACGCTTTCTTTAGGAAGCTCACGGTCCCTTTAACAACTTCCGATAAATAAGTCATTAGATCTTCCGCCAGATATCATCCCCATTTTATATATGCGCATAATGACTTTGTCAAAAAAATTTACATGGCAATCGTCGAGTCATATACTTAGGAGTTCTATTCAATGTACAGAAGTAAACTTAAGTTCTATGTTATATCTAAAGAGCTCTAGTACTTTTATTTTATGATATGTCTTAAAAGTAGATAGACGAAATCTTATTTTCAGATGCAAGTTTCGTAGATTTCAATGAAAATTTAATTTTACGAACACAATTTTACTAACCATCGAAAGTTTTACAGCATTCAGTATGAACTTGTAATTTAGTTTGCTTCAGTTCAATTTATGTGTCACCGGTTGTTTTTTTTCATGTATTGTTTGCTTCGAATACCAGAAAAATGAAGACTTTTTTGCAAGACTCCTCAATAATACAATGAACGAACAATTAGTAGACGAAATGCTTCAACAGACAGAGCTTCTAATATAGTTGAAAATCAATTGTGTCGCGAATTGACATGAATTGCAGGGTGTTTTTTAAATAATATAACGGTACAAGGCCGTAAAAATAAGATCTTCAACACCTATATAAATATATATAATATATTCATACATATGTAATTATATATATATATATATATATATATATATATATATATATATATATATATATATATATATCTATATATGTATATATATATATATAAATATATGTATATATATATATATATATATAGCATTCAGAATGCTAGGCAAAATTTATTTAAAAATTGCGAA
Organism: Druceiella hillmani; assembly: GCA_039881145.1. Lineage (NCBI taxonomy): Eukaryota > Metazoa > Arthropoda > Insecta > Lepidoptera > Hepialidae > Druceiella > Druceiella hillmani. The sequence goes on from JAYKKI010000104.1 coordinate 341,013, forward strand.
TTCGTAAAGATAATTAACATTAATAAATATGATCTTCGAGGTTGTTAATTTCTTACCAATGGAAGCTTATTTAGTATAAGCTATTAAAGAGTAAAGCTCACTTCGTGTAGCAATTGAAGAGTAATGCTCAATAAGGTTAGCTCTTAAAGTATGATCTCATTAGTGAAAAATAAAGATGCTCTTTACGCAAATGATACAGAATAAAGACAAACGAATTATTATTTATATACTCTCGTATATTTCTGAAGAGGAAAGCATTAACCGGTAACGGATTTTTAATAAATTAGACACAGGTTATATTTGGTCTGTTATTAACAATGTGTCTACGTAAATATTTTGAAATCTCCGCGGTTAATAAATGATAAGTACTGCAAATGAAATAGAGATATTTAAAGATTGCGAGTTTTTGATTAACGAATTCGTAACGTTACGAGCTCTGTTTTGCATTATATCCAAAGTGACCTCTTTCACTTTTTTCACTTTTTCGACAGTTGAGGTGTAGTAACAAATTTATGATCCATTTGGATGAATGGCAGCGAATCAATGTGCCAACTATTATTTAGGTTTGCAATATAATAATATAACTGCTCAGAGGTATCGGTCATTAATATGGTCGGTATTAATAGCCGCATACTTTCACTTTGTGCTTATATTCAGCACAAATTGTTGGGACTAAATTTTTTTCACCTGGCTATATGTTAAAAATCACGTGGCTAAATTATGTACACTAGCTAAATTATGAACTTTTAAGTAATGTAAACTGTAATGAAATTAACTATTAAAGAACGCTTTGTACAAAATTATAAATAATTCACTATAATATTCAGAACTTTAATTTCAGTGACGATTTAATCCGGTAACATGGTATATGCTAAAATTAATCAATATTGTCCATATAAAATTTTGTTAACAATAATTTTTCCATTTATGGTATTTACTTAAAATAAGTTATACCTCACCCTCTTACTACGAACTTTAAAAGTAACATTTTCCCAAGAAAAATTGTTTACAAATCTTAAGTAATGAGTATTTTACAATGAATAACGCAATTGAATGTTTTATAGTGAAATAGTAGAAAGTAGTCCTTTTAAGAATCTTTTGATCTTACTTTTCGGTAGTTTGGAAAAAAAACTTAAATTTTATTTTATATCCAAAAATATTCCTCTTTGTTCAGGTATTGCGACAAGCTTTAGTAATATTCGAAGCTTTCCTGTGAATATTATATCAAACTTTGTATCGACAAAGAAGCATTTGATAATATTCTTTAAAACTAAGTACAACCAGTTATAATCTATTACATCTCACATCCAATCGGATTAATTGAATATTAATAATCGCACCGACCTTATTAAATATTAAGGAACATATCGAGTTATGCTCTCTCTGATAATTTAGCTCCTGTTAATTTACATGAAACTAGATGTTCACACATTTGCATATATTGTACCGGTGGGTGTTCCTAACAGAACTTAATTCGGCAGTTTATTGAGGCAATCTAATATAAATAGATGTCTTCTTTCCAGACGGTTCCATTTAATTGCTTAGGAAAGCACACCTTAAAGAAAATTTTATCATTATTTTTGATCAATATACGTTCCACAGTGTTATGCTTTTTTATGGCAGGAAAAAATGAATTCTTTATGTAATGAATTATCTAATTAAAATCTGGTAGAAATAAATGTTTTAATGGCAATTATTCTCTCCTTAAAATATTATTAAAATTGATTTCTATGCCCGTTTTACAAAATATTCTAAAGAACAAGGCGGCTTAAATTTTAATATAAGTCTAGGGCATTATCTTGGTGAAAATGTTATTGAAATTGGTTTTGTGATGTTTACATTGTATTCTAACACAAAGACAAAAGACAAGATTTTATTCGCAGTACTTCAAATCAGAAATGTATATAATATCTCAAACCTTAAAGCCACTAAAAATTTGATTAGAAATTATGGGAGCATGTTTCTATTCCTAATATATTTTGTTAATACCTATCTTCATTTCATATTCTTTCACACATGCAAATGTTGTGACATTTTGTGATTCAGGTTTCTTGAAACTTCTCTAATTTAGCCACTAAAGACGAAGTAGTAAAAGAAAACCTCCAGCGTTCTTGCTTCTAGTTCAAGCTACGGTTCGTGATCCAGTTTCGCATAAATTTATGTCTTACCGATTTAATCTGGTCTGAATTAAATTAAAATTTTAAGTCTGCTATCATAAAACTATTCTACATCCATTTAACGAGAAAGTATCCTTATTCACAATATTTTAGTCGTTTCATATTTTTTTCTTTTAATGTTAATTTAGATACAAACGTCCAGCGAATACGGTTAATCAGACATTAATAATTTTTAATAAAATAGTAAATTATGCTCTTTAGTTTTGTACGTACACGATTTGTTTTCAGATTTCCATTAATAAATAAATTATTCAGTTGTTTATTCATGAGACAATAAGAATTTTTTTTTAATTTAAATTATTTCAATGAAACTTATTTATATATTTGCAGTTTCACTTCACATATAAATTAATTTTAATTACGTCATTTCGATTTAGCAAATAAAAATATCTAATAGTTATGCGGGTTAAGTCACATTAATAAATTCATTAACTCTAATCAAAATGATGACAATTAAATATTTAATTAATATTTCTAGTTTCCCCTCCGAAAAAATCGAAGCATAAACTGAACGACAATGTTTTAGGGCACGTTTCCAAAATTATGTGTTTGAGTGATGTAGCACAGAGCTGAAATAAACTTTTACTTGCTAAACTGTTCTGACTTTCATACTTTTCTCTCAAAGCACTTAATGTTTTTAAAAGTCCTTTAAGGTTAATTTCACTATGAATAATTGCTGAATAATATTCTATTAAATCTACATAACTTTGTATCAAGAGATGGAACTTTAATATGTTTAAATTTCAAATACGATACGCTGAAATGCTACCCGGTTGTCTATTTTCTGGAATGAAGGAAATCACGGTTAAGTTTCTAATACTATTAATGTAGATAATTGAAATACACTTAAAAGAAATGATTTTCGATTACGATTGCGTATCGAGTCCGGTCAAAGTTCCAATTTTGTGTAGTATCTCAATCCTACATACAGTGACAAGTATTGCATGTCACTGTATGTAGGATTGAGATTATATCTCTATAGAGAACTGATTAAATGCGATACGCTGAAGAGCTACTGTATCGTCTCTTTTTCTGGAATGAGGGGAATCATCGTTTAATTTTTAATACTGTTAATGTAGATAATTTAAATATACTTAAAATAAATGATCTTTGATTTAGATTTCATATCAAGTTGGTTCCAAGTTTCAATACTGTATATTTAAGTAGCATTATTATTATAATATTGTATATTTAAGGATATTACTTATTCTATGATAAGTAATATAATAAGCAACTTTTAGGTGATCATAGTTATTTTCAAAGTAATTTATGAATATGTTATTACATGATATTTAGGTATAAAATACGGCTCTCTCTAAATACAACTTAAATAAAAAAATGAGTCTTTAATGTTACCACTTGAAATCTTCTGAAATTAAGCAACTGGAGTAGTATTTGTTTAGCCCACATGCATGAAAAGCATGATTTAATTCATTGAGTGCTATGTTTTAGCGCGTTTATTTTACAGTATTTTTCCCCGTGCTCTGAATACTGCGACTGATCTTTTACCACACTTGCATTAGACTGATACTATTTTTAGAAACAATATTGTTTTATTGGTTTTCAATTACTACAATGTGAATTTTAATAAATGGCATAGGAAACCAAAGAATTAGAAACACGAAATTTAACTCTATAAAAAATTAACATGAAATTGGAGAAAAAATCATGGTATATCTTCTAGCGTTTCCAGATCATATCACAGGTTTTTTTTACATTAAACACTTTACTAATAATTTAACATTGTAAAAAGTCTCCAAAAAAAATGATAAGCCTTGATACCATTTTTGCCCGTTATTATGTAATATCATCTCTCCTGAATCCGATTATTTCCCCGTTTCCCCCATAATCTACTGTTTTCAGAGGAGGGCCCCTACCAATTTTTATCACTTTTTTATAATTGTGTGGATCGGAGGGATGAATAAGATTATTGTAGCCTTTAAATTTTATCTGAGGGCTAGAGAGATGAAAACATTTAAAACATCAAAATGTTTGTAAATATGCTATGTATGTTTTTATACCCTGGTGTAAAAGTTTCTTGTATCGAAGACCAGTAGTACTCTGCCAACATGCTCGCCTTCCATTTACCTGAAAACCTTTTCTCGGACTTCGTACGTCTTGATGGAACCCTTTTCCTTGTTCATCTCAAACCGCTCCTAAATTATACCAGGAATGATTTTATTGTACAAGCATATGGGAAAAGGAATTGCTTTTATCATTCAAAGTTTCCATATCATCGATATGAGCTTTCTGATCATCACTTTTGTATCAGCCAAAAAGTTCTGATACCGTCGTGATCCGAAAAGTTGAGATTTAGTCTTAGATAACTCCAAATCCCTGATGAGATGATTCAATTTCGTCTGAGTAAAGAGGTGAGGTTATTGATTGAATCAGCGGAACACTCTTCATCATCGATGAATGTATCATTTGATGGACCATGCAGCAGACAGTATTCAAAAATGTTTCTGACTCTTGAGCATAGATTTTTGGAAGCGCTGGGATGGGCAAAGTTTCGTTGTAATGAACAGGTTTTAGAGCTGATAGAAGATTTGGATACTAAATTCTATGTTTACTTTTTTTGTAGTACCCGACGGTGTAAGTCATACAAAAGTCATACATGAATCTTCCAAACTCTTTTATAAAGGCTTCGAGATCGCTCTCCCCACAGCCTCTTTTATTCTAAAAAATTACTAATTTTTTTTTATTTGAGGATGTACGACCAGAACTATTATTAATTTTTAGTGATTTTATTAAAATTTAAGGGGTAAATAACTCTCCCAATTGCAAATTTTTGCTACAAACGTTTATGTTTTTGAATTTTTCACGTCAATAGCTACTCAGAAGAATCTTTTTCACCCCTCCAGTCCATAGAATTATCAAAAAGCTATAAAAATAGGAGGGTTGGATTGGAATGGGGAAAATGGGGTCCATATTCGGATTCAAGAGGTCATTCTGTGTGACCTGTCTAGTAGAAATGCACTCGATCTATTTTCTTTATTAAATATTCATAAAGTTTCAATCAGCTTAATGACTCATCTTAGACACACTTTATCATTGAAAATCAAAAAATATTTATTACAATATTGATATTACCATAAGAGAATACCGTGAAAATTCATTGCGATATTTTCGTTATTTTTAAGGCAGTACTAGAAACGTAAAGTGGTATTTTTATTCTATTTATATTGGTAAATAATTACTTATTCGTTAATTAATTGGAAATTGTTTATTAAAAAATTCCAAGTCATTAAGCTCGGCGTAAAATTTCAAGGTATAACTTCATTTCAAGATTATTTCTTTTCAGGCAGAGAATTTGCTGCTTGGAAAAATGAGATGTAAATCTGTTTAAATCGTGAAGTACTTTTTATAGTTTTATACTAAAAGTGAGTTAGAAGCACCTTTTAGTTAATCGTTTAATTATATCTACTATGTTTTCATTGCGTCTATTGATATAATTTTTTGTTGGTGTTAGGTAACAAGAAATCACTTTTAATTATATGATGTTAACTTGATATTAATATTCGTAACCCACCAAATTATTTTTCATGTAACTTGCAGAATAAGTGAAATATAAAAATATAGTTTGGTTGTTATATAATGCACCTAGCTTCAACGAGAGATTAGAGAGTGACTGAGGTCTTACTAAGGACACACAATGCCGAATAGGAGGAACGGGAAAGATACTTTAACATTTGTTAGTATAATTTTCCGTTAATGTTGATAATTTCGTATTTACCTTAATTTATATTTCATATAATATTCTATAACTTAATGAGAGTACAATAGTACGACAAATTTTTTTAAAATTCTGAATAGTTAGAAAAAAAATGGTACCTTACGCAAACGTACCTTCAAGAAATAATAATAGATGATGCCATATACGAAATATAATATTTCGATTCAATATAATTGGAACATCGTTTATTTATATATAAACAGAATTGCGTTAGAATACGTTTGCACACGTAAGAGACAATATGTAGCCTGAAAACTTTGCGAACTACCGTGGAATTTATCTGCTTTTCCCGTATACATTCCATCTTTAATACTGCCTCTGCAAATAAAACCAAATAACAATGCTCGGCGCAAAATTTGTTGAATAAAGCTTACATCTGAAGTTTCGTGTATACCAAACTGCGTCCAAAATTGTTATTCTCACAGAACAAACAATTACAGCGAAATGAAGTTTAAATAGTCGACAAGACTGCGATAGAATTTTGGGTGAGTGGCAATAAGTGGCATTTCGTAGCGATATAGTATTTGGCGTGTTTTGTACAATACTAACTGCTGGACAATGTGGTGATTTCCCAAATTTAACGTGCTGTATATTGTTCGAAAATTGAAGCAAACAGATGAAGGTGCTGATTTATATTTAATTTTTTTAAGGTTTCAGAAATCTCGTAGTTACCACCAAGTTGTGTATTCTTGTTCATGAATTTACTATTGTTAGTGTACCTTCCTGAGGTTCCGTAAGCTGTGAACAATAAAACGTAGAAGTTAGTAGATAAAGTTTAATTTATATAGCGTGGAAACACATTGCATACCGAGGAAACGAAAACCTATTTCTTTATAAGATTTTAAAAATACATACATGTAATAATTTTATTGGTTTGAAGCTTATATTAAATCAAAAGGGAAGATAAGTTACCTTCCACATGTAATACTCGAGGAATGTGTCAAATTACAAACACGTTGTTTAAAAAAGTTGCTGAGATGCGAAGAGCGTCCGCCCGTTTATTTTTTTTATTCTTATAATCTTGTAACCTGCGCATCCACAAAATCTTATTTTGGTGATTTTTTTCAACGAGAAGGAACATGGCTTCGTTATCTCAATCGAAAGAGATTTGATGTGCTTTACATAGTAGATAACATATCGCATATCACTACGACTCGAATGCTTGTTATTGTTTTCAAGTAAGGTAATAGTGAAATTTTAGTAACACCATTGTCAATATCTTCTGCACGCATTAAATTGTAGAAAAGGCGTACCTGTACTTGTAGTTTTTTGCAAAGAAATGATTTAGAAGACATAAAAAAGTAAGGGAACATAACAATTTTCTTGTTTGAATTTTCATTTTTTTGTTTAATTAAACAAGCATCTTGTCAAACCTACAGTTTTTAATTAAGATAGAGTTTTAATAGAGTTTTAACTCAATTAAGATAAAAACAGAGGAGCTGGCTTGAAGTAATATAATTTTTGAAGTGGAACTTCTTTAGCTGTGATGAGAGTAAAGTTTTCCAAGGCGCAATGTTTTTCAGGCAACGTATTTGCGACGTCAGAGTGTAACGGATCTATCGCGAGAAGGACGTAAAGTAGGTACTTGGGTAACAATCGTGAGTGAGAGATGAACCCAATAGAATGAGATAAGAAGTGTACGCATGCACAGAAACAAACAAAAATGACTCTCACTACTGGCTTTCTGCTGTATTGGACGTTATGTGTATCAAAAGTCAATTGTCAAAATTTTGCGCAAAAACAAACAAAAATGGCGCACACTAATGCTATCAGTTATTTTTATAGGTTATGTGGGTGAAAATTGAGCTCAAAATTTTGTCCATTTATTTATTTTTTTCTAATTAATTTATTATTAATTTAGCCTGTACTTTATCCATTACATAACTAATAAGATATGTATTTATTTCATTTGTATTTTCAATTATTCAATTATCGTAAACATAATATACAACAGGAGCAAAACATCCATTCTGGTACTGATACCGCCTAAAATCAAATAATTGAAATATGTTTAACACTACACTAAACATTAAGCTTACTCTCTGTAATGTTTACTAAACTTTAAGCTATTAAATTTTTTTCTGAGAAAGATAGCTGTGTTTGACTGTGTTGTGTGACTTATACGTGAGTCTCTTTATAAAAGAATGGGAAATGATATATATGAATACGAAACTCCAAAAATAGTTAGTAAACTTTCAAATGCTTTCACGTAAAGTACGTGTGCATTAAATTAAGATTTTAATAGAAGAAGAGAGATTCGATAGAGAAAGTCGGAACACTGAAAATAAACTAGATAATATTGTGATTAATACACTCATAAGATATTGGAGGCCGTCAATCGGACAGAATTTTTTTTATTTCTTAAGAAACTGTTCAATGATCCGATTTATAATTAATTCTAACTACTAATATGATAGCTATTAATATGACTTATACGTGAGTCACTTTATAAAAGAATTGGAAATGATATATATGAACATGAAACTCTAAAAATGATTAGAAAACTTTCAAATGCTTTCACGTGAAGTACGTTTGCATTAAATTAAGATTTTAAGCAATTTAATTTATGACAAAGTCGGAACACTGAAAATAAACTAGATAATATTGTGATTAATATACTCATAATAAGATATTGGAGGCCGTCAATTGGAAATAATTTTTTTTATTTCTTAATTATATAGCTATTAATATGTAACATAGACTGTATGCATTTGTCTGTCTCTCTTTCTCTTCTTTCGATTATAAATATTTTTTTCTTTTAAAACTTAAATTTAACGAGCTATTTTGGATCCAGTTTCAACCATTCCAGAATGTATTTATCCACAAAACATTAATGTAAAATGCGGAAATTCTCACCTTACAGAGTTATTCTAATATTGTAACTCGCGCTCACCGATGTCGACCGCGACATCGGTGAGCGCGAGAAGTCATTTTGTCAGAAAAACGATCAAATTCAATCGTCAGTCGCATTTTGTAACCCTTCTTCGTCAGTCGGGCAAGTTGTAACCAACTTCTACGTAAGCGAAATTTTTAAAAAAGGAAGTAAAATTTTATATATAAAATATGGTAATGACTGACCAAATAATTTCTAGTTTTTAAGTAGGAAAGAAATATAAAAATAAACTTTCGCATTTAAGATATGAAGAAAGGATATTAAAAAGTCATTTTGAACGAAAAGTATTAGAAAAAGCTACTTTAAACGAAGTTATTAGTAAAAAAGTCAAGGAAGAAATAAGTCGTAAATTTAAAAGGCGCCAAATAAGTCATCAATATAACAGAAGGCGTTCGACCCCTAATTGATTCAAAACTTCGCCTCGGGTCCATCGCGTGATACTGGCGCAGATTGTCTTACTTGTAACAAGTCAAATAGCATTAAATTTATTATAAGCAACCTTTATATATTTCGCACTATTCACAGATTTAATTTTTACCTTGAAATATAAGCAAAAACGTGCAGAGCATGAACTAACCACAATAAAAACGGTGTCACTATGTCTTTTGTATTTGGTCTTAGAAAATATAAAAGCTCATATCGAGCTTGTCATCGAAATTAAGTTTCATACTAATTACACCGCCTTCAAAAATTGGTTGGTTGATTTTGAAAATTAAAAATTTATGCATGGAAAATATACATCGGAGTGCACATCTTTAATTTATTAATTGACAGAAAATCTGGTAATAATTTTAAATATTTATTAGTTTAAATATAAAAATATATAAAGCGTCCATGAAGTGACAATATACAAAATATATTTTTTTTAGAACAGAAAATCAATTTGCAATTTTAAAGTATTATATATCATATTTAATTTTAGTTTTGTAGCCAGGTGATAAATTAGTAATCGAATAGTGAAAAAAAACTAAAAATCACTCTTTTACGAAATACTACACTAAAACAAAAAGAAAACAATTATCGAACATCTTTTCTCCGTCTTTTCAGCAAGGACTTTAGTGTAAGCCTGGTTTGTTATTGAGTATGACAATTGAGTGTAAAATTATGAGGTGCTTTTGCATTCAAATATTACAAAACTAATAAAGTTTTGTTTTATATGTTGTAAAATTATTGTATTGTCATTAGAATTACACGCAACTGTTAACTTTCATAACGATACAGCAATTAGAAGTGCAGGACATTTAGTTTTGGAGATTCAATTATATATGGGTTGAGCTAATAAAGGCACGTTAAAATGACAACGAAATGGTTGTGTCTTACACAAACATAAAATCAATGAAAACAATTAGATAGTTAAGATAAAGAAAAAGCTTGTAGAAAAGAAACAAATAATTCCTTTTAGGGATTGTCAACTGAATTTTAGGGATAATCAGCTAATAAATTTGTCGTGGAGCCGCATTTTTGACAAGATGAAAAATAGCAATGTTTTATATTAATATAGCCCGCACATCTCTTTATTATTCCGTGCAAAAACTGAAAAACAGAAAACATATCGAAACATTTGGGTATCAGCCTATTTAAAAATCCTTCTATTTACAAAATAGCATGGTCATATGACCCAATTACAGTTATTCTATGCTGAATGTTGGATTTTTCTTGAGTAAATCAGTTTAAGTTTTTTTTTTAGTTTAGTTTTAGTTTTAATTTTTATAACTTGTTGAATGTCAGATAGACATAGCCTTTATATAATAAAATTCTCGTAGGTGTGGTGGTGAAATGGAGACCACGCGGAAAGGCCACAAGGAAGACCACAGATACGTTGGTATGACGTCATCAAGAAAATAGCTGGAATTAAATGGGTAGAAACAAATCAAAACCAAGATAAATGGCATAAACTGAAGGAGGTCTACTCCTTAGAAAAAGGGACGAACTCGCAATATGGAGGGTTCATTTACAATTAGGTTGTACATGTAAAAGTTTTCCAAGTAAGGAATTAAAAACTTTCCTGGAATATAGCCTAAACGAACATAACTAATTTATTGTCAAGTAATTTTATCTGTACCTTCCTTATTAAATTGACTTTATCTTTCGGGTTTTATCAAATTTGAGTAGCAAAATTTAAAGAAGTTACTAAAAATAAACATAACTTTTAATAAATATCATTTAAAAACTCTTCCACTTCAAAACCTTGATAGAAAGAAAATTAAAAATTTAAACAACGTGAACTGGTAACATTACATTTTAAATTTTTAGTGTCACTTTAACATGACTAAAAAGTCAAGCAAATTTATGAAGAAATTAAAATTTTGAGAAATTAATATCATAAAAATAACTTCGAATATTACGAAGTAAAAATATTCTATTGGAAAATTCATAAATTTAGAAAAGATAGAGTACTCGTAAAGATTATTTTTGTAGCTTTCATATTTTTTAGTCCAAATGTTTTCTTTAGGTAATAAGGAGCTCATCAGTAACACCCGCATTGCCAGGTTTTACTGGAAATAAGAAGATTTTTCCAATAGAGATGTTTTATAAGAATTAAGTACGTACCCTATATCCAAAGGTACATGACACAGTTGAATGCATTTTCCTACTCTTATAAATATATGTTAACACTTTAAAAATAACTTTATACTTCTTATTAAACGTTTGTTAATTTTTAAAGCGAAAACTTCTTTAAGAGCTTCTTTAGTCTGTACGAGTGAACAAACTAACATATACATACAAACATAACCAGTGAAATTCATAACCCAGCCTCTGCTGTAGCCAAATTGAAAAATAATTTTCCTTTGGGGAAGAAATAAAGCTTTCTACTTGCGAGAAAAAAATATATGAATAAAAATCTTCTGCTCCCATTAATGCTTAAGTTTCTCGTCGTATTCCGGAATTGATAGTCGGTTGTGACAGCGTGTAACCTATTATGCCTTTCTTGTCAAATAATGCCCAGTAGCCCGCATTCTTCGCTGCAGTACTAATATCCTGTATACTGTATACTGAATATTAAAAGCGCTTATTCATATTAAGAGAGTGTAAAAATTATAGTCTACTCTGTATACCCATATATACCAACTCAATCGAAGACCAACTTACTTTAAGATATATTTAACAATGAAAAAAAAATTTTGGGGGCAGATGGAATTTAAATATTTAGGAAAATACAGAGATCTCAAAAGGAGGAGAGTTTCGATGCGTTATAGGCGTAGGTGTAATGTATAATTTTTATGAAAAGTTTGTTTTTATTATAATTTTTAAAGCCTAAATAAACAAAGCTACCTAATTTTTCGGATATTATTTTATTATTCAGATTTTTAGAAAAGAGGAGGTTCTCAAGTTGACGCGTTTTTATTTGTTTCATGCTCATGCAGCTAATAATTTTAATTATTGTTTTATTATTTGAAAGGAAATGATATCACAGATATCCCATAAAAATATGTTTAGGATATGGTTGTAGATTCCAAAGACATACTAAGGAAGTCTTCAACGGATGAAAATACAAGGCCTCTTTGAGAACATTTCCACCTAATTTCACTCATTTGACATATATTTATAAGCAATGTAGTCACAGCGATGGTGACACTGACTAAACTACTGGTTAAATCTGATGATGGATCTGGAAGGTAGTGATAAAATCCCAATTAGATTTATCGAGTATTGATGACTCTATCACTCTTAAGCTTTCTTTCTCTAACATGCAAACCTACAGAAAGAAACATAAGCATTCTATAAACTTGGCTCAGTTTAAAATAGATTCAGTACCAAGTACTGAAATCTTTCCCTTTACATCCTTACATCGATATGTAAGCGCCATATTAAACTTGGCATTGACTTCAAAATTTCTAATTTTAGAAATGTTTTACAAATTAATTCATATTACGAAACGACATGTAACCGGAAAAGTTCCAACTAAATACTCTTATCTCTAATGATAACAAATCTGTGACGGTAGCAGTATTTTGTAAACAAATTGTTATTTGGAAACTACATTTTAAAAGTCTCATAAAATATTCCATTTTTATTAATCTTAATTTGTAAATAATTAAATTCATATTTAAAAACTCTACCTCATCTTCAAAAACTGAAAATGAGATTGTTTACAAAAAATAATTGATGAGAGCGAAACCTTACCTTTTTATATGTTTGTCTTCCTTCGTCTATGACAACAAAATTTTAATATGTTAAAATATAAACCTATAAATGATATTCATAATAATGATTTTCTTCGGACTACATTACTAGGTTGAATTAAATATATATCTATGTGTTTAAATTTAAAGTTTTTTTCCTAATACTATGCAGATTAAGCCGCGAACAAAAGTTTTGTGACAATAATCCAATTAAATAATTATGGGTGTGAACGCAAAACTTTTAGGAAAAAAATAAGATGAAAGCAAAAATTTAGCCCTAAAGGAAGAGGCAATTTTTCATTATCGTACGTCATTAAATAATGAATTAGGATGTTTCAAATGCCACGTTAACCACAATGATGCCATTAGACGATACTCTTTTACGCATCATAGATCACAGAAAGCGTATAATTAATTAATATTCTGGGCATTCGTTCATTAAATTATTATTGTGTAAAGCATTTCATGTTAAAGGCGGACAGAGAGCCATTATGAAGAGAGTATTTGCCTTTGCGAACTCAGATCATAATAAAGGTATAATTGTGTACCTTTATCCAATATTTAAAGGGGTTAGTCTGTTTTCTTTTAATATTTCTAAATACTTTAACGTCTGGGTTTGAAATATTTCTGAAACTTTCGTTTGCAAAGAACTTTTTGAGGAATACGTTTAGTTGGAAAGTAAGTAGGAGTTCGTTGTTTTCATAATTTGTCGTATTTTTACGGTAGTGAATTTGTATGTGCTATGTTTAAATAGTTAATTTTGTTTGGAATTTGTATCCTTACTGCTTTTATACAACTTTCACAGACAATATTTTTGATATTATTTTTTAAATTTACCTGTACAATTAGAACAAAATTTCGTAAAATTCCAAGTTTCTACGTTGTAAAATATTTGAAAAAAAAACAGTATGATAGATTCATATTTTTCATTTAAAGGATTTATCTGTAAATAATAATATTTCTTTAGTTAAACGAACATAGGAAGTAATAGACTGAAGTAAATTTGGTAAAAAAAATTCATATCTTTTATTAGTATCAGACATCAAAATAGGGCACTAAAATTGGTGACTGCATTTTTTTGGACCCAGTATTGTTAAACATAAAATGTTTGCACGGAACTATTTCCCTGATGATTTAAAGTCTTCAGCGTGCAGAGAGTGTGTAATATAGTAAGTCGAACACGCTCCACCGAGATAAAAGCTGGTCATCGAGATTATTATTACGTCGTGAGCTCTGTCAACCGCGACCACTCCCGCTCGATCCGATACTGCATACGTGTACTGCTAAGTAATATCTAATTAAATGCAACGTGCGATATCAAATTTTTTTTCCTAATAAGTAGTGTTGCACATGATTGCAGCGCCAATTATGCCAGTAACACATGTACTAAGTGTGCCAAAACAATATAGGTTTTTCTTTTAAACGCATATCTCCAAATTTTGTTTTAATGATGTCAAAAAAATTGTAAATAAAACTTCACGTACTTAATACCACGGCAACTTGTGTAAACTTTCATCGAAACATGTCAGTACTTGCATAAAAAGACGCGCAGGAGTTAACGTATCGCTGCGCTTGTCATTGTTTCTTTATTTTAGTAATCGCATTGTTTTAGTTCAATCAACATATCAGCGGAGTTATGCAGTTCTATAAAGGGAATATTTTGAATAAGAGACGTTAAACATAAAATAACCAGATCAAATTTCCCTCTAATGGACAAGTACTGGCAGTTCTTTTCTATAATATTCGTGAAGTGAATTTAAGTATCAATGAAAGCACAAATCTTTCTATTCGGGAGTTTATTATTTGTTAGGAAAAGGCACGTATGGTAGACACTACAAGAAAATTTGTCATCTGATTCTGAAATAATGGATATAATAAAACAAGAAAATTTGGCTGTCCTTCATATTAATAAAATTTGTGTGAGGAAAAATTTCAAAATTTCATCACTACATAATTAGTGGCAGCGTTAGATAGTTTCATTTAAGTGTGAGAAATGCAGTGTTTGTTATTGAAGCAATTATTGGGGCACTTGGATATAACCCTAACGAATTTACAAAAAGCAAGTCCCCCATTCAAAAATCCGTACGGACAGAAATCGCAGAAGCTGTAAAAGTTGGTTTGCAAAAAGAAGGTAGCGGATTCCTTAACTGTTCGCTGAGATGTCGAACTGTTGCTGGCTTTAGATGTACACTAGTTTAAAAAAGAATCTCTATCGATTTTTATACCATATGATAATAAACAACAACTCATTGTTCTGCAAAAATTGGACAACTCTTAAGGAAGCGAACAGGCACAAGCACTTTGGAACGCTATTATTGACTGAAACCTTGAAGATAAAGCACCGATTCTCTGTTGTGATACTACTACTTCAAATACTGATCGTATTAATGGTGCCTGTGTGCTTATCGAAACAGAAACTAAATGGAGAAATGCTTATTTTTTATGGCCACCGTCACGTTTACGAATTGATATTAAATGCGTGTTGGGGGAAAAAATTAGCCAAGTGACCACAAGCGCTGAGATTATCTTTATCCGATCGTAATAATATTTGTTACTTCAGCTATTAGGGTCGAATGAAAGAACATTAGATGTTACGCGTACCTTAATTCGTAAATAAAATTCGCTCTTTAGTCTGGGACATCCTAAGGTGCTATATTTCCAAAGTTATAAACTATCTTGCCATAACATATTTCGTTATATATGGTTTTTGCAAATAGCTCCCTCAGACTAAAATTAAAGATATTTCATATCAATCAAATGCTATAAAATTAAATTTACAAGTAAAAGAAAATGGGTTACCCGCCACAGCAAGATTCATGTCACATTCAATAAAATAAACAGGTCATTTTAGACGTTCCATTTATTGTAGATAGCAAAAAAGGGATATATTCATAAAAACGAATTTTAACAATTTTAAATGCGTTTATAGAAATATGAAATTTCTAGTTTAAAGTAAAAATATTAATTTCAATCTCTGCCATAACAAATAGTTATCGATATACATAGATTAAAAAATCGATTTATCAGTGATTGTCTTATACAACATACATTTATGTTATATAAGACAAATAGTCATAACAAAATAATAACCAGACCCAAGTCAACTTTAAAATATAATGGCAATCGTGTATTGTAAACTTAACTCATCAAGTTTTTTTCCAAGTTACCTAAATACTTTGGTTCAAAATATTTTTCAGACATTAACATGTTCAGTAACCTAATCCTTTAACTTGGTGAGATGTTGAATATATTTGGCGTTAATTTTGTAGAAATTCATTATTCACAATTAAATGAAACTACGTGATGTAGTATTATTTCTACTTTCTTTAATTTCTTTACCACGACCTAGGTTTCGTTGTATTACAACATCTTCAGGTGGGATATTAGCAAAGAAACCTAGGTCGTGGTAAAGAAATTAAAGAAAGTAGAAATAATACTACATCATGTAGTTTCATTTAATTGTGATTGGTGAGATGAGTTTAGTACCAAATATAACTTCGCCTCACTGGGTATATATAACGGGACTAAAAATACGTAATGTAAAAAATATATTATACTGACACAAATTAAGTTTTCAGGCAAACTGTGTGAGAATCCATAACCTCAAGCACTAATTGGAATACTAAAGAGTAATGAACGAAAGTATACGCGAAAAATCTAGCTCTCTTCTCTCCGTTCTCGCGTAATTAAGCACAGTTAGCAAAAAGACACATATTTACATTAAAACACTTTTTGAAATATTAAGGTAGTTTATGAATATTTCATTACAGCGTAATTAAGATTTATGAAATGTTTTCTTAACAAGTATGATTTCCTTCATATTTTATGAACACTTAAATGAAAATCAAGAACGTTATTTTATTGTGTAACTACCTAACGGACGGACTATAAATTCAATTACATAATCATGCGTAATTTGGAATATATCCATTTAAAACTACATCGTGAATGTCTCGCGAAGATCGACAGTGATTGAAGTTAATTCGGTTTTCATACATTGGCTCAGCCAATTTTGTGTATGGTTGTAAAATTGTAGCGAATGAGTCTAGTGCGAATAGGATATCGAAAATGTTAATTGAACAAACTCAACACGGACGACGATTCTGACAGATGTTCGTTTACCCGCTTGTATTTTAATTGTAACATATTGCTACTAGATTAAATTGACTCAAAAATTTGTTTAAAATAATTCTGTCCCATAAGCAGCTCGCCTGGATTAGAAAAATACTCATTTTTCTGTGTTGGTTTTACTGGCGCATATCACTGCTTTAATGATTGAAGGCAAGTTGTATTTCCTTTAAATCACAATGGATTTGATCCATGAGCATCAATGAAATTCACTTTTGGGGTTGTTGCCTATATCGTTGACAAGTTAGATGTACATACAACGAACACGATATGTAAATAAGTTAACATTTGTCGGAAATTATGGACACCAAAACACAACTTTAACAAATAGAGCAATTATTAACTAGTAATAAGAAGCTAGTTAAATAGGTCAATGAGTTTTCCCACCGAAATCTGAACTGGATCCAAAAAATATAATGCTGTACATTAAGAATTATTTTGGCTCTACGGTGAATGGAAACGTTTATTGACAGCGATTAAATCTAGTTTTAAATTAAATAGTCTTGGTTAGGTTTTTACTAGAATATATTTAGGTTAGTACCAGGGTTATATTAGTATATTTGCTATATTTACCCACATATACTTCTGATTGTCAGTTATTCTGAACAAAAGCGTTCGTCTACAGAATCGAAAATAGGAAGTATGGAAGATCTACAAAAAGACCTTGACAAATTAATTGAATCTATATCATTAGATTGTTACTTTCTGCCAGACGGTGGCCAAAAATAGATACAATTTATTAGTTGATATGAAATTGTACTTAAATTAACATATTAAGTATATTTAGTTCTAATAACATCAATGGCAATACACAGCAAACATATTTCGTTCCACGCACTAATACGATTAATTCCAATTACAAATCCAAACGTCTATTTAAATATTCAGTGGGAATTTTATTAAATATTTGCATGTTAATAACCCTTTAATAATAAAGGCGAGTTGGATACTCCCTCAAAGACATACTACCTGCGTGGCATTAACCTATATCGTTTTGTGAAATTTTCTTGATTTTATTTG
This sequence comes from Druceiella hillmani, assembly GCA_039881145.1. Taxonomy (NCBI): domain Eukaryota; kingdom Metazoa; phylum Arthropoda; class Insecta; order Lepidoptera; family Hepialidae; genus Druceiella; species Druceiella hillmani. The sequence goes on from JAYKKI010000104.1 coordinate 359,091, forward strand.
AACATAGGCGGTGGGTATATTGACGTTTTAGAAATTTAAAAATTTAAGTAGTTTAATGTTAACAGTTCTATGTGCAGTGTAGTGCACAGAAATCCAATTTTAGGTGTGATTTTGACCTTTATTAATGTTTTTTTTATATATCAAGTATAATGATTAATTTTCATTTGTGATATTGTAGTTAATTTACTTACACTATTCTTGCTTTTGTGAGATTAAAGTTTTTATTAGGCAACCACTACATTACTTTAAATTTCAGTAGCACTACAAAGCGTTTACGCCACGTTAATAGGAAGAAAAATAAACGAGTGTTTTTATTAAGTATAAGCATAACACTATAGATATTCACTCTAACTAAATTCTGATACCAGGAAAATAACGTCGAGTTGCTTGTGAACAAATAAACATAGAGCAGTCTATGAAAATAAATCAAGTATCATGAGTCAATTACGCTACAAAATGATTGATTTTATTACTTAGAGAATTAATTTATACTTCATGTTCTACGTTGCCCAGTGATATTAGCAAGGGCCAATGCCGACTGTAAAACTAATCGGTCCACAAACAAATCGATTATTCTTCAGAAAAACTTTTCATTCGTGAAGAAGAAATTCAATTTCTCGTAGGGACGATCACCTTATTGATACTTATTTGCCGTAAAATCTTCAGCCTAGTTAGTTTGATATGGGATTGACTTTCCTTAGAATAACTCAGGCAGTCAAGAAAAGTTAGTAAATCACAACATCAAGACTTCGAAGAAGGAAACTTGAAACCACAACTAGCTTCTGGTTTTTAAATTTATTTTATATCATTGGCCCAAGCGTTTTTATTATTAACACGAACATTACAAGTGGACGCTATTATAAGCACAATAAGGTCCCTTTATCAATAAGTCCAGGATATACGAGGCTAATGGATTCAAAATGGTATGTTAAAGAGTGGGAAAGGGGTACATGATCTTAAAGTGTTTTAAGTTTTGTACTGGCCAATGTAATAAAACACATTTGCCCTGACGTTGATGTAATAAAACACATTTGTATCCAGTTCAAGTGGCAAATACATATGAACTTATCCATTAATATCTTAAAAAAATTCTGAATCACATGATATGATTGAAGAAGAAGATGACAATTCTCTCTGAAGATTGTACGTGTCGATAGTTTAGGACATCGAGAAGAAAGAAAAAAAGATATAATTTTGTTTGAAACCCTTTAAATGATTATGTGAAGGTGTGGTAAATATGACTACGCTTTATTTTTTTTAAAAAGAATTAGTTTTAGCAATAATCAGTGGACATATAAACGTTTTGTATCAGAATTATGAACATTAGTTCGGTACCTTTTCGTACCTTCTTATTTTGTCGTCAGGTTACCAATTTTGTTGATTCATACAAAGTATGGACCTAAACATTTTAAAACTATTGAACACACATGCACGCGCACACACTTACACAGAACACACACACATCCCTTTATCGTTGGTTTTTAGAAAATTAAAACTAAAATATTTTAACTCCTTTTGACCCGGTATATTAAAAAATCAATTTGGAACTTCATATAAATAAAGAATATATATAAGGATAAGTGTTTTCTACAAATAAATCGCTATACCTGTAACGTTATGAACAGTTATATTTTTGAGAATGTACTCATGCAATCTATTAAAGCAAACTTATGTTTAAAAATTACATTCAAAATGACATCAGTTAACTTAATACATTAATATATATATTATCATATAACTTTTACTACATTGTTTCACAGAAAAAGAGTGGAAATGAATGAGTTTTCCTTAATTTATCTTGTTTTAAAGTAAAAATCATTTTCCCTCACATAATTTCCTTTGTAAAAATCCAGAAATATCACATTGTTTAAATTTGGTACGCAATTTCATAACGTACATTTTAAGGCCAACGTTACATCCTGTTATGAAAACAATGTGAATTATTAAAATATAACATAAATAAAATACAAATTGCATCTCTACCTAAATAGACATAGACGAAATTAGGGAAAATGTTTTGAAAAAACAAAGTTATGAGATCTATTTTAATTATTACGTGACCGAGTGTCCACTAATTTATTTAAATGTATCGATAAACAAGATTCAAGTACATGGATTTTTCTCTAACGAAAAGCGTCGCTAAATACTTTAGGTCATAAATTTATTAGACATTCGTAATAAAATCCTCTGTTTCTAGTAAATAATGTACGTGCATAAAATGCCAATGTAGTCAAATGTGCATAAATATATCTTGTATAATTCTGTGCACATTTAAGTACTTGAATCCTATTATAAACTTTTGTGGCTCTTTTATGATATAATGTTCACACAGCGCACTAATATTTTGGACATAACTTAATTAAAATATTCTATTTACGACTTTAAGCTGTGTGGGTATAAAATATAGGAGCGAAAGGATTTAACTTTGCAAATAATTTCACTCTTTTTGTTTAGAAGCAAAATGGGGCAATTTTCACAGTTTTCCGAAAGGAAAAAATTAAATCCTTACAAAATCATTCACGTATCCGTCTACAATAGAAGTTTTACTCAGAAATTATCTGAAGTGGAAACTTTAAATTCGTGCATATCTCAACAGTAAAACTCAAAAATATTGATAAAAATTTTAGAGGGGACTATAAAGTACTCGAATGTAATGGTGTACTTTTCTTCTTTACTCATTTTCATACAGGATTCTATATTTTATATTAGCTTTATATATTACTATTAGCTTTCACACGCAGCTCCGCTCGCCTAAAAGTAGCGATTTTTACAGCTTAAACGATTGAGTTTTTTTCATTTGAACACCTCTCTGACAAAATTACTTTTCCCGCTTTTGCTGTCGATGCGCCACCAATAGAGTTTTGTGCCATCCGCGTTGAAGGATATTAAAATTAACTTAAGATAATCTTAGGAAATATAATGAACAAGTAAATGTCTAACGCTTTATTTTCTGAACTACTAAAAATAAAAACCGTGTCACTATAGTTTTGATAATATTTACTAGAAAATTATAGCGACGATTAAATAACCTAATAATCTTTGAGATATTCACGGTGATTCATGTTTTAGGCAACAGGGAAATGGTGAAAATTATTATTGATATCAGAATATGCGTATACGTATCTCATTATATACAAACGCATTGTAGCTTGAGTTTTAATTATTAATTTTAAAAAACTTTCATATAACTTATTTATTTTAACAAATTATTTTCAAAATCTGCACACTCAAGTAAAAAAATAAGATTTATTACTTTTCTTGATCGAAAAATCTAAGATAAACAATAATCGCAGTAGGTAAAAGGTTAGCACTCTGATCTTAAAACTTTTAGTTTGGGACTTAAGTGAGATATTATGTGACCTCGACTAAATACATTGAATACGATAAAATGCACTGAAATAAGTTCGATGTTACGAAATTACTTTACTCTTATTAAGAGTTACGAGTCACGAATGGGCGCTCCATTTTATGAGGCTATTATCTCGGATTCGTGATGATTTGATATTATTTTATGCGACTGTAAATTGTGAAATATCATCACCAATCTTTCCGAATTAATTATAATGCCAAAAGATGATGAATGTCGTAATAGAATTTAGATGGGATGTATAATGAAGCTTTGTTAATAAGGTTTGAGGTTAAATTGATTTTGTGTCTTTACCAATTATAATAAATTGAAAAGAAACAAGTTTTCAAATTATATTAAAAGCCCCTAGAAGACGTTTTATATATAATTTATTTGTAAAAAATTTGCTATCGCTACAAATTTTGGTTTTGGTTTTTAAATAAATGGATCACCATTTCTTTTTATGAACAAAACTCTTTCTTATAATGTTTTGCGGCTAATATTTTTCTTATAAGAATTTTACAAATAACTTCACAAATATTACTTTTCAAAACAGTTGTAGATGCAGGTTCAAAATATACAAGGATAAATAGCTAAATGTAAAGAAAACACTTTAATATTGCAAAAAAAACCAAGCGTGGTTGTAAATCGTCTCACGAACTGTATAAAGAATTCAGTTAAACGTAAAGGATCAAAACCGAACTATATTTTCATCAAAAGTCTTATATCTGATACCATAAAATGGTATTATATGGAAATATTGTACAGAGAGAAATGTACGACGGCTTAATTATTATATAAAATATTTCCCTATTGGATTAATTTTATTTTTACTCTCTGGAGCACACGTGTCACTTGTGGAGTGATACCTAGTACTAATCAAACGTAAATAATCTGGATAATACATCAGAGAAAAGAACGAAATAAGGAATGTAACGATATTATAGTCGTCTGCACAGTAATTTTTTTCGCCATGATTTTTTATAATTATATTTTAAACTTAAGGATAAGAAAACTTTTTGTTAGAGTAAATGATTTATTTTATATTTACGTTTAATTATTGTATATAATTTTTTGGGATAGCTAAAAAAATTATGTTTAATAAAAACTTTTCCTTTCTAAATTTTATATCTGGCAGAAATAAAAAATTGTCACTTTTTTATTTTATCATTTTTTATACTCATAACTACATAAACATGTTACAAATGCTTTTGCTACATTGTAGCAATATTTCTTCTCTGTTTACAGAAAATTCATTATAATAAAATAAATACTTTTGGAGTTACACCCTATTTTGTCGACGTGGTACAAGTGCCAACGTTATATGAAAGTAACCTGCATGCTTGAGTGGTAGAAACATTATATTTTTTCGCGCTATACGTGAAAGAGCACCAACAAAAAGTGGTTAATACATTAGCGGTAGCTTATGAATATTTCAAAATATGTTTACACGTTCATCCTAATTAGATACCAAAGTTGAAAATAAACAAGAAGTGCTGAGGGCAAATGAAGCGATAATAAAAGGAAAGATTCTCTTAATTCTTGAACAGAAGATGCACTGTCAGTGAGATTCTTGAATAGAAGATGCACTGTCAGTGAGATTAGCGGTGGAGGTTTAATATGTATAAAAAAATCTTCCGAAGACCGTAAGAAGGGCGTAAAGTCGAAGAGTTTTTGCACATTTAGAGTGTTTCTGTGTTATATTCTATATTTTCTATACTACTATATTTTTACTCGTATTCAGTAGTTATATATAGTCGTTTAATATCTTATATAGTTTTAGTGGTCTAAGAAATATTTGGCAATCAAAGTCCTAAGTTGGTCGTTTTTACGATTATCTAAATTAATTTAAAGAAAATGAGAGTATTTAATCTCTGGTTTAGATAAACCTGATGTAGCCAGGGTATCAAATATACATCAACATAATGAAATCATATCCCTCAATGAAAGAAACTTAATTCTTTCAGCAACGTCTTCTTAACCATGTTATAATCTAAATAAGAGTTGTCAAGTCGATCTGTATTTAATGTGCGACTACTTCTCATACGTTCACGAGCTGCCGAAAGTAATTGTGATTTATTATCCTCGTCTTTCCTTAACTAAATCATGTTGCTTTTCTTTTGAAAACATATTTTATTTCTGTTAATAGATTTATTACTGATAATAGAGGTTTATAAATCCTTGATTATACACTTTCTTTTTTGTATTTAGAAGTGAGCATTTATTAATATTTGAAATTATTTCTGATTCGGAGACGATCTGATGCAAGAATAGAATTGATTACGTCTTTACCATTAATTTATCTTTACTTTTAAATATCATTTGAATACAAGAGTTATTAAGAAAAACAGTTGAAATGAAAAATTTTGAGTATAAAAAAAAGAAAAAAATCACGTAGATTTTTGTTTGTTGTGCCCATCACATCTATAAATAGGGTTGATCTCATTTTACTCGCATGCGCAAACAAAGTAAAATCTCAAATACCAATTTGTTCAATAATTTAAAAGTATTTGCGCGCAAAACAAGTAAGAATTTAAATTATTGTACAAAGCTTATGTAAACATTTTGAATTAATTAACAGAATTTTCTACACGCCCTTTGATACTGGAAATTTAATTGAGGTTGCTATTTTACAGGAAGGCTTAAACTGAGAATAAAAGGAAAAGAAAAGATTCTCTTTATGCAAATGTACATAGAATACGTTTATTCGTTATTAATTTTTTTTGTTATTTATCTGACGTACAAGTAGTCTATTACACGTAATATTTTGGGAGTATTAGGTTTATTACTTGAGATATACCATTATAATCTACATCCATTACTGGTCTCATCTAATTTGTAACCCATTCTATATACCAAAATCTGCAAGAACACAATCAGAAAAAAATGCGGCCAGAAATAATAAAAAAATTAAAAAAACAATCCCACAACTTTCACTCCAAAATGTATTTCTATTTCAGAAAAAATATTTTTTCTTGAATTTGGTATATTTTTGAAAAACTTAACAACATACAATTTTGCTAATAAAATTACTTTTATTGTATCAATTTCACAAGCTTAGCTATCCAGCGATAAACCCATTTCCTATTTATTTGGTTTCGCTGTCTATCATGTTAAGAAGGCTTGCATCCTTGTCTCATGCTGTAAACGGTGGCGACCGATTTTTTCTCTATTCGAAATGTGAACAATTTTTGTATCAGATTTTTTGTAGTAATTTTGTTTGTTAGTGAACTGAAAATTACGTAGGTTTTAAAAACAATTGGGTATTTAGTAGAAAATTTTTTAAATATCTATAAATATTACTATTATATTATTTATACAAATATTTTTTTTATATCATTTGTAGATATGAAAACAAATTTTAAAGCTGACATCACATTTACACCCACATACTACCTTGATATTTTGATACAATGGCACGGCAATAGTATGGTTATAAATGTGCTGTAAAAAGAATTGTCTCAAGTGACATTTTAAGCATGAATTTTAACTATAAATGGAAAGGTTTAAATACATTTTATGTTATAGCTAAACTATTCATCAAAATTACTTAAGTTTTCAAAAACAAATTGATTCAGGTGATTTTAAACGTTAAATATTTTTTTTCCATCTAACATTAACGAAAAATTGTGCCATTTTCTACGGTTTGTATAAATCGGTATCAAATCTTCATCTTCTTTACATTTATTTTAAGCTCTATTCAAAGAAACAAAATGTAAATATTGTAAGCTAAGAAAATATTTATTGTTTCTATCTACTGTTACTAATAATTTTCAGACAATCAGAATCCCGGGTAAACAAATATGGTAAGTCGATATTGGTCTTAGTCGTTAATATTAAAAAACAATGACGTAGTTGACTCGGCTGCCTGTTTTATTCTAAATTATTTTTTTAATCGTTTAACAATATACTGGAAAAAGGAACAAGGCACGCACAATTGTTTGTAAAGCCATAATTATTGTTTTACCTTTGAAAAAAACAAATCAGTTACGGTAGGTGTGTGATTGAGAGACGTGACTCTAAACTTTCGACCATAACATATCACACTCTAAGCAGATAATTATCTTAATTAAATTATCATTGTTTTTGTGAGCCTTTATATTAGATTCAAATTCACGATATAATATTGCGGAGCATATTTTGTGTTACTCGGGATAAAATACCGTATTCATCGGTACTTTATTTATTAAAATATGTTTGGACACTTCCTCACCACGAGGAACTATAAAGAGACTTCGATAGATCTGGAACACGTACTACTCAATATTAAGTACTCGTATGAAAACACTGGCTCGTGACCTTACAACTCATCGCTATTGGAAAAATTCATAATTATTTGTATTCTCAAATATTCTCGTTCTTTTCTTTGCAGGAAAATATAAAGCGACAGCGAATTGGTAATAAAGTGGCAACGGGTTATAAAATGTGGGCATAATATTTTTATTCATTAATAATGTGTGTATGTAAGTGTTCGGATATTTCTGAGATTAATAAATAATTAGCGATGCAAAAGAAACAGAAACAGAGAAAGTTTGAAAAAAATCTTCCAATAAAATTATTTCAAAGCATTTTTTAAATTTTTTTCCAGAATTTATAATTTTGCGACCCCATTTTATTCTATACCAAAGGAAAGACTTTGCACGTTCTCTACAGTTAAAGTGTACTAACATGTTTGTGAAATACTTGAGAATTTACGCAAAACCGACTGATATGTTAGCTACTATTTATGTTCGCATTATAATTTTTTATTTGTGCTGTTCTCAGTAAACTAATAGCCGCTCCCCTTTACTGTATGGTTTTACTTCATAGAAATTGTTAGGTCATTTAAGAGTGAAAAAATAATAAAATATTTTTTTTTTTAACGTATTTTTGCCACCAATATCGATATTAATTTAAAGTGTTTAAAATTAAACGATATTGCTAAAATATTTCAGATCTTTTAAATAATATTTTTTCCATCGGTGATTTTTTATATAAAATTCACTAGCCACGAAAAAAAGAAGAATATGTTATTTCATAGGTAAGATTTTTCCAAAAAAAAATTGCAAAAGTTGTGAGTATAATGCAATTGAATATTTTATAACGTAGTAGTAGGAAATGACATTTTGAATAATTTTATGAGTTTACTTTTGCGTAGGCTGAAAACAAAAATTATTGTTTTGTTATTATAATACATATATGTACAAATATTTATGCCTCATTAACATTTGTAGCTCATTCCGGTAAATATGGTTTTAAACGTTTCCATCGACAAAAAATATACGGCAACATTCCCAATAACTTAATACTACTCAAAGAAAAAATATCTATCTATTTTCTAGTTGTATTACAAAAAATATCTATCTATTTTCTAGTGGTATTACAAATGTAAAACATATCTATCTATTTTGAAAAAATATCTATCTATTTTCTAGTTGTATTACAAATGTTATCTATCTATTTTCTAGTTGTATTACAAAAAATATCTATCTATTTTCTAGTTGTATTACAAATGCAAAAAATATCTATATATTTTCTAGTTGTATTACAAATGGTTAAGCTTCATTAACATTTGTAGCTCCATCTTGTAAATATTTAGTGAGACCTTTCCATCAACAACAAATTATACGCCAACATTCCCAATAACTAAACACAACGACGAGATTGTATCATAGTTTCATCCCGCATCGGATTGAGTTAATTAACATTAATGATTACACCGACCTTATTCGAAACATTGAGATTATATCAAGTTGCGCCCTCTTATGTATAATTATATATTGTATTTAATAATTTGGCTATTGTTAACTTACATGAAACCAGATATTTTTTAAAGAGTCGTATCGTGAAAATGAAAGCAAGTGGCATAATTTTGATAAGATTCTTATATTATTGTTACAACACTCGCCGTTTTTATGACAATGAACCTATAAATCTTTGGCAAAACTATATAACATGTGAGAGTTATATAAAGTGGACATAGTTACAAATAGTAGATTTGTTTCAAATATTTTATTTGCAAATATCTAGTTAAAACTACATTGTATATTTCAACGAATCATCTAATAAAAAGCGCATATTCGTGACCGAACATGATCGTCTAAATATATATATCTACTTATTAACCATTTAACGAAAGCTACATTTCATGGCTGCACCTTTTCAAATTAGCTATGAATTGGCATGCAATCTTTACAAAATGTTCTTCAGAATAAAATCAACAAGTTTCAAAGTGAATCTAGTGCTTGGTTTTAGTAAAAAATTAATATTAATTTGTTTCTTAATTTTTAAGTCATGCTTTAACAAATAGGTATAAAGAAAAAAAAATTGAAAGGGGGAAAAGTATAAGAAAATATTAGATGACATAAAGGGGTAGATTTTAATTTGAATCTCATAATTTATTTCAAACAAAATCTCGTTTAAATATTTCAGTATTTTTATGCGCTACTCTAACAAATAAATCAATCACCATCCCAGACATCCTAACATAAACATTTTTAAAAATTTCTCGTCTCCAAACATATCTCCCGCAAATGTTGCAAAGACATAATTACTCGGTACAGTTTTGTATGCCTAAAAGCGAACATATATGACATCGTCTGAAGTATCCTTAAATGTTTATTTAAACAAATTTTACACGATGTTGAAGATTCTCAAATATGCCCTGATTTGAATAGTCCTTATCGAATTTAAAAATTAATTAATAAATTAAGTTTTATGAAAGCGAGAAATTTCATTATTTAATTATAGCCATAAATATGCCTCAATATTTTCTCACTCTGAACTAGCAGATATAATTACTTTTGGCTAATTCCTTTATGGCTTGATTAATTATATAGTCCTACTTTGTAATAGTTGATTAAATATTGATCGGTGTAACTTATTATATGTACAGTATAGTAACAGTAAACCGTACTAAGTTTGAGCTCATTTCCATTTATTGTTTATTTTCAACGGGAGCATGCCATATACAATCTAAATGTTAATATTGATATTTTTAAGAATAAAGAAAATAGAGCATGTATTTTGAATGAACAAAAATGTTGAAACAAAATTTATGGTCTGTTCTTATGATATTCAATATTTTAATATATATTCTAATTGTCAATAACAGTCTGTTAAAACGAATCATCAATTTTCTTGTAAGTTTATGATCAAATAATAAAGAAAATAAAATCGAATTTGTTTTTTTATTATACAGATCAATGAAATAATAGATGTAATACAATATACATACGTTTTATATTTCGTTGTAAAGTATAATTTAATAAAATAATGTCTTGTCATGCAACCAGCTAAATGCTATATAAAATTTTTCAAGACACTGTAGTAACACCGTGAACAAGAAATACTTTAAAAACTCTCAACATATTTTATGTCAGAAATTAATTATTTCTTCTAATGATATAATTCTTTAGGTGACAAAAAATACGCGACAAACTGACAGATTATTTTCTATTTGCAAACATTATATATATATATATATATATATATATATATATATATATATATATATACTTAAAAGCTCAAAAGAAATAATTAAGTACATTAAATATATCTAATTAAATACTAATGACTACACCTATCTTTGTAAATATTTACACAATGCAGGCCATTCCTCTTTCCTTTAATGTCACCTGCGTTTTCTCGGGTCTCTTTTTCTATCATTAACTTCCAGCAATGTACATACACGAGGACAGACATTAGATCTTTGTTTATATTGTAAAAGTGATGAAGATGGTTTCTATCACAGTAGCATGGCTATAGTTTACATAAAAGAATTTATAGTCACATCTTGAGAAAGCGGACTGAATTAAAAATGTCAGAAATTTAACTTGAATCAGGATCAATTCATTGTTCGTTCGTTTCGAATCCACATCCAAAATCACGATATTACTATAGATTAGTTTCATTAACAATTCATTAGCACATCATTTCTTTTACACCAGATACACCTTGAACGTAACGATTATTATTTTATTTGCCTTTCTGTCACCGTATTTTCTTCTAAGATATTAAACTTTCCTAATAGCATGATAGAAAAATTAATAAACTTAATAAATATTGATCAGTGTAAGTATTGTTTAGTAGCTTTAAAAGTTGGGTAACCGACACATTTTACAGTAGATTTTTAGTTTCAATAATAAGCTTTTAAAATTACAAAGTTTTGGTACGTATCTTAATTTAGATATAAATTTATAACTTCAAATTTAATACGTGTCGTCTTCTTAGCCACGGTTTTAACCGCACGTCGCTATATCTGACTGTAGACTAGATAATTAGAGTGCGACAATTTCCCCAATTATTTATGTTCTGACTGTAGAAAATAATTTTCGAGTTTCAAGGGAAATATGTTTCGTTTTGCTGTTTAAAACAGTGGCATATTAGTAACATCTTGTGATTTACGTGTGACTTGGATGAGAATCAAAAATACGAAAGCTTTTGCCCGCGGCTTTGCTTAAATAAATATATGCATCACCCACGTAGCAAAATAAAAAAAAACAAATAAGGAAGTTTATATTTCAATAAGTTCAGTTTCTTAATTACGAAGGAAATAAATAGTATTTCGCATGTAATTTCTCGAACTCGACTTTTACCAAATTTTTGTAATATAAAGTGCCGCGCTGTGATTCCTGTACCCATGAATTGTTCATATTAGAAGAAACATATTCCCACTGCTTACAAGAATTAATAACAGTGCATTTAGTTTGTTTTAAGGGGAAACTTTTTTAAGGTTTATATGGTTTATATTCACTGTTTCGTTATTGTGAATAATTATTGCACATATTTAGCCTATTCTTTAATCTGGAATACATATTATTTCCTTACAAGACTTTATTAAAATCTATTATTATCAGCGTAAAAAACATATAAATAGAAAACGTTTTATTGTTATCACACTAGCACGAATTCCCGATCTTGATAAAGCAAATGGACGGTCTATTCATGACTAAAGTTAATATCGAAGTGAACGTGAAGGATACAATTGTTGAAAAATTATTACTTGATACATAATTATACTATTATTATTATTGTTATTTATATATTATTTATAATACATAAATAACGAAACATTATGTTGCTTGTAATATAACCGGATATTCAATATCCGTATGTTCTTTTAAGAACTGTATTAATAGCATCGCATTCTGTTTTTTGTACGTGGTATACCTTTTTAGTTTTCAGATTCTTTGCTTTTCTGTAAATGAAAACCTAATTACATACAATTTAAATTTTAATCTATTGAGAATCTAATCTATATACAAAATTTATTTGAATCCGTTTGGCAGTTTAAGCATTAAAGAAAGAAAAACGAGCAAACAGACAACCCTTCCTTTTACTGAATTAGTAGGGATTCCTGTTTACAACCGATAAATAAATGGTCTTTTTATGCTTAAAATTATATTGAAGTAAATTTGAAACATCGAATTGTGGAAAATTATTATTTTCTAATTATACGTAATGTTACTTTTGTACGTACAGTAATATTGTCATTCACTAGAAATATTAAAAAGAATAATTGTATGAAACAAATAATTAGCAGACAGTTTAATTGAATTGATGATTTCTGTGAACCACTAAGTATAGGATTTGACTTTATATAATGAGAAACTAAATAAAGAATGTCGGTGTTATTTTAACATTTATTCCGTACCCAACGATGTTGACATTTTAATTTAGTCATAGTTAATAAAGATAAGTTAGTTTATAAATCTGAATAAAAAGGTACAGTTTGCAAATATTTTCCGATTTCAGTGAAAATAATACTAAAAAATAAGAAAACTTAATAATTGCTTGGAAACAGATAATTTAGTTACAGAAATGTTTAGGGAGAGACAAAGAGATTCGTGACAAAAAACTAGGCCAAACAATTCAAACTAAAAACGATACTTTATATGGTAACACTTCCAAATATTACAACATATATTAATGTTAATATTTTTTCAATAATAAAAAATATACGTGTAATAAAAATCTTGGAAAATTCTACCTTTCGATTAGCTATCCGTATCCGTTTTATTAGTTTAAGGCATATTATTCCTATATACTTTGTCAACATGAAATTATTTATTTGGGACTTAGCAAAATTTTCGTGTGCGACAAAGACAGAGAAAAAAAATTGTCAAACAACTTTTAATATTGGACTTAAATCGGCAGGAAACTTGTGGGATGCTCATTAAAAGATTCTCGTAACTTCATATATATGCTACAGAAAATTTCTCTGAATTGTATATGTAATTTTATTGAATAAATTTTCTTTGCTGTATATTTAATTGACTTCTTTAGCTTTCGACATCTAAATAAAGTACTGATAATTTTACACACCTGAAGGCAGTGCTGATAAAAGTTGTACTGATAATTTTGAATAGTTAAAAAAGAAATTCACAAATTTTACTAATTTATGTCTCTATATATCTTGTCCTTAGCTCATCAATAATAACTTGTTTTATACTTGCGCTAACTGCACGTGGTAAGTTGCTCTAAGTAATAAAACATTTAAGGCCTCCGTTTCAATAACACCGAGATATATTTTTATACTTGGCTCAAGTATTTCACGTTTGATTAAGCAATTTAGTCTTCATTAGTCTTCATTCGATGACTAATTCATCATCGAATGAAGACTAATTCAAATTGCTTAATCTCGTACGGGACCTCGACCTGCCAATATTCTTCGTACTTTCCTACTTTTCATTATATATAATCATGCCATAACGTAATATTGCGAACAAATTAAAAATCGTATTTTCTTATTTTCTTTTTCTTTATTTTTTTTTATTCTGTCACGTATTTACTTAATTTCAAAAGTATTAATTGAATTAGGAAGGACGTCTACTGAATATTTTCAATTTTCCGATTTCTTATGTTACTAGCAAATTCGTAACGATTGACCCTAATCTGTCATCTTTCATTTTAAATCATAGCGATTAAGGTGAAGTTACTATTTATATCAATTTATTATTACCTATATGGACTTTCTAGTACAATACAATATTCAATAATACCTAATGTAATTAAGCAGGGGTTACATATACATTATTTTGAATATTTATAAACTATGACTACTCCAATCATAGATATAATTTTTACCAACCTTTGCGAATACTTCTAATAAGCCTGTATTTTCATAATAATTGGTTTAATAGCTACGGAAATAATAGGAGTAACATTATTGTTTATTATTTTCAGTGTATCAGATATAAAAACATAAACGATACCCTACATTATACAGTGAATTTGAAAAAAAATTTCTGTTACGGAATTTGTACCCCATAAAATTTTTATTTCAATTCTTTTGTGTTATCTATTGAGATATGCTTTATTATTACGTCAAATTTGAACTTTCTACATCTAACGGTTTTTGAAAGAAACGTCCTCGATAAACGAACAGAGGAAATGGGAAATGTAATTTTATGAAATTTCGTTTATGTTTTCAGGTACGGAATCCCTAAAATGACCAGCTACGTTATGAGTACGGTTTCGCATTGATTAACTTGTGTAAATAAAATGTATATTGAAATATATAATAAAACGTATATTGTATATGAAACAATGTCGTGATGAACATGCAATTTCATCTTAAAACGATACATAATCTATTTAACGGTAGTAATCCGAGGCAATATTAAAATATAAACCCGACACTACATAAAAGACTCGTAAGTTATTGACATTTTGGAAATCTAATCTGGACGTAGTTCTGACATTAGAGATTTTTGGTAGTTTTAGGGTAACGTTGTGCTCACGGACAATATGCAGATAAGAAAAACAGAGTTAGATTTATTATATTCTATAACTATATTATTTCATTAAACGCTATTATAAGAACACGCCAGATTTCGTTTTGTTTATTATCCAATTACAAAATTTACAGGCGACTTAATGATTAATTAAAAGAGTTTTTTTAATAAATAGATTAGGTATCGAGTCATTCACCGTTTTTATATCATGGGAGCAGACCGTGAATTTTCTATCAAAATATTTGCTTTATTTTCAATATTCTTAACGCAGTGGTAGGAAGCGAAGAGTTGTGTTTATATTCCATCTAAATTGGTATGTATACGTTTTTTGGTTTCTTGATCTAAATTTTTTCCGAAAAATTTCCATGTCATCAAATTTAAAGTAAAATTTTACATTAAAAATTTATTTTGATGAAAATATTAAAACTTAGTTTAAATATCAAATTCATCAAAAAAAAGACGAAGATTCGCTTCTTGGAAACGGATGTCGAATTTTTTAAATTATAAGATATTTTTTATGGCTTTATAATATAGGTGACTTAAGAGAATGCTTTAGTTTATTGCTTAGTAATTTGTATCGTATGTTAAAAACGTGTCACAAGTCATTTTTAAACGAGAAACAAATTAATTATCTTATTAGAGCAACAAGGAATCACTTGGAATTGATTGATATTAAAAATTCGTAACCCATAAAAATTTCATCACATGACTTGCTGGAAATTACATACATGTATAACGCATTTATATAAAATGCGTAGATGGTTGGATAACTAACCTATTGTTAGGTTGTTACGTGAAGCACCGTACCTTCAAAGAGACGTCAAATAGGAATTTATTAGATGCTACAACAGAGGGAGAAACGAATAGGAAATATCCCTGAGCTAATATAAAATTTCATTATAACATGTAATTAATATTGGTTATTATGTATTTATACTCGTTTTCATTTTCTATTATAATTAGTAATTTGATAATAGCTAATAAAGTAGTTTATTTATGATCGTTAGTGATATTTAATAACTATTAATAAACCATTTCTTTTATAAATGATACATAGATTGAAAAAGTAACACCTTATATTATGTCTCTGACCACAAAACCGATCAACAATATTCTATGCAATCTAAGTTGAGTATAGTTTAAAGCCGTTGTCTCGCGGAGTATACAATTACGGCGTAATGAAGTCTCAGCAGTCGACACTGCTGCGATAGAATTTGTAACAAGCGGCATTGAAAAATTTGTGTGCTTATTACGTGGCCATATAATATTTGTCGTCTTTTATTCAAGATAACCAATGCCCATCAAGCATTAGTTCGAATCGTAGAGAGAAGTGATTCGTAACATTAAAACATTTAGATTTCCAGTTGTATTAAAATTAAGTCTTCCCTTTACCAAAACATTGTCTGATATTTCTTAATTCTACCACTATTATGTTGGATGTTTGTTAGAGTAATAATTTAATAATTTTATGGAATAATAATATTTTTTCAATAGACTTTAGGAAAATGTTGTATTTCCGCCTTGATTCTTTAAAATTATATAAGCGGTATATTGTGATAAATGAGACTTGGATAATATTCCTCCCATAGGGCAAATAGCTATATGGTGAGCGATTATAGATGTATCTTTGTCGTGGTTAATATTTAATAAATATTTCTTTAAAGTATATAATTGATAAGAGTTAAGAAAAGTGTAAGAAGGAGGCGAATTTAAAAAAAAAGATATGACGAAAATATCACACCCGTGGCATTTCGTTTGTCGCTGATAATTTGGCGTTTATGAAATTAAGCTCTGTTAATTTTAACAATCTTTATTCTGAAGTTTAAAGGTAGTTATAAACGTTTTTTTAAATTGTTTATTTATTTGTTGAAAATCTGAAAGCCCAACTTACAAAAACTTTTCATTAATTTATTTCTTGAAAATCCTCTGTCTAACTTACAGATTTATACGAGGCGTTAGGTATGTAGTAGAACGCAAGGAAAAACGGTTATAAAACAATAAAGAATAAGACAGAAAAGTAGTATAACACAGATACTCACATCGATTGGTATAAATATCATCTCGTGATCGATCGTGGACTACTAAGCAACTCCATAACCCCATTTTTGGCACTCAAAACTAAACGTCAATTATACAAACAAATCAAACGTTCTAAAAATTAAGTTTTTGGGTCACATACTTAATGCAATAAGAATGCGTTTTGATTGTGATGTAATTAGAGTCTTATGTGAAATGCCAGTCCTAGGTGATAAAAAAGCTATAGAGATTGTTATCAGTGGTCGACTAAATAGGTAGCTATATAAAAAAATGTCAGCAGATATTGAAGTTTAAGAAATCTTTAAAAAAAAGTTTCAGTGATGAAAAATTCGAAAAAAGTAGGAACTGACTTATTGCGACTTTATAAGTAAACATTTCTGGTAATTGTAGACTATTATACAAAATAAATGGACTTAGCTTCATATCTTTACTATCTTCCAAAAAATGCAATAATATATTTCAGGTTCCAATTTTCCTGGATTGAATAGTAACGTTGAATCAACGGTCAAACGACTTAGAAGAATATAACAAGTCTTAGGGAGAGAAAGAGATGGGTATTAACCCATTTTTAGGTCCACTACCTTATCTTATAATTTAAGCCAAAAGAGTTTAACAAAATCACCAGCTGAAAAAGCTAAACAAAATCTCTCATCTTACTATAGTTTCACCATAGTTTCAATCCAAAAATCTAAACAAAACCACGAGGTGAATTGTTATTGCCGAGAAAATTACGAATAAATCTGTCAATTTACAAAGACTCAACCCTAGATTTGTGTGATTTCAAGGCCAGTAATAAAAAATGTGTGAAAACGTAAAAAAATAATAAGACACAATGTGACAAGATTGCCAGAGGTTTTGTAGGGATGATGGTATGGTATGGATGATAGATGGATGGGATATTTAAGGACAGTAGCTGGGAACCAGGCAATATCAAATAATTGTTAAATAGCCGTCTAAAGTCAAATTAAAGTGCAATTAGGTTTACATTAAAAATATATAACATTTGTTCAAAATTTTTCTAAAAAAACATGTGATTCACAGAAATGGAATTTAGAGAACGAGAATAACTCAGAAACAAAACAGCTTTATTTTCTGCATAGTGTCAGAGGGGACATTGGCGCTGCCATTTGAGATATCTTTTACAAATGATAACTATATACTGCATTAGGACAGTCATGTCTTCTAGATGATATTTGTTTGTCTGATAATGATAATGATACATGATGCCATAGATGTAAAATAACCTGATATAAGACTTCATTAAGAAAATAATTAATTGTCTATATAATAAAGATCGATCAGTAAGTGTTCAAGCAAAAATAGAGATGATAACTTGTATTATATACAATTAAATAAGTGTTAATAATTGATTATTTAATTTATTCTCTAGCAATCTTGAATTTGAAATAGATGAGAATATACTCGTACGTATTTCATTGTTTTGTTTCACTTAATGTAGTTGTGATATTCATTAAAAAATAATCGTGAAAAAATTTGATTGAATGAACAGCCATACTCCTTATTGAAAATATAATTCTGTCTTCCGATTTGTATTTCTTTTTGACTAACTACTCATAGATTAATTTAACACAAATTTTACTCTTTATCGTTTCCAAAATAAATGTAATTTTTGTCTTTTCTTCAAATCCTATACTAGTTCACCGCAATACTTCCCCCAACAAGCTATCTACCATTTAAAATCATCCTATATTTCTTTAGAAAAAAACGATGATAATACTTATAACTTTCAAGTTCATCCAAGTTACATTTTTTTCATTTGAAAATAATACTTGAAATTTTTTTAATAACATGTAGCAAAATTCCAACAGAGATCATTGATGGAATTATTCGGATATTCATTTGTCCATCCGCCCACCACGGGCGATTTCCTTTGAAACATTTTGATGCAAAAATTTAAAATTTAGCACAAAGATAGAATATATAGGTACAATTACAAAGTCAGTTTTAATTTCGGGGGATAATTTCAGGGTGTAAATTGAGAATTAAAAATATCCTTCCAAGGATACACTGTACGGTGTCAAATAAGAACATATTTGAAGAGGAACTGAACAACGTGCATGTTGAGTTCTTGTT
Organism: Druceiella hillmani; assembly: GCA_039881145.1. Lineage (NCBI taxonomy): Eukaryota > Metazoa > Arthropoda > Insecta > Lepidoptera > Hepialidae > Druceiella > Druceiella hillmani. The sequence continues at coordinate 378,285 of JAYKKI010000104.1, forward strand.
TAAATAAGTTTTCATATATACATTTCATGAATACTTTTAAATAATATTGTGTGTATGTGTGTAGTAAAAAAATACTTAACAATTTCTATCTTATTACTAAAAGGGGTGACCCGCTCAGAAAAATGTGAAAAAATCTTGAAAATTGAAACTTAGTTATAGTTTGAACCAAAAATTATATGGACTATAAGATTTAAGCGCGATTAATTGGTATAAACAAGGTAATTATTGCTATTATAGTCGCTGAACTTTTGTTTTTAGGTAAAAAGTTTTTCAACAAAACATATTTCTTACGATGCTAGGAACAAATTTTGTATTTCAACGTTTTTCAAAATATTTCATTTAGCTTAATCGAAACACTTCTCACTCTGCTCTCCAGATACGCGATGTAATACGACATTTGCGTGTTCGATGGTGGACAGCACAGTAGACGATCGCTAAACAGTTCATTTTATTAAAAGTTATTATGAAAAATGCATTGTGAAGAAATCTTTTGCAAATATATCCTGGTATATTCTATTGATAAAAATAAAACAGTTATAAATTTAGTGTAACCTATTACGTGCAAAAATTTATATCTATTTCTTTAAATTTTATTTTTATATAAATGATTTAATTAATAACTATAATACGTTAATAGCAAAATTAAATTAATTAGGCTTTCAGAAAAAATCATTAATTTAATCTTTTTAATCTTAACTAATGTTAGAAATGGGAAAATTTGAATGGACAGATGGAGTATCAGATGGATACATATTTGTTATTCCATAACTCCGTAATGATTTAAGGAACCTTCACGAAATTTTGCATACGAATGGATTATTACCTGATTTATCATATCAATATTCGTCATTTATTTGAAAAAAATCATGAGTATCACTTTTTCATTCATTTGGCTCCTTCTTAATCATGCAGCAAAGGAAAATTCTCATGATTTTAGCACGTGTTAACTCATACCGTTTATCCCGAATTCGTCAAACATCAGCCTGGTTACCTTAGTTACAGCATAAAAAAATTTCTCACAAATTGTGAAATTTTATTTATGAGAATATTAGTTGTATTCGATATAATTTTATATGGGTGATTCATTTCATTATACTGAGTAATAAAGTGAAAGAAAAATTTGTTTTAAATTTTTTTTGATCAGCTTTATTATTCTGTTATTTAGAATAATGTGACGAATATAAGTTACTTTCCTGAGCTTAACAAAACCAGAAAAAGGAATGTCTTAAAATAAACGTACTTTAACCGCTTTCATAACAAAACTGCAATTTTATAACTCATTCAATTGTATAAAATAATTTAAACTGAGATAAAATTCTAGTTAACAAATTATATCCAGATAAGGTACTAATAAAAATAAGCATAAAAAGATTTAAAAAATGTTTGGCTATTTCAATTAAAATAAACAAATTTCAGATATTGAATATATTTGGCTTCAATTTAGTAGAAACTCATTATTACTATCCTGAAGATGTAATACAACGAAACCTAGGTCGTGGTAAAGAACTTAAAAAAAGAAGTAATACTACATCACGTAGTTTCATTTAATTGCAAACAAATTTCACTTTGACAATGAAGTTGTTAAGTAGTCTTAATAAGTATTATACTGAAAAAGAAATAAATTATTTTAAATTTTAACCTACGTTAGATGAATGTATATTTAAGGAAAATATACATTTAATGGAAATAGAAAATTATTGTTTAAAGCGAAATGAAAAAGAGCAAACAATTGAATTTTCCTTTGCTCCATGTTTTAGGTAATAAGAATTTAGACACGAGTTCGGAACTTTAATAGAAAGGTTGTAAAAAGTTCTAAAATGTTTTATTTTATGTTATAAATAGGTCGAAGCGCGTTTAGTTATTGACATTCAGTGTCAGATGTTTCAAGTAATATAATCAAAGAAATTTTATTCAAATTAAAAATTTTATTCAAATTAAGAAGACTTTAGGGATTTACGTTGAAAATAGAGCTTAATTCTAATTTTATAAAGTACACTTCATAAACATTTCTCATAAGCGACCGTACGAATTTTGTTCATATTGGAAACCACAGAAAACTAAACATTTTAATGGTCGAAAAAAATAAAATGACAAATATATAAAGAAGTTCCAACTAATTAAAAAATATAAAAAAAGAAACTGAGCAAAAAACATAAATTAATATTGAAATATAAAACAACAAAATAAAAAAAAAGGAAATAAGTAGTTACCATTCAACCATTTCCATTTTTGATGTTATCCACGCAAACACTCGCCGGAAAAGGCTGTAATACATAAACAGGAAACAGGAACCATAATACCGTCCTGCCTTAAGGAACAACTGTATACCGAGGGATAATTGAAAATCAAAAGCAATCTTTTATAACTTCGTTTCGAACCACCCAGCTCTACAGTTTATTTATTTATAACTATTAAGCACACGTGGATTTAATTTATGGAGCCATGTTGATAAAATTAAATTTATTTTTGGATTAAATTTCACATTATTTTAAAACTAAAGCGAAATATTCCTTGCCAGCCTGCGGGCTTTTCTTAGAACGTTTACTGGACTTTTGTAATTTGTGAAGAAGGAAGTTTTCCTATTTTGTGAATTCAATTAAAATATACTTTGTATATAATAATGAGGAAATTTATACGGAATCCAAAATTTCCACGCCTCGAGTTAACTTTTATTTCCAGCTATTTCTCCACTAGTGTTTAGAGGGAGCCATGTGGAATTATTTTTAGTTACTTAATGAATTGCTAACGGATTTGACATGCCCGTATTCGTGTGAAGGCGTGACAAATAGGTTACTAAGCGCGACTTCACTGGCGGGAAAGACTTATACTATAAAAGGTTTGTTACGCAATCACTATTAAAGCTGTTCCTAGATTTTTATAAGATTTTATACAATTAGAATTCATGATTACAATTAGCATAATTTTAATATAATGTACAATCGATGTCGATAATAAAAATAAAATTATAAAAAATATCTTAATATATTTTTCATTATAGTTTCGGTTAATTTTAATTTCAACGGGAATAATATCAAATTATTTTTTTTATTATGTATTAAAGAACACGTTAAAGAACTATCGGTATGCTTTACTAATTTTAATACTTTATTAATTTTTACTTACATATTGGTTTTCCTGTGTTTACACGGTTATATGGTCTTACGGCATATATGGGTACATATATTTGTATATAGATACATATCTATACACATGTACGTACGTGCGTGCCTGCATGCGTGTGTGCATACGCGCACGCATGCCTGAGTGCGTGCTTGCGTGCGCTACGTATATTTTAATATATGTGTCAGTGTATTACTAGGACTTAGATGTAAATAGGTTGTGTCGTTAGTTCTCATAATAATGCTGAACAAAACGAGTTGACCATCATTTTGTGGATGATAAAATAAATAATCATGTTAAAATAAGATATTTCATTTTTCATTCATTTTTTCATTTTTGTGTTAATATTATCTATTTTGTAGCCCTTTTTATTTATAAAAAAGTTTTCCTATTATTATATTAAATCTATCACGAAACCCGTGCACTTAAATAGATTGATGAATATGGAAAAATGTGCAATATTATTTGAAGATCCAGTAGTCCTTTTGGGAGATGACAAATCTTGTTTTGTTATGAAAAAAATAACGGCAGTGAATAGTTAATTTACACGTTGTCATTTCTCTAATCCTGTATTATGTTTGTTTAATTACACAAGAAGCATTTTCAATTATTTAATTACTGTATTCAGAAAGTGACTTGATTGTGAGACTAAAAATTAAATAAAGATTAATTATATTTGGCGTTAATTTTGTAGAAATTCGCAATTAAATGAAACTACGTGATGTAGTATTATTTCTATTTTCTTTAAGTTCTTTACCACAATATAGGTTTCGTTGTATTACAACATCTTCAGGTGGCAATTAGCAAAGATTGTAAAAATTAATTTACAAGTTGCCCACATGAAGATGTCATGCAACGAAATCTAGGTCGTGGTTAAAAATTTAAATAAAGTAGAAATAATACTACATCACGTAGTTTCATTTTGTTGAGAATAAAAATTGCGTAATATTAAATGAAGAATCAAAATATACGTTCATGATGGCCTGCAGAAGTAATATTTCCTCGTGCAAATAAAGCGATCGGAATAGGAACAGTGAATGAGCTTTTCCGCTCCCACTAAGTAAATCTCCCTACGAGTTGCGCTTCCAATAACCAAATATTTTATTATAGATGCCCCCTCTAGTAGGTACACCGTGCGTCAACGAGACGGACATACTTCTATTGTTTACATCTAATGTTACAATAGGTAATTTTTATCACTGTATATTTTATTATCGTTACTTAGCCTGTTATATACATAATCCACAGGATTTCTTGTTGCTAATCTCTGTCAATAAGCAAATTTTTCCATTCAGAATTCGTAAAAGAGTGTTGAAAACATAAAAGATATAAAAATGGAAGGAACAGATAATAAATAAGTTGTTATAAAAGAAGAAAAAATTTGATCTATTTTAATATTAAAATGCCAACTACATTAGAAATATTTTATTCGCGTGAGGTAACAGCATACATGGTAGACGTAATGTAATTTCTAAAATTGGACTACGTCTCCCAGAGAAATATATGGCAAAGCATCGCCCTGAAAAGCATTTCGCGAACTAATTTCGTAAAATTCACGGAAAACACGTAGCGTTTTGCTCGAGATCCCGAGTGAGCCTGAAGCCTTTGTCCGTGCACTGTCGGGATTTTTTCGTAATGTTGTATCTTTTGGGTTTGTTCCACCAGGACGTGGCATTGAATGCCTTAGAGGCTTAAATCTGCATAGCTATAATAAAATTTCGGCAACACACGTGAGAAATTTAAACCGCATTTTTAACACGACTTTGTCATTAATAGCTTTGCTTTGTCGTGTATTAGATTTACATCTATGACCTTGTACTGCTATGAAAATGAAATTGACGAAATTATCCGTTTAGGCTACGATATTCTACACCTGATAATTTAGTCCAGTCAACTGTCAGCCTCCGAACAGTGCTCCGAACAGGGCTATTCTTATGTGTTTTAATAAAAGGACATAAATTTCCCTGTGACGGGTAAAATATGCTATTAAGATTCTTAACCACAAGTCTACGTAACTCATTATTTTTACCTTTCTGTTAATTTTTTTCCTTGCAATCATGTTTTTAATTTTCAAAATGACCGATTTTTTGTTTGTATCTTTTCAGTGACGATTATAATTTTTAAAATTTTACTTATTTCTTAACTTACTTGTGTAACGAACGTCTACGTATCAATTAAGAAAATGTCCCGTATCTTGGAAAAGGGGGTAAATATTTAATACAAATTAAAAAAGTCCTATTAACATTCTGGAAAATTTATTTCGAAAGTTTTTCCATTACTTAAGAATTATGAAATATTCAAGATTATATTTTAAAAGGTCTGTTTATTAATACCCCACATGCATAAATTTCTCTATAATTTTTATGTTTAACTTTCTATTAAAAAATCTTGATTTCCACTTTTCAAAAAGTGGCAGTTAAGACTTTTTGGAGCACGAATGTTGGTATTACATAAAACATGCTATGATGTTAAGCAAATTCGACAGAAATTTTAATATTTCATACTTATTGCTGTCGATTATCGATTTTTAAAACTCATCTTGTCCTTTTCTTTTAAAGCCGCGGTAAAAAAATTAATATGCAACATTACATTATTTCTGCCTGTTTAAAACTGTCGTGCTACTAGGACCTATGCCCTAATTCTGTTAAAATTTTTCTTCAAACTGGCTTTTTCCCACAGCCCGCGCGTGTTTTTACAATTGCAAAGTGTGGAATTTCTACAATTGATGATGAAATTTAAACGTATCTCTAACAAAATGGCGTTCACTGTCATCGTCGTAGCTCTTACGCTGCTTTCCATAGACGTTCAATATTCAACGATTCATTTAAAACAACTGCTTTCAAACTGTTTTAAAACAACTGCAACTTGTTTCAAATAACAGCTGGCATTAAAATTACGCCGGATGAGTTTGATAAGTTTAAGCAAATTATTACGTCAAAACACAATAATTTGCTTAAACCTGTCAAAACACCTCTTCCTTGCTTCAAAGTCGCGCTGCTTTCCATAGACCTTCAATGTCCAACAATGTGTATAAATCTTTAAAACAACTACTGGCATTAAAGTTACAAATAATATGCTAATGCATTAAGCTAGTATGGGCAAGTTAGATGAGTTTAAGCAAATCATTATGCCAAAATGCAATAATTTGCTTAAACCTATCAAAACAGCTCTTACTTGCTTCAAACTTTGTTCTACTTACTAGACACTTCAATATCCTCGTCCAAGTTGTCAAATGGTTTCTGCTTCAATTTAGATCGTTATATTATCTATTCCAATTCGCTTTTGATTTTCTACATACTAAAAGAATGTTTCTAGCTTTTTAATTATTGGATCACATATTTTTTGGCAATCTTCTCAGAGATCAAAGTACATTCTCGAATGGATTGCTTTATATTTTGTTTCTGAGTTTTGTACCATGCACAGTATCAGCGTTTCAGGTCACACCTCAGAAATATGAATATATAGCTCCGAAATACAAAAAATATTGTAAATTAAAACCCTTCTGGATTAATGTCCTCTAGGAGAGTGAAATCGGATCAAAATACATTCAATAGAACCTAGGTCATAGTTCAAGTTATGAATAAATATATATATATATATATATATATATATATATATATATATGTATATATATATATATATATATATATATATATATATATATTTATATAGATATATATATATATATATATATATATATATATATATATATGTATATATATATATATATATATATATATATTTATATAGATATATATATATATATATATATATATATATATACATAAAACTGAAAATGTAAAAAATAAAACATTTCTGCGCGTGAAGAAAACTAATCGTGACTCAACTTTAAGTTTAATAACTAATGAGAGCTGTTTATTTAATAACAGCATTCTAAATAAATTATTTCTTTTTTCTTTGGTAATCGACTTAAGCAAGAAACGTTAATTGTGTAACTAAATTATGTAACATAAAACGCTTATAATATTCAATTTACAAAAATTAGCTATAGATGGATGTTCTATATTTTCTAATTATATTTCTATGGTGTTTAGAATACTTCCAAACATTAATTAAAAATAGTTATCACGGTTTAAACTTTCTAACAGAAAAAGTGTCCAGCAGGCTCTGAATTTCTTTTCTACTTTTTAAACATTGGTCATTAACCTTGTTCCCACATTGTTATACACTGTATGTTCATCGAAACACTGTGAGATGTGAGACTATGAAAGCATTAGGCTATTTAAGTGTTAAAAATATAAAAAACGCAAACCAAACATATCTCTTCATAATATTACTTTCAAATCAACGGAACTCGCCCAACCCCGTGGTAGAAAATTTACTTTAAACTGAGATATGATATTGTTGAGTGGTATTGTGGAATGAGGGTAATTTGGGTCATCTCGAGGTTATTTGCCGCCTGAACGTAAAACTCGAGATATCAAGTTACAAAAGGGATAGTTGAAAGTATCACACTAACTTACCCTATAATGTCTATTGATCCTTAACTAGCGTTAATAAATGTAAATAGCTTACATTCAAGGTTTTTCTTCCTTGTATTAGTAGGTATATATATATATATATATAATCTTTTAAGGCTTCTGAACAAATGTACAGAATTTTAAAAAAATATGAATATGTGTCCATATGTTTTTACACGTATTACTCAGAAACTACTAATCAGATTACAATTATTCTATTTTTATCGGCTTAAGTATATTTTGACTTAGAGAATAGTGGAAATTTTATAAAAATCAGTTTGGTAGTTTAAAATATAAAATAAAAAGTCGGTTTCATTTTAATTAAATGACTACTTGCTTGTAACGTACAAGCAAGTAGTAATTTAGTAAGTTAACACTATTGTTTATTTATATATCAATAAACTCTACAAACAGTGTCTAACTAGTTTATATAAATAAAGCAGTAGATAGGAAGATAAAATTTAATAAAGCATTTCGTCGTATACCACATTGGTGGTTGTACTGTCTGGTGCTAAAATCATGTTTGAAGCAATCCTCCCCTAAGGCAATAGCTACCACATTTTGTAACTGGTCCTAAGATTTATTAATCGACGTTGCGAAACAGACCCTAATGGGAAATTGTAGTCGCTTGAATTCAAAAACATAATAATAGGGTATAAGGGGTATTAGCGGAAGGAATTAGATTCCCTCCCCCCCTCCCCAAGTACAGGCAGTGAACAAAGTAGCACGTAAAAATTTGCAACCGAAATATTTTTCTCGTATAAACTTAGCTACCAGTTTTCATCCGATTAGAGATAAAACTTCGAAAAATTCTTAAATACTTGTTACATAATTTGTGTTGAAAGTATTAATATTCAATTTTAAGTAAAAATACCATAACAATTTTCTTCCCATGTTAAAGTAGCAGCCACATTTTACCCCCTTAGGGGATGAATATCGGAATATACTTAAATGCTTGTTAAATTATGCAAATTTATTCCCGCATTTTCAACCTTTAGGGGGTGAGTATTGGAAAATGCTTAAATATTTGTTTCGTTATTTGTCCTGCGAATCTTTAATACAAATTTTTATGTAAATTACCATTGCAATTTTGTCCCATACAAATTTATCCACCCCTTTTCACCACGCTAGGGTTAGAATATCGGAAAATATGTTTAAGCATTTTCCTATGTATTTAAGCATTGTGTCATTATTTGTATTAAAAAGAATTAATGTAAATTTGGCCAACCATTTTCATACCTTTAGGGGTTAAATTTAAAAAAATTCTAAAGCATATGTTACATTATTTGTATTGAAGAGAATTAGTACCAAGTTTCAAGTTATAATTACAATGAAAATATGTTTTCCCTTACAAATTAAGCCACCCCTTTTCACCCCTTAGAGGTAGTATCTCGGAAAAACGGGTAATGAGAAACGATTCAAAAATAACAAGTCGTTATTTTGTTGTAACAGGTAATCATAAGATAAATCGTATTATAAATCACCTTAACATTTATTTAAATTGCGTCAATAGTATTGATTATACGACAAGTTCCCTAACTAGAACTGTAATTCTTGAATGGCTCTAATACTATGGACGTTTTACTGTACTGTAATCCTATTTGAGTTTTAAGCAATATTGATTTAGATAATTTTATTATTTACTTATTCTTTAAATCGGTGAGTAAATTTCAAGTCATATTTCCCTAATATTTTATTAATAAACTAAATTCTGGTATAATGTAAATAAAGACATTGTCGCCTGCTCTGTCTGTTAACAATAATTACCAATGAGAAAAAAAAACTTAGTCGTAATAATGATATTTGTACCGTAAATACAGACTTTAGAAGTTGTATTAATAAAATTACGAGCGTCTTAATAAATACAAGTTGTGGATGATATTTATGAGGAGACGGCACGGTTGTGGAGAATTATTTTGAGATCAAATTTTGTGTAGTGAGAGGGTACATGGAAGGTAAGTATTTACGATAGTATAAATGCTAGTGCTCATTTATACTTAAAAGCGGACAATGGGCAATAGCCTTGAGAACTTTTACTAAGAACTTAAGCGTATACTTAAATGCAGCAAATACGTTTGAGCAACCGGATAGGATAGGTGGTAACGATCTAATTGTAACCTTCGCAACGGGTTCGAATCTTACTGCTACGATCCCTTCTGTAATTTTTGTAATGGAAATACAAAATATTACTTATATGATAAATTTAGGTTTTTACTACAATTTCTACTATTTATTGAAGTGATGCACAATGAGAGTAAAATGTGGACGTCGCAGCTTCCTTTATGCAGCATTATTGCAGTGCTTTTACAACATTTGCGACGTTAAATCAGCAAAATTTTATGAAAATATATTATCTTAACATAACATATTGTGAGAAGCGCGTCTGTTAATAACTGCGTAATTTTGTTATTAAGTAAAACAAATAAAAGGTAAAAAAGCCAAAAAAGGTGGACTGTAAATGTACATAATGGCCATCGTAATAATAATGAAATAATTCGTTATCTATACACATTGCGTCATTTTGTAATTTGATGATTGAATTTAAAAACTAAAAATACTTAAAACTTTTGAAACATTAAATTCTATTAACAACTTTGATCTACATAAACCTATTTCTACTATTGTACCCTTCATCTCTCTGAAGCGATGTCTATACTTATTTTCAATTTCTCTGAGTTAAAGAGTGAATGTCTTATCATAAATTATTTAAATCATAATTTTATTAAAAATGTTTGGTCCCCAAAATGACTCAAATTCATCGCTTTTAATGTCACTCCTCCATTAAGTTACAATTTGCAGGCGAAATTCAACAATCAAATATCGATTTATCACTCGTAATCGGATTCCACTTGTAAGTCATTGCTTAAACAAATTTTGACGATGGCGGGGAAAGTTTTATTTTATTATCAAGTTTTTATGTGAATGTATTTTTGATATCTTTTTATTCAAAGTTTTTATTTACCAACTCCATAATTTCGTACCTTGCTACTACGTCACTTTGAGTAGATTTAAAGGACATATATTGTGGATGCTATTAGGTTATACATGTAACTACCAAGCGCTGTATCCCTAGAAAAATACCATTCAATCATAAAATTATGATGAATCCAGTTAATCATACATGTTAAATTAGGCTCCCGGATATAATAAAGATGCAGACATACGTACATACGTCCGAATAATATAATTTTCTCCTTGGCTTTGCTCAGCCGAATTCTCAGTATTAAATAGTGTATCATGAAAATACATCACTTAAAAAGGAAGCTGTATGTAATTTTCGTTTATATAGAAAACTAAACCTAAGGAGATATTGATACTTGCATAAGCATTTTAATTGTTTTATATACAGATGGTACTTAAATTTTTACTAAGAAGATTTCCCTTTTTTTAATTTTTGTAGTATATTTTAATTTAAAGAATGTAATATCTGAAATGAGAGCGTTTGCTGAATCCTCAAATATATAATTATATGCGTGCTTCCAGGCCTTATAAAACAAAAAAGTCCGAAGGCTATCGTACACTTGGTGTCCTTTTGGTAAGATTCTGAAAACACACGAAGAGTACACATGCACACATATATCTACAGGCATATTACTTTGCAGCCTTGTTATAGAAAATTTCTTCCAACATTACGTGGACGGAATTGGAATAAAAATGAATCCTGTTGAAGTTAGTGATGGAGGTTCTGTCTAGCTCATAAGAATAAGATTTTTGATGTGTGCAAGCAGCACGAGCAAATTATTTTCAGCTTTAGAGACGCATAAATCTGCGCACTGAAATTGGTAGGAGAATCTGATTGAAATTAATTTTTAACGGATCACTATGCCCATCTCTCCATACATCCCCTTCTATGGTCTATGTTAGAACATTTGACATACAACTGTATGATTGTTAGACTGCACTAAAAGAAGGTGGACAAGAAACAATTACAGGAAATACTGTAAACTGAACAAATTTACACAAGAACGCATTTCGTTTGTCAAGGGTAAAGAAAAATAGTATAACAATTGTGCTGTGCTATTGTGCTGTGCTCTTTTTACGTTAACAGTTGTTTTTGTATCTTTTGTTTAACTTTCGTCGTTACCAAAATAGAGTTGGTGCCTAGCAAATCACAATGAGACACACAACTCGTGCTGTTTGGTAATGAGCAGGCTACGCAATTTCTCGAATGGTGATGACATCTGTCAGTCATTTTTATTAGAACTCGCAGGAACAGATAGAAACTGAAAATTTGTGCAATAACTAGCGTACATCGAAATAGTTCATGTTCAAACATTTTAAGGTGAAAAGATTGAGATAAAAAAATTAAGTTTTAGATATAGAAAAATATTCGTTTCATTTCTTGTACAGCGGGGGATATAATTTCAAAAGGGACTTATAAATAAGCCAATCTCTTTATTTTGGAATAAAAGTAAAGAGTATCGATATATATATATATATATATATATATATATATATATATATATATATATATATATATATCACAGTTACCACTAAAATTTGTCGTGTGGAATTTTTGAGAGATAAAAAATACTCGACCCATAACCCTCTTTTTAATTTCAAATAAATTTCTACATTTCATAGTATTGTAAAATACAGAAATTTACTTGAAGTTTACCGAAAAACTATGACGATGTCTCTAAACACCACAGTTTTGTGAAACATTCACGATATTCACACAACACTTGATTGACTACATAAATATTTTATAGCTGCCTTTTTTATTTATTTATATTTAAATTCTATTTTTCCTCTTTGTAAAGATTTATTTCTTAATAGATAATACTTTGAGCACATAGATATATTCGCGTCAAATTGTTATAACAATATTTGCAATAAAAAAATATTAACGGTGAAATGGATCAAATCATATTAAAGAAAATTAAGAAACTAAGGAAAGTTGAAATGAAAAATAATGGAATATTATTTTTATAGGACACGAAGGATTTGAGAAATGAAATTAGTACTCAATTAAATTAGTAATTATATCGTGGAAAAAAAATATACAGAAAAGAATACTTTTCTCTGTATTTTTATTTATATCGTATAATTATTAATTTAATTGAAATATTTTAAATTTAATTACAAACATAAAGCAATAATAAAATAAAGGAATAATTTATGTGTACTGCCATGTGACTGCCATGACATGATTAACTTTGACTATTTTAATTATCATCTGTGTATACAACAAGGTTTGTCTGAGCTGATCAAGGGTAAAAAAGTTATTGAAAAATCAGGTTAAAGAAATATCAAAATATTCATAAATCCAACGATTCAAATAGACGCATGACTGTGGAAAAATTCAAGTTATAACATTTTTTTTCTAAAGATCATATCATGTAACATCAAATAGTTTAAGATTAATTTTCTTAAAATTGAAATCAATTAAACTTACTCTTAATAATGTGTTAAACTAATATAGTCAGGCAATGTCCAAAAAACTTTTTAATAAGTAAATAAACACTGAAAAAACTTTCCGAAAATTTTTAATATTCTTTTTATGAATATTCCGTCATATTTTCGCTTCTTATGTTATTTTTCCTATTACGATTTTTATATGTATCTGTATTTTCTCCAGCATCCGCTTTGAATTCAATCATTATTGGCTGTACTTTTAATATTGAATTGAATGCGCTACGTGACATATCCTGTTATGAGTCTCTTTGAACTGTCTCTAATGAAAATATTTGATTTTTTTTTATATGTCACTATGCTGAAAGGAGTGTCATGTGTGTAGGCAGGTCGTGTTCGTGCAAGTGACTATATGAGTTTCTTTATTAGATTTTAACAAAAGAGGAACCGTTAATATCAGTACATTTTTCCAAGTAACATATGATATATGACCTTCAAACCAAATAAAAATGTCGCTAGCAATAAATGAAAAAATACACACGTGTATAATATGGTATCATCATAACGAGCTTGTTTAATTAGAGACATCCAACAATATACAACAACGAATTTATTTGTCAGGGGGCAGAAAGGAAGAAACGATAAATAATTAATAAAAAAAGAGTAAATGGCCTATAGAGGAACTGTGAGTTTTTATTACTTTAGATAAATAACTAGGCTTCAGAAATTATTGTAATAATAATAGTAAATAACAAACTTTCGCCAGTAAATACTTATAGCTTAGTTGGCCGGTCGCGCACACGTCCGCAGTTCACATATTTTATCGCAAGAGGACTTCTCTAAGTGCTCTTTCATTTTGGTGTTTTTGCTTTAAGTTAACGAATTTTTTTTCTTTACTTTCATTATTTTTAATAGTTGGTTGCTTAAAATTAATTTTGTAAATAATAAATTGTCTTTGGCTTTAAGTTAACAAGATTCACGTTTGAGATAATTCTTTTAATCTCAAAATTTATAAGGTGTGGGCAGTATCTTGTAGATAAATAAAGAAACAAATTTTTTATCTCGGAATAGAATTTATTTATCTTTTGTAATAAAAAAAATCCCCATTGGGCCTGTCAAATTACTTGTCCTTTTTCCAATACCATTTACAGAGAATTTCATTGTATAATATCGTAGGTGTATGTATAATTACAGACTAGCGCGTCAGCCTGTAGTTTTATTGATAGAAGTAGCTGTAACTTTAGTAATTTTAAAAATAAAAAAGTCTTTTAAACTTTAAACTTTCAATAAATCTTATAAAAAGGGATCTGCCTGTAAAAAATGATACCATTTTTTATTTACAATTTTGATTTTTGTTATGGTCTAAATTTATTTTAAAAAATGACGTTTTCTTCCATTTGTCTGTGCCTATGTGTTTTAACAAGGACGCAATAGAAGTTTGAAACCTCAACTTATTTTGGTGCCTTTTTTTCTACCGCTTGATTAACTATAAGAATAGAAACTTATTCATTTTCATAATGGTTTGTCAAATGATTTAATTTTTATCAACAATTTCCCACACACCTCCTCTTTTTGAAGTCGGCTTGATTTTCGACCTCCGTTTTATAAGTGTTTTCTTGCCACTGCTTTATGCTATTTTTGACATTTAAGTTTTAAGTTTTTTTGATATCGTTTTTAATTTTTCTTAATAGCTGTATTATTAAAGGTGCGGTTGATAAATATGTTTCCATTCATTAGTTATTATATAATTGCCTGTTTACTAGTTATAATTAAATAAAGTAAACTTTGATGTATTATATATTTAGATATGTTAATATTAGAAAAATTATCCAGTCTCTGAATAATAAAGGAAAAAAAACGATGAATGTGCACTTTGGGTTTTATTTTTGCCTTCTTCACAAAAATAATATGGTGTAACGAGAAAACTTTTAATAAAACCTAATGAGATTAATAAAATTGTATGCATTTAGTATTTCGGTACCTAGATATTGGTATATCCTCCGATTTTTATTCATAAATTTAATGAGAAAATTTAATCACCTTCAAAACCATAAACCCAAAGTCACCTGTTTACGATTCCCTAAATGCTTTATTAAGGTAATAATTTCAACGTACATAATTACACAAATTTAATTAAATATATAAGTAATAAATAATTTAATTAAATAATAATTTAATAAAGGCGAGAACCCTTTATATATTATATATATTTACCCTGTATCTTAAAATATTGATTAAAATATGATTTCATTTGGACGGGTTATTGCATTTTAATAATGTTGCTTGTGATACAAAAATATATTATGTTTATATGAAAATCTATTACCTAACGGTTAAAAAAGAATCCTAAAAATATTCCGTTTTTTTATTTTAAGGAAGAGAATCGTAAAAATATTAGGATAATAAATTTTTCCATAGTAATTTAAATAACATAAGTTTTGCGGCTTTAAACCATTAATATCATAATGACTTTGTTGTTTGTGGGATAAAAATAATATTTAGATATAAAATAACAACAATAAATTATGTTAATTGTTTAATTATAATATGTGTTTCATAATAGTGGTAGTAACATTTCAAGTAATAGATATTACGAAGAATTAAAAATAATATGTCGATTGCAAATCACCTAAGCACTAACACGAGTATTATTTGTCACTTTCTTGTTAATATTTTTAAAGGTACTTGTTTCATTTCCGTCATACCACCATCAATGAATATTTGTTCAAATTTATTCTGTTTGCTCTGTTGTAAAAAACTATAATATCTTATATCTTATATCCAATATCCTAGTCAACAAAATTTAAAC
Organism: Druceiella hillmani; assembly: GCA_039881145.1. Classification (NCBI taxonomy): domain Eukaryota; kingdom Metazoa; phylum Arthropoda; class Insecta; order Lepidoptera; family Hepialidae; genus Druceiella; species Druceiella hillmani. The sequence goes on from JAYKKI010000104.1 coordinate 394,050, forward strand.
CTTTTTTTGTATTGAATATTTCCTAATTAAAATAGTAAATATTAATAATCCCAATTAATAAGAAACACAAGCAATATTATAAAATTATGAGCCAACGTAATAAAACATTAATAAACAATATAATTCTGAGTCATAACTTAAAGAGGAATAACGGAACGCCTCATCGAATAAGTTGCTATTTCATATATGATATCTAGATTCTCTGAAAATATGTATATATATATATATATATACACATATATATGTATATATATATATATATATATATATATATATATATATATATATATATATATATATATATAGCGCACATAACATCAAGCATTATAGGTTAAGAGTATTCAGAGAAAGTATAAAGGAGTAAATTATGGATGGGAATTTAATCTGCAGTTTATGAAATGTAACATGATTTAGTTATATTTAGAAAAAGGAAATATAGAGGAAATCACCTTTAAAAAAATTAACAAGTGTTATAGGTTATATCTATCTCAAAAAGAAAAATAAATGAAGGTATATAACTTTGAACAAGACGTATTTTATTTTAAATATTGAGAAATAAAACAACTAATATCAAGATAACTCACAAGTAATAAAAAAGTCAGAGCATTTTTAGACATTTCGTTCCAATAGTATCACATTTCAGTACAGTAACCTTCATTTATTGAAAAGGAATAAATATATAAATTTTTTAAGATAAATATTTGTTTAGGTGTCGCAGCGCAGTGATCAAAAGCAAAAGATTTATAAATTTTATGATACGGACGAAGATCAAAGTTAAAATTCTAGTGCCGGGAAAACCTCGAATAGGCCATGAGTATTTATTATACTTATTTGCATATAAGTATGATATGAACTGTCAATAATAAAAGCAAATGTAACTTGGAAATTTTTTGAACATCACTTCAAAGGTTATGTAATAATTTTTTAGAACGAGAGGCTAATAACCGATAATAATTTAAATGCACGAAGTATATGACTTACGGCTGATTAAAAGAAGACAAGATGATTATACTTCCAGGGTGTTTTAAGCTCTCAAATTCAACTTCGAGAGTTTTGCGTTAATATTGACGAAATAACCAAATCAAAGACTTGGACGTTATTTTTTCCACATCAGGTTAATGATAGATGTAAAGTTGTTCTTATAATATAAAAAGTATCTTCCGTTTGTTTTAAAAAATTAATTTCATTTATATTTTTATATATTCAGGGAACATAGAGCAATTTGATAACTGTCTCTTTTAAATTTATGATTAATACAAGGTGCTTAACCTTTAATTAATACGTCAAACACTCTTGTGTTAAAAACTTTAGTTTAATTAATTATTCAAGTATAAAAATCCTTTTGGATATAATTAATTTTATGACGGTGAATAATTATTAACGGTGAAATTATTAACGGTATTTGCAACGTATTAATTACTCTAGGCGAGTACAGAATCGTATGGCTCGATTTTGTTTCATAAAAAAATTATATGAATAAGCTTAAAACTTTTTTGTAGATTTGATTATCTTACACGATTCTTTGAAACATTATTTTGAAGTAGTTTAACTTATTTAATTCAAAGAGATATATCTATTAAAAGAGATATATAAGAGATATATAAAGAGATATATAAGAGATATATAGAGATATATCTATTTTACAACCTATTTATCAACAGATCATATTATTTATGATATATACTATATATTCTATAGAACAGAGGACAATCTGAAGCTGTATTTGATAACTTTCATTTTGTAATTATTAGCAATTGTCTGATGATTGTCCTAATTTTCATAGCCTTTTTATTATCTTGTTATATTAATGTAATGAGCTATAATAATTTATTTCCTTTAATTCAAGAGTACTTTTACGGCTTTATTTTGCAACTGAAGACAATATTTAGCAATATATATATTAATTTTCAATTTTTAATTAGAAGCAATACCATTATACCCTTGAACATTACATTTTCATGGCCTATATTATATCGTGTTATATTATTCAATGTAGCTATAACAGCTTATCTTCTTTGATTCAAAAGTACTTCTGTGGTTCTATTTCGAAAAACACGCAATCTGTATCAATATTTGATAGTTTTATATTAAAATTGAACAATGCTCCAAATTTATGCGACGTATGCAATATTTTCATATATTATTTGAAAAAACTTTAACTCGAAAACATACTCCTTAGACTTCGTTCATTTAAATTGTTATCTCTTATTAGCCTCTCGTTCTAAAAATTATATTTGCTTTTTTATTGACAGTTCATATCATAATTGTGTTATGTGTATATAAGCTTAATGTTGTGTGCGCTATATATATATATATATATATATATATATATATATATATATATATGTGTATACATATATATATATATATATATATATATATATATATATATATATATATATATACATATATGTATATACTTAAATATTTAGACTCAGAATTACATTGTTAATTAATATTTTATTACGTTGGCTCATAAATTTAAAATATCGCTTTGTTTCTTATTAATTGAAATTGATAATATTTACCATTTTAATTGGGAAATAATTAATACGAAAAAATGTTTAAATTTGTGGACTAGAATATTAGATATAACATGTACAAATATTCATTCTTTGATCATATTAATATTATTTGCGGTTTTCTTGAAATCCGTGGTATGACGGAAATGAAACAAGTACCATTAAAAATATTAACAACAAAGTGGCCTTTTATGCAAAAAATGTCTTTTACACGTGAAAATTGCTGCATAACAAATAATTCTTCGTAATATCTGTTACTTGAAATGTGGCTACTACTATTATGAAACGCATATTATAATTAACCAATTAACAGAATTTGTTGTTGTTATTTTATTTCTAAATATTATTTTTATCCCACAATTAACAAAGTCATTAAGATGTTAATGGTTTAAAGCCGCAAAACTTATGTTTCTGAAATTACTATGGAAAAATTTATTATCTTAATATTTTTGCGAATCTCTTCCTTAAAATAAAAAAAATGGGTGTAGCTGTGTCATGGACACGGCCGTGTGTTGTACGTGAATACGTCTATGTAACGTGTTATATTTTTAAAATAAAACATTTTTATTTACGTATTTAGGATAAAAGCAAGGAAACAAATAATTATTGTGTTACAATAGCGTATAGGCCGGCATTATATATTTTTGATAATATTTTTTTATTCTAACACCTTATTATATTCACTGTCACTACTTTAAACTAATGTTTTATATATAATCGATAGATTTTGACGATATATGACGAATAAAATTGAAACGAACATCGTAGCTTTTCCGAATCAAAAGTTATGCTAATTACAAATATCGATACGCAGCAAAATAACCTCAAAATGGCGGCGCTTCCCCCTCCACCGCGCGCGATGCATCAATATTATCGTAATGAATTCTCTGATCCTTTAGCTATCTAGTGGCATAATTTAATTTTTGATGTAGAGGATAGATTAGAAACTGCATCACCAAACTCTATCCCCCAATTTGTTTATCATTAGGTTTTGTGGATTGCCCCCGTATGGTAGCAAATTTAAAGATGTATTCACGTCAAAACGGAACATTTTTAGGATTCTTTTTTAATCGTCAGATAATAGATTCAAATACAATCATAATATATCTTTGTATCACAAGCAACATTATTAAAATGCAATAACCCGTATAAATGAAACCATATTTTAAACAATATTTTAAGCTACAGAGTAAATATCGCAAGGGTTTTCGCATTTATTAAAAATTAGAGTAATTACGTACGTCGTAATGATTACATAATAAAGCATATTGGGAATCGTAAACAAGTGACTTTGGATTTACGGTTTTGAAGTTGATTAAATTTTCTCACTAAATTCGTAAATGGAAATCGAAGGATATATGAACTTTAAATATACTGTCAGCTATAAATGAACTTAAAATATACTGTCAACTCCTCTACGAGCATTATTGATTAGTATGTTTAATTTTTGTTTTCAGAAAACAGTTTGGCAAAATCTGTATTTAGTTTTGTCTTGATAACGAATACTTTGGTAATAATACTATTTATAAACTAATGTGATAAGAAATAAATTTTAATTAAAAAATGCAAGATTACTCTGCAAAAATTAAGCATACTAATCCATAAAGCTCGTAGACTCAATAGTTGACAGTATATTTGAAGTTCATTTAGAGCTATGGCTATACTTCTACATATTTATATGTACACACACATACACACACGTATATATATATATATATATATATATATATATATACATGTGCGTGCGTGGGTACGTGCGTGCGTGCGTGCGTGTGTGCGGGCGAGCGTGCATGCATGAATGCGAGCGGATGCTGGTGCGCGCGTGCGTGCCTTCGTTCATGCGTGCGTGTTTGCGTGCGTGCGTGCTTGTGTGTGTATGTAAAAGTCGAGAACTCGTGAGTAGTATAAATATTTAAGATAAGAAACAAATGTCACCGCGAATTAATTAAATGAAATCACTTTAGCGATTTTTTAATATTGTGCGTGCGGCTATGTATACGGATATAACTATTCGATATTTAAGAATATAAAAAAATCCATTTCCGTCTGCAAGAGAGCGTTAAGAATTAGCGATAAATTTTATCCAAAACATAGAATTAGGTTGACATAAATAACGTAAAATTTAAGTTACCTAATTCCAAGCAGTGTCCAATTTTTTCAGCAACAAATATTTGCTGTGTTATATTTTAAACAATTAAAATTTAAACTGAACTAAAAATAAAGCACACTAACCCGCATCAAGAGCCAATACACAAATATATCGAATATATTTGGCATTAATTTAAAATTTGGCATTAAAATTTGTAGAAATTCATTATTCACAATTAAATGAAACTACGTGATGTAGTATTATTTCTACTTTCTTTAAGTTCTTTACCACGACCTAAGATTCGTTGTATTACAACATCTTCAGGTGGGCTATTAGCAAAGATTAACTCTTAGGAACATCCAATAGCATTTATATGTTTCAAGTACAATAGCGGAAGCCTAGTTTGTGTGGGTTTACACACTGATTTTGTTATATATAACAGTGGGAAACCCACTGTTAAAGGTAATCATTTTGAATATTTATGTAAATTAATAATTTTATTTTGTGAAACAAAGACTTCTTATGAATTGATTCGTTACTTAAATTGTTCAACATATCAGTTGATAAATAGTCAAACAGAAAAAAGGATCGTGACAATATATTAATTTTTTTTATGATCTTACAAAATATGAAAATATTCAAAGCAAAGAAATTTTAAAAATTATCTCACTGTAACACTATTAATGGGCTGGAAGCTTTTATCGAAATTCCACATTCTATAAGAAACCTTTGAAATTTCAGAAATTTTCTTACTTTTTGGAATAAATAAAAGAGACTTTTTTATACATACAATATAAGGCTATATTTCATGCCTATTCGTTATGTAGTCGTGATACAGAATCGATTAATTTGAGTGAAGGATTGAAAAATCTAGATATTTTGAAAATAATGATGACAAACTTCTAAACTATGACTTTTGCATAAAAGTACACATGACCACAATTTCGATACCATTTGAGATATCACGATGAAACAAAAAGTAAATCGGTTCCAAGTTTACAAGGCTTTAGCTTCAGTACTGAATTGAATTCGTTCGTAAAGACAAACTGACAGATATATTTTAAATATTAGATTAATTTTATTAATTAAATATGCGAATAAAAATGTATTTAAAAGTAGAATACGTGAAAATTAAAGAAAGACACCTCAGTATTACTGTATTGATTGTAATTACTTACATTATATTGCACCGATTTTTTTCGATAAAAAGTTGAAAACTTCTAATTGCCAGCAATTATTTAAAATTTTTGAAAAAAAACTATTTTGGTCGAATTGCATGAATAATATCTATCTCAGTTGCGTTTTCCGATATGCGCTTTTTTAATTAAATACGTGTTTTTATACAATGCTTGGAATAAATTAATGATTTGTAAGTAGTTCATTATCTCCACGTTCATGTAATATTCACAGTAACATTTAATTTGAACATAGATCATTTTTTGAAATAATATAAAATAGTCATTGGATTGACTTTGAGAGAGCTTCATCGAGATAATATTTTTAGTTTTGTTATCTGGCTTATCTCTTTAGGGCCTATAAATTATTTTTGTATGTCAAAATTATCTTAGATTGGGTTAATAGTAAGTTATACCTTATTGTGAACTTTAATTTGAGTCACTGCTTTGGTCTCAATTTTTATTATTTATTCATAAGCATCTTATATTTCTTCAATAGTTTTTCAATAATATTTTGAAAAATAGATAAATACCATCAAAAATGGAAAAAATTCAAACTTTTAATAAATTTAGGGTAGTGTTTGTACAAAATCTTTCAAGATTCAAACGAGTAATGTACGTTCCGGTGGAAAATTTCGTAGCGCTGTTTAAAATATATATTGCGCCGTCCTTTGATATAATGTATCTAACATTATACTTTTATTTAATTACTTCGCGTAGTAAGTACTTTGCACGCGTACTTATTCAGTCATATTTAATTTTTTAAAATATTACATTCACATATCTTTGGATGGATTAAACCAAATGTGATAAATAAAATTAAATGTTACTTCAAGTAGGGGTAATGTAAATGTTACTTCAAGTAGGATAACTCCTATAAACTTTCTCCAATCTCTGAAAAACACTGCCATATATCATTATATTTTATACTACCTAAATTAGAATATCAAATTTATGACGATCTGGCACTTTTCTTACGAAAGTTTCCCAGTGTTATTACTGTCTGCTTTGTTAAACTGCATAGTGAAGCAAAATAAATTCCACAAATGAGCTTTCCTAGGCCGAAATCCTTCCATTGAAAATTATATACGCGATTGGAAAATGCCTAAGAGTATATTTCTCCGCAGCAACGTCGAAGACATACGATGCAAATTTCAATCAAAGAACATAAATTAAATTGTGGTCAACTTAATATATTATGGTTGAAAATAATGATTATTGAGTTATATTACGGTATACATTTCAATATATAATTCAATATATAATGGGGTTATATTGTGGTATGAGATCAGTTTTCTATTAGGATTCTTAACCGTAAATCGATCGTAATTTGTTATCTTTTGTTTTTCAGTTTAATTTTGCCACGCAGTCGTGTTTTTCATTATTTGTTTTTTAATTGTATCTTTATAGCGACGACGCATAATTTTTAAAATTTAATTTTTTCTTTTTGTTATAAGAAATACGTAGAAATTAAAATACGTAAATTTAAAGCATTGTGTCACTGAACTAAAAGTAACTATATAATATAAAACAAAGCATTCTTATCTGCCCTTCATTTCTACGAGTGGTTTTTCATATAATGGCTATTATTCAGTTTTCTTTGAGAGATCCATATCCACCTCTTATCGTCGACGCCCAATAGTCCATGTTAACACAAATAAGACGAGAATCATATGCTGAAATGACAATAGTGCTTAGAGATTTTTATCCGTTCGAGTTACTCACACGCGGAAGTGTCCTTTCGCGTAGAAGGAGTAGGGAACAGGTTCCCTCTTGACTTGGGCCGACCGGCTGATTAAGCTGTAGTTTTTAACTGGCCAAGGCCTGTTATTTATTGTTGTTATTACAATTATTTCTGGTAGTCTAGTTTCTTGTATAAAATCATAAATATAGATTATATAAAACAGGTAACATATTATCCGCCTTTTCGTAATTTGTAATTTTTCCTTGGATGTACTACGATAAATATAAGCATTTTTATATATTTTTGGAATTTGAAGATAATAGAACACCCAATAAGTTTTTGTTATAAATTGAATAAATATAAGCGTCATTTTTTTAACGGCGTTAACCCTGGCTATGGCGACGAAACCACTCAACCAATTTTAATGAATAAAGTAACACCTCACCGATTCTAAAGTTACTTTATTCATTAAAATTGGTTGAGTCGTTTCGTCGCCATGAGATTTTAAAGAAACTGATATATTTGAATCCTAAACACATAACCTTTTTGCGCAGTCGTGTGAAAAATAAAATAATGACCAAATTCCACAAACTTACGTCCTTTTAATTTGGTCACTAAACAAATTTTTAAATGTTTATGTAATTTGTAATCTCCTAAAATGTTGTCGGTTTTACCATGTAGTTCTTTTCGATTTGTTGGATTACTTTTTAAAATTCCGTTAGAGCTAAGTAACAAAAACGAAACCTTTATAACTTCATCCTGTTTGTATGTCCGTCTGTCGTCAATCTTTATGTCCCAACAATTTTACTCGGAGTCTATTAGCGCTATATAGATAAAATTTGGATGGCAGATATCTTTTAGGAATGTCTGTAAAATGGAATTATTAAAAAATTATAATAGTGGTGGTATTTCAAACATGTTACTAAGGGATGAAAAAAAGACAATGCACATAGTATGTGGGATATTGTTAGGTAGGTTTTAAAAATGATATACGGGTTCCAAGATAACTTTTTATTTAAGCAATAATTGGTGAAATATGCGCTTTTAAATTCTTAAAAATTTATCTACGCCCTAAATTTTTAGCTAACGTATGTAAAATTACACAAAAAAATTAAGGTAGTAGGATTTAAAACAAACTTTTGTTGTGCTATTTTTTGAGAAATGGGATATTTTCAGTACCGTTCGCAGCAACAACTTTGTTTTTCACAGTGTGTTTAGGAAATACAAGTTGATAAGTTTAACATTGTTTGATGCTAAGGAACTGTTTACACTTGGGTGCAATTTGCACTTGGGTGGTTTTTTCTATTATTAATGTGTACCTTTTTTTTACTTCATTTTGTTTTTTTTACATAAACTCTGTGTAACCTATTATTATTAACAGAATTGCGAACAAACTGGCAAATATCAGAAGTTAAAAACTTTCCTCATTTAATGTTAAAAAGATAATTTTTTGTGGGGCTCTATATGTGAATCACCAAAACGTTGAGGTCAAAGAGAAAAATCCAAAAGGAAAGTCTTTATTTTCCATCCTTTTTCCAGCTCTATTCATAGTTCGCCCCCCTCAGTGCCTAGGGTGAAGATGGCGCTAGGTAGGGAGCATCGTGATCTATTGATGTCATTATATTAGAATATTTAATTTTTGTTTTTAAATAATTTATAAAACTTAAAAGATATATTAAAATTTTTTGTTTTCATAAATTTTATTTTTGTCTAAAATTTAAATAAGTCCAATTTTAATAAAGTGATTGTAGAAATCATTCTATGTCATCTAATTTCCTAAGTCTATAACAAAAACAAACATCAAGTGTACAGCAAACCAGGACGCATTTACAGAGGAATAGGAGATCAATGATTCAAAATCGTTTAAAATTGACTATGCTTCTATATACATAAGAAGACATTAGATTTAATGGACTAATTGATTCAAAGAAATACCAAGTGTCCAGAAGAAACTATATGAAAGAAATTATTTTGTCGCAACTTTATGAAAAAGTAAAGAAAATAATTAAAACAAACTCGTGTAGGGTTGAAACGATTTCAATATCCATTAAATAGTGGACTTATATGGACAATTTAATTAGCTTTTTGAGCTTTATTGGTCACCGGCTTGATGAAGGATTTTCTGTTCAACATAGTGATCTTCAAATTGATAGAGTAGCTCACAGCAGTCAATATTCGAATTCACCTGGAAGATATGATAAATATGTGGAAATTGATTTGGCAATTCATATGATAATTAGAGATAGTAGACCTGACAGAGTAAAAATAGTTAACGAGTGCCCCTACATTGGAAAAAAGGTGTTTCATATATACATTACAACTGACTATTAGTAATTCATAGAAAGTTCATAAAAAAGTCAGTGAAGCTGTGACATTGGTAAAATGTGTTATTATTAATTTTAGCTTCTCAACTCAGTCTTAAGAAAAGTTGATCCAAATTCAGAGTAAACTCAATTTGCTAAAACACAAACCCGAAATGGAATATGTTTTACATAAGCGAACCTTCAAGAACAAAAGAGAGTCCTGTCATTATATATTTTCAAAAGTGTGGCACAACGAATCTCCATACCTTAAGTAAGCATCTATGGCTAGTTTTGAAACGGATTACAACCTTGTTACAACCCCTTGAAGAGATACAAATTATTAGAAGCTCCACATTTTCTTAAATATCTGAATTTTACTGAATTTTAATGCATATAAAAGACTTTTTATAGTATTGTATACACAGCAGGTTTGCCCTGATATATCCAAAATGAGACATATTTCGTAGACAGAACTCGGATACAGATTCGAAAGTATACCTACTGGAAAGAAAACTTCAATAGAAGTTTTCTTTCCAGAAGAATCTGAATTAATAAAAATACAATTATTAAGAGCACAAATAAAAAGAAGCGATGTGTTTGAAAGTATCAACAGTAACAATGAGGAACATATACAACCATTAAAAATTTATAGAAAATTTCTGCAACTTTATGGAACTACTACGAAAAGATTGCTTTCTTAAAGCAGGCAGCAGTGTCCAAAAAAATCCTAAAATCCCGATTCCAAATAAAATAAATTTAAAGGAAAAACTACGATAACACAATCTTAGTCTATTCGCATGGTGGACAAAATACAAAGAAAGGTACATGAACATGGCTGGTGTAACTAACATTTTTTATCTTCTCTTGCTTCTTCTATGTACAGCAAACATCCGTTTTTCGAGGCAGGAAACGTTTATGAAGAAAAACGTAACATACTTTTTAAAAAGAGAGATAGTAGAGTTTAGTTTTCCTTCATCGCAATTTATCTCACATCAATTTTAAGTACTAATGTTGAGTATCTGGTACGTTTTTTTGTAGTTTAAGGTTAAAATTATTCTTGGTTATTTTGCGATGCTAGGTATATGCCATAAATTATTTTAATATAACGTTGATCTTATGTTTCATGTAAGCTCCTTGTTAATTAGAAGTTTTTTATCTTGTTCCATTCAAGTTACCCTAACTTTCATGTTATTAAATGCTTTATTCTTTTGATGTTTTATTCTTGCCAATGTTGATGTTTTATTCTTTTTGACTAAAATATTAATGTTAGAGTTTGACATCCACATCAGGATAATTAATCAAATTAAATACTCGCTACGTTAAGATTTTATTGCAAAGTAATATGTAATTCAATAACATAATGCTAAACATTCGCTAATAATTCGACAATTTAACCGAATATTCGGTCGAATACGAACATAGAAGCATATGTCGAACATGCCAAATGCAGAATATTTCCCGAACATTCGGCCCTTCCCTAGTTTAGAGTAACGTGTGAAGCACCCAGTAGTAAGGCTCGGAATTTAACGTCTTGTATGTTATTACTTTTTATCGTCTGCCTTTGTGTCATGCATGATGACAAAAAAGGGGACAAAGCTAATTTAAAGTATGAAAAATTAGTGAAAAATTTTAGGAAATTACAAATACATAAATACTGAAAAGATAGAAATGCAATAAAAACAATGTTATGTAAAATTACTGTCGCAAGCTGTATGTGAAATTAACTGAATTCTTATCATTATCTTAAAAGGAAAATTATTCTAAGTTTGATGCTGTGAATGGATAACGAGATGAAATGGACAATAAAAACATCATGTTAATACTTAATTACGAAAATTTACAATATTTAATGTTTTAAGATTTCAAACTTTGTCCACGTGGACCAACCAAACACGTCATATTATTTATTAAATATCTACTAATATTAGACTATTAGTATATCTAATATTAGAATATGATGTTGCTTAATTTTTACCAGCCAAACACGTCACATTATTTATTAAATATTTACTAATATTAGAATATGATGTTTCTTAATTTACAATTTAAAATTTATCTTTTAATAGCCATCACTGTGACCCAACAAACTTAATATTGATATACCTACTTTATTTCTTTTAGGCAGAAAATGTCAAAAAATATAATTGGAAGTTTCAAATGATCTTCAAAACTTTGCAGAATAAAACAATTTTACATGGTAAATAAACCGATAGTCGAAGAGCATTAATTGGTTTTAACCGTGTACTTCGTTTATGGCTGTAAAAATTATTACCGATAAAATATTCGCGCTTAGTAAAGGCCAACATTTTAAATGAAAGATGGACAAGTAAAGTAGCTTTCGGGAGACTAAAATAAAATAGAAAATGTGTGGAATGACCTACGAAAAGATAGATCGACGACGTTTAAATAATAACATGCAAGCTATGAATGGAAACGGCTACAGAGAAGTATGGAAAAAACTAGGAAAGACCTATATGTCTCTGATCAAAACTGTCAGAAATAAAACAGAAATAAACTGTCAGAATAAAGTTTTTGAAATAAAACGTGTTGCCATCGATTTATGTGTGTTTATATACACACCCACACACATATGTATATATGTACTATTTTTTGTAAATCGTTTGTGTTTAAAATTTCTCTTTATATGGCCCTTTTTGAGTTTTCAGTTTTTTGATGTTGAGGGATTATTTTTCGATCAGTCGCGTTTGATATAACTAAGAGAAGCATGACGTTGACAAAAATTGAAACGAAAACTTCACTGGAAAAACATACTTTTTAAGGGACCTACATTTTAAATAATTTTTTTATAATAAAATGATTACAACTGGAAATTATTTTTGTTAAATATCCCAACAAATAATGAATTGAAATTATAACAGTTTGATTGGAAATTTCATAATAAAATGAAAAGGTGATAGTTTTTATTTAAAAAAAAATACATCATAAATTAAACACTTTAAATAGAAGTAGTAAAACATATTTTAGTTTTTATGCGACCTTTCTTTTTGATTGAATTAAAATTTTTCAACAATTTCATAAATTTTCATATTTTGTAAATTTTTATTTTACCTTGTTTAATTGCTTTAATTTACTTTTTGTATTTATAAAGTTAGTAAAACAAAGTTAAAACAAACAAATTTGAAGACGGTACTATACTTAATGTTATTAATAAATGAAATGATCCGCCATATTTTTATAATTTGGGTTCTCAACATGGTTTATATATCAATTGATTACACAATTTGGCATTATGTTTCTCAATGTTCTCATATGAATAACATATACACGCTTGTTTTTAGTTTATCAGTTCATGTTAAAGAGTTCAACACATCAGTTCATGTTCAAGAAATAAGATACAACGGGTATTTTGGAATAAAAAGCGAATAAGGTATTTTTGCAGACAAAACGCGTTTCATTTTCGTCTTTGATAGAATTCAAATATAATATTTCTCAACAAATGGCGTTGATGCTCCTAGGATTATCGATTAAATATAGAAAATTGTTCAAAATGATTGAAAAATAAAATCTTAAAATATTCATGTACAAAATATAGCATTTTTTAATTGGGAACCTATTTTTACACTTCGGCTTTTAATGGGTTTAAATATAATTTTCCCTTTGATAATTTTTCAACTGATTGTATTATTTTTTCAACTGTATCAACCCTCAGAAGCACACGCGTGCGCACACGCGTATATGTACACCCACGCAAACACATGCGCATACGCACACGTGTTCACACAAATGGTACAAGAAATTTTTATATTTAGGTTATTCGAGTGCAAGAAATTTGAGAAAGAGACAATTCACTACCATGTTAAACAATTATCATGTTAAAAACACTATTTACTTATATACAAACACTATTTACTTTCTGAAAGTAATTATTTATAAAAATATAAGTCTTTGTTGCCTATTAAACTCAATTTATTGCATTGTAATAATTAGAGAAGTTACGTTTTGGAGAATTGAATAATTTCATTTGAATTATCCGAGATATGATTATTATTTTCCAAGGAAAACCTTCCATGCTTCCAGACTCTCTATTATTACAAATAACGAGACCTTCGGGTATATCGTATTACAGTTTTGAACTATCAAAATAAAAAAATTATATTATGATTTTGTAGTACAATAATTCAAAGTCAAAGTATAACAAGAACCTGTAAAGCTGATTCTTGTTATAAATTTCTTTTGAATTATTGTATTGAGTTTGTTTAATTCATTTCAGTGGAAACTTTGCACTATGTTGTTGTGTATTGTGGAATTTTCTTATTAAATGAATTTTACGTATTGGATTTTCCCTGGAAAGTTGTTATGTGCACGATTTCGTAATTTTCCGCTAATTTATATTGCTAGTATAACTCTTGATTAATATTTTATGTACTTACGTAAAATGGAGTTCCGAACATTTTTTTTCTTATATGAATTTATGAAATGGAATGGAATAAATGAAATCAAATTATTTGTTAACTTAATCCCGCTTGTTTGATTCTATAAACATTCTCAAAGTATTCCAAATGCGACTTCTGCTACAAATCCTCAACGTTTTATTCCGGATCGCATCCTTAATTGTTATCATCCTACCATTATGCCGGAAGATTTAATTAAGCAACTAGGCATTGAGGGAAAAACTTTAATAGAATAATATTTTGACAGTTAGGTGTAGTTAAATAGTACTATGTTATTGCTACTTACACCAAATATGTATATACCATATGTGCCTATGTATAATTACTAATTGTGTAATGTCTAATTACTGTAAATAAAACTATGAAAAAAGCAAAGTTTTTATAGTCGACGTAAAGGTTGAAAATAAACTTTAATGCTGATGCTGAAGGCAAGCAACTTATTCGTGACACGGGTCCTCGAGGATCTTCATCACATAGAAAGGAAGCGAGCAAAAAATAATGACGGTTTAAAGGAAAGAATCAATGACGTCAACTATATGAAGGAAGAGTAGTAGCTAGATTCACCCCCCCCCCTGTGAAGTAATGCCTGACGGCTGTTCCACGGGGGATACAGAGGCCGAAGACAATACACGCACACACACATACACATATGCGCATATACAGACAAACCCACGCACATATATATATATATATATATGTATATATATATATATATATATATATATATATATATATATATATATATATATGTCTGCGATTCATTTGCTGTTTTTTTTCTTTTTAATTAAATAATACAAAATATAGAGTGACAAACGGACGGATATACCGACACGACGAAATTATGAGTGTTCCGTGTTGGCTACCGGAAAGGAACCTTAAAAACATTTTACAAAGTATAAAGAATTAATAAAGACAATAATGGTTGTAAAAGTTTTATTATAAGTTATATAAAGTTTTATTATATATAAAAAGTATAAAGACAATAATGGTTGTAAAAGTTTTATAAATTTTTTTACTCATTCGAATTATTTCCAACAGGTAAAATATGCATTAAGAAATATCGGGCTGTTTGCCTGTTTGAATAAAATCAATTTTTAAGCAACTAATTTTTATTAAATTATACCTCTTATGTGTCGTTTTTTAAAATAAATATCATTTTATATACCCGTTAATAAAGCAATAAACATAACGTTAGATTACGTAAACTCATGTGCTCTCCGGCAATACCCATTCTTGGTATTAAAAATATCTAAGGACGGAAAATTTAATTAATATATACGTAATGGAAGAACGTAAATATACTTATTCATATATCGAGCTTATTTAGCGATAAAAGTTTGAACATGAGCTATCGTTATATTAAAATATTAACGTAGAATATAACGAACTAATATTTACACAGTTACGTATATATTTATCTGGAGGCGATTATGGCATAATTAAAATATTATATATTGAGGACTTTATTTACCAAGGTGGACTCAAATGCTCTGACACTGACTCTGAAAATTATGAAGTGCAGCAAATGATTTTCTACATTTAAATTAACAATAATTTAAGTATTAATATGGATATGAAACAGGACAAAAAGAAAACAGAAAAAGGAATAAATGAAAGGAAGTTATTATTCGGGAATCGAAATGGAAATACCATTTTCAAACTAGTTTTAAAAACGAATAACAACTATGGTTTTTAATGCCCGAATTGAGTTTTTCCTGGAGTATGGCGGCGTAAATGTTCATTAAGTAGTTATCTAAAACGTTAGACGTAAAGAATATAGTTGATCAGAACTATGATTATTTTGTAAGTAATAACGTAGTCTAGGTATTTAATTATTGCTTAAGATCATGTACTATACCCCCGCCTGCGTTCTTTCAAGTACTGTTTCAATTCTAAATTATATTACTATAATTTAATTCTGTAAAACATTTTTGTAATACCTTTGTGATATAGCATCATTTATTGGCAGTGTCAAGAACCTAACGTTCACTATATGTGTTATGTTTTACATGTCGACTTTGAAGCTCAAAGCAATTTTATTTAACAAATAGATTCTTATACTTAATCTATTATTAGACAAGATTTAAAAAGGCAGGTTTGAATATTTTCAGCAGAATTGCATAAGCAGAAACTGTCTCAGCAGGATTTATTTCCAAAATATTTTCCTTTTACTTAGTCTGATGGCAAATATAGTTTCTCACAAATTTATTTGGCGGTAGTAAATAAACTAATCCAGGATAAAGTAATCTGCATATTAAATATAGTTCATAGACACTATCAAAAGCTCCAAGAAATCTGTCCAGTAGTATAAGCGAGATGTTGGACCAGATGGACAGATGGACAAAAATTCTAAAAAAATGCATTTTATGTTCGGAGAACCTAAAAAGCGTATTCAACAATTTTTCAATTCATAAATATTTTCAATTTGCAGACACACGTGTGGTACAGTTTTTGATTATATGATATTATAGAATTTTGTGATTATATGATATGCGGAAACATTTTACTGTATTCTTTTTGACGTAATTAAAGCGGTGAACGGATGTATATGAATCTGACCAGAGTGAAACGAGAATATAATATTGAGGGACAAAGGTGTTAATGACGAGTAAATAATATAGGATTTAATTGATAAGCTTTACTGGCAAGGTTTACATAACTCTTTCGTCCTTGAATTAAAATAATTCAGTTCCATCTATATTTAAAAGCTACAGGAAAGGAAACTGAGTAATAATTTATTACGCCATACCGTAGAAGTCTTCATATTTTATTACGAGCACTGATTATATGCTTCTTTAGTGTATTCGCGTTTATCATTTCATTGTTACATTAAAAACCACCATTATCGACATATCTGTTATGATAATAGTCCAGAATTGGCCAGGACATCCCACAGCTTCAGTATTTTTCAGTGATGGTACGGAAATACGTCTACGGAAGCACGATTGCCTAAATTGTAAATTTATATCTTTTTCCGTATTCTACCTAAAATACTTCCAGCAATTTTACTTACAAAAGTGGAAATATTTTCTTCGTAATTTTTGTCAATGATCAGGTTTGAGATTCAAAAATAAAATATGGTTTGTTAATTGTTTCATTCATCTTGATTTTTATGAACAGGTTTTGCAATCTCGAAATTTTTACGATTCATCAAAGCATTTGATGGCGCAAGTTGCACGTTCATATAATATATATATATATATATATATATATTAATATATATATATATATATATATATGTATATATATATATTAATATATATATATATATATATATATATATATATATATATATATATACTCATCGACATATTTGAAGGGACCCAAAAATAGGGGGCAATTTTTTATTAAAAGAGTACGAATTTTTATATATTCGTGCTGTATGAGCTTATAGTAATTGTTGAATAGAATCACTTAATTAAATTAACATTTTTGAATGTAACGAATTAGAGACAGTATTCGCAGTATATTAATTGTAAGTTATTTTAACCTATCATAGAAAAAATTTAATATTGTTCTAAATACTGATTTTTTTCTTAATGGGTGATACAGTAATTATTCTGTATTATGACTTCTTGTGGAAAAAAACTACCTGCATCCACCTGGGCATGCTTTTTATTAAAACGTCAATGAAACTTTGTAGCATTAGGTTGCATTCTTCTATCATTGCACTTTTGAGGTACCTTAAGTTAGCTGGTGCCGAATTCCTTTGCTTAATTTATCTGACCAACTTAAATCGAACGCAATCCAACTTAATCCCAACCTCAGTAAGATACTCTGAAACGACCGCTGCAGTGTGAGGTTGAACATTACCATGTATTAAAAGAAAATATACTCTAGAATGTCCGTTACGTATCATATTGCAATCAGGCACCGTTTTCTACGGTGTGTAGCTCCGTACACACTCCTAAGGATATACCATTATTGACCCTCACCATAAGGATTTCTTCCAATAATGTTAAACTAAGCGTATTTTGCTCCGCGTTGTCCCCATACTTAATTTCTTTCATCATCTGACTTTATGTCAGAATCCGGACTAACCAATAAAAGTTACGTTTTTTCAAGGGTTTACAATTTCGATCCGGACGAGAACAAGTTGGACCGAGCTACTCCGAGACCTGTGGTGAGTAAAAGTCCTCTGGTAGGCAAGTGTTCTGCTTTCCTAGCCGCATTAAATCTTCCGTTAATAATTTTGGGGCTGTCACTGTAGAACCTTCTGAAACTTGGTTCCTATCTCGAAGAAATCGAAGTGTGTTTTTTTAAGACACTGCTTACAATAAATCTGTCGTTCCTCTCTGTTGTTACTTCTTTGGGACCTTGCTTTTTGCGTCTCATATGCCGGTATTGCTTAACATTACGAATGATCTCAGACTTAGAACCTCGTAATGTTTGAGCCACTTCATTTTAAGTGTAAACATTTTCAACAAAATTACCGCCTCCGAGAGTTGACCAAACTGAGATCCGACATTATCGAATAAATTTATTAAGTAATGTCTCCTGAACGTAATGATAATAAATTGTAAGAAAATCAACAAAAGTAAAATTTTTGTTGTAAAATATCTCATACTACTCAGTATTGAATATTGTACGAATGAAGAATTTAACAGATGACCAAGAAAAATACAAATGAAAGTTGTAAATAAAATTCAATTGGAACTTTATTTTTCGAATTACTTATACTGGTACAGATGGCCAGTGTGAAAGGAAAACTAATTTATTGTTCTACTTTTTTGCGTTCCTGTATTCTAGCGTATATATATATATATATATATATATATATATATATATATATATATATATACATATACATATATATATATATATATATATTTATATGTCCTATCTACAAATTTATTTATATGATGTGTTTAATTGACATATATGGTGAACTTATTACTACACGATGCAATCTCTTACAGCCAACCTGAAAACCAGTCAGCCCCGCACGTTTTTATTATTCATATAGGTGATTCTATGCAACATATTGAGCCAAAAATATGAAAAACCAGTATGAATGTTCTCAACTTTTCATAAAAATATCAATTAGGAACTGTTTGAAAGTTATCAACTGTCTGAAGATATCACTTAAAGTTGCGATCAGACAAAAAAAATTAATTATTTTATGGAAACAACTTTAAAATACACTTAATTTGATGCACAGGGTCATCTGTGTGATATATATTTTATTTAACAAAGAACACAGACACAGATAAAAACAGATTAAATTACCAAATATTAGACAAATAATTGATAGTATTTTATTCATTCGACAAATAATCTTCGAAATAGTATTTCAAATTTCTCGAACATTTAGAATATTCTTTCTAAATTAAGCAGCCGTAAATTGTTTTGCCTTTATTTCTGCTATAACAAAAGAAGCCCAATCTTTCCCGACGTAAATACGTTTATTGGACACGCTACACCAATGTATGTTTACACATAAAAGTGGGTACATCATTTGAGTTTTCGTGCCATTTTTCGGTTGGTACAACTTAAAACTGCAATTTTACTAATGCTAGTATCAGTCTTTTGCCGGACATTGAGCGTGAAATATTTGTTAGTGAAACGAGTACAATCGAAAAAAAATTCAAATAGGTGATACATTTTGAAATATGAACTATGAATTCTAAAAATGACATCAAATATAAAGAATAACTCATGTGAATATAAAAAAAACATTAAAGTGGCGCTTATTTATCATCACGCCTGCTTGCATCGCGAGATCAGGAGAAGCAGACGACTCATGGGCGGGAAACGCTCCGCAAGTTTCCTTATTAAGTGCCATAGACTTGCGCAGCCTTTAGCAGCAGTACGGAATTGTGCCACGTCGAACATGAACAAGTTACGTTTCCGCGATAATATCTTAAAGCACAAATATAAAGTAATTATCATGAAACACTCACTTTTCGTCTTTCGACCGATCGACTTCACCGATCGATCCGCATCATAAATGTTTAGATACGCTTTTCGCTTGCTTCTTCGGTTTTTGAGATATGGAAGTAGTTTTAATCCAATAAATTTATAGATTTAGTCCATTAATAAATAAAAGTTTAATAGAGTAAATGAATAAATAAACGGACTTTGTTCAGACATCCCACTTATTAGTGTCTTACAAATATTTACACGGCTCACAAAACTTCGAAAATTCTGACACCTTACTTCATTTTTTCTTAATTACACGAACCTCAACTTTCTTGTTGCTCTTAAAATAATTTCGTTTAAATTAAGAAGGATTAACCACCATGATTTTTAATTTCTTTTTTTTAAATTGTGCGCTATTGTGACGTATTTATTAAAAAAAGTAAGTTGTGGCTGGTTAAAGGAGCGCAGATGAGTATACGGTCGAGTTTTGAATAGTAAATAATCAGATCAGGGGGTTTTATAATGTCACTAAAGATATGGTTTTATGCGATATTGAAAATTTAACCCATCATCAGGTAAAGGTTTCAAACTAAAAATATAGTGCAATGTGTAATGATCCATAAAATGTTCAAACTATTTTTAAAACATTAAGGAATACATCTTCCGGTAATTCTCATTGACTTTCCAATTATTTGTCTTATATTAGATTTTTAAATTTATTTTAATAATGTTAGTAGGTTTAATGTTTTTCGGGGCTACTTATTTCCTTTATTTATTAATTTTTTGGTATTTTACAGATTATTATGTACTTGATTGATGTGATTGTTGCATTTGGTGGAATTATTGCTATGAAAACCACCTCTGAGAGCCAACGAGAACATCTATCCAATGCCGCCCGAAGAGCGAGCGGGAATGGAAACCGGAAGTACGCCGTGTATCGCGCTGTAAATCTGTCTTCAATACAATAAACCACGGCGATGACACAATTTCTTTTAAAGTCGTTAGAAATTAATGGCTAGTGAAAAGAAAATATTTTTCCATCATCGTGATGGAATACTTACAAAAAACGCCTCATTAACTCTTTTCAAAACTGATAAAATGTTTTTGGTCCAATTTTATATTTACAGGTGATTTTGGTGTGTTGTAGTATTCTTAGTGTTGCTTACCACTTATAATTGTATAAGTTTGGATGTTTGTTACCTAATAATTCTGTAACTAAGCAACAAATCCCTACCAAATGTAGCATTGGTATGTTTCATGCAGCACAGTAAAAAAGGCAGTTTATTATCCCCGGCTCTGTACACAAAGAATACTATTACCCCGAAAAATGAGGTTAGATGTTTCTATTCAATTATTTTTAAATGACTAGAAAAATTCACACAAAACTTGTCAAGGATAGAGTTCATGATTCAAATAAATAAATGTTTAACGCAAGAAGTGATATTACCCCAGTATCGTTCTTTTCTTCTGTAAAAAAGTTATAGTAAGACGATGTGACAACAAATGGCGCAACGTGTATATACAAAGCATTTCATTACAAACTCGTACATTCTGGATTATGAATAGAATAAATAAAGCTTTAGCTTTAGGTAGTAGAAGGTCAACACATAAATAAACCAGGAAAATATAATAACTTTGAATCATTCTGTAAATAGAATTGGTTAAATGTATCTTAAAGAATAGAAAAAAGTAAATATTTATACTCAATTCGGTATTTGAAAGTTAAGTTACATATCGTTAGTGTCTCACTTAAAGCGGACGAACAGAGCCAAGTCTATTTCTGTGCGCGTCGTAAAACTAAGTTCACAAAGAAAGGTCTATGTTGCAATTTTTTTTAATTTTCGAAATTTCTCAACAGAAACATTAAATCCAATAATATTATGTCAAACAAAATAAATGTCAGGCTGTAATAAATGTATAAATGGAATGATTGCGAGTATGTAAGGTTATGGGTCGCAGTCTAAAGTCATACTACGATATATCAACGTAAATACGCTATACAAATAAATAGAGAGTGGTCTAATATTTTTTCAGAGTAATTAATTACTTTTTTATTGTCTGTTGTATCCGTTGTTGTTTTAATATTAAAGCTTTCGTAAATAAGCTCGTGGAATTTTTTGGAGAAGAGAATAATAAATGTATTTCATAGAACACAATTGTCGGGAAGCCATTTTCTAAGAAAGAACAGACACTTTTTTTTGTTAAGCATTGCTTGAAATATTTTTTTATCTCTCTCAGGGGTTTGGAATTTATTTCCAGCGGTTAATTCGCCGAACTTTGTAAGCTTTGGACAAAATTACGTTTTTAGTTATTAATGTGACACAGGAAAGTTTCGATTTCGGGATGGAAATACTATCCATTTTCTAAATTAATTGTTTTATAATAGGAAGAAAATCGGAGACATACAAATGTTGATGGTCTAAGAAAAATTATTGTTTTTTTTGCGAGTATCATGTTGAATCAAAGAAAACAGTTTTTATGTTTTTAGGATAATTGACTTTAATTTAATGAGCCAATATCGATTCACAAAAAGTGAAGCCAATGAAAAAATGAGTTCACGAGCACTGACTGTCCTTTCTATGGGCATATAAAAAAGATTTTATTATTTAAAACATTCATTTATAATAATTTTTTTTATAGATTGCGAATTGGATTTTAATCCTGGATTTATTTATTCATTAATTACACACTTTGATTTTATTTACCATACGTTATTGTTTTGGAAATAAGATCTTCGCGCTAAAATTTAAATAAATTCCAATTATAACTATGCTCATAAATCGAATTAAATCTCATTAATTCGGGATCGATATATCTCTTTGGCTTCGAGTCTAATTAAATATGATTAATTCAGATTGTAGGGTTTTTTCGCTCCCGAATTTCAATATATTTAATTAATTCAGAATAGAGAGCATACTTGCCTTTCGCATATAATTAAAACTGATTTATTTATAATAAAGAGCTTATTTTTCTTATTATATTTTTATATTTCTTATTATTAAATCTTTCTAATTCAGATTAGGATTTTTTTTACCCTCAAATTTAATTAAAACTGATTAGTTCAGATCAAAGAGCACACTTAGCTTCTTAATCTAATTAAATCTGACTAATTTAGATGGAAGGGTTCATTTTACTCTTGTATCTCATTAAATGGAAATAAGAAATCAGATTAGAGAGCACGCTCCACTCTTGAATATATATGAAACTGAGTAATTCAGACGAAGATCTCAATTTGGTCTCCAATGCATTTTTCAAGTCAAGTTTCCCCAACTCTCACGTTGTATGACTTAATACTGTATCTTTTCGTATGAATTTTGAGAAAGTTTTTGTACCTGAACCCCAAGTAGTCATTTTTGACGTGGCTTTTTGTAATTAGAATAGTATTAAATAAGTCACTTTAATATGGCTAATTTCAAGGCGGGCCTGATTTTTATTCATAGATTTTATTCATCACTATAAAATAACTATCTGCAACAGCAAATTTAAAATAACTATCTACATTACCAAATTTTTAACTAATTAGCTTTGTGGCACGTGAATAACTTTGTGTTTGATACTCTAAACTTTATTGGATATTATAATTCCATTCTGAATGGGATATTAGCAAAGATTATCTTTGCTAATATCCCACCTGAAGATGTTGTAATACAACGAAACCTAGGTCGTGGTAAAGAAATTAAAGATAATAGAAATAATACTACATCACGTAGTTTCATTTAATTGTGAATAATGAATTTCTACAAAATTAACGCCAAATATATTCAATATTAAATTTGAATTAATTTGGATGTTTTCTATTTTATTAGTTATAATGTTTATTTAAAATAGTTGTACTTTTAATGTTTTTATATGTCCAGCGCTTTGGAATAATATGTAAATTGAACCTAGGATTTTTATGATAACCAAAACATATATAAATTAATAGATTGGCGTGAAATGTATGAATGACATGTTAAACTTTTACAAAGTTAATATAAGGAAGGCATTCAAAATTTTTGTTGTTTTAATAAATATTTCCTTGCTGTAATTTTTACGTCAAGATAAAATTGCTTTTATTCATAATTTTATTATATTTTTACGTGAATGTATTATATATTTTTGGATAAGGATTCCGACCAATAAGTTAAAAATACACACATGCGTACATTGAGCGGTACGCGAGCCGGGCGCTAGGCGTGCGGCGCGGGCCGGTGCGTCTATCGAGTCGACGGACTTTTGTTAAGATACTTGCAGGGTAGACTCGCGTAGACGAGATCCAGTCAAACCTGTCACCCGCGATACACCTGTGTGCGTGGCGCGCGTCGCTCGACGCCACTAGCTGATTAATGGTAGACGTTGCGGCAACGCTCATATTTTAATAGCATTAATACGACCGACAAAACTCGATTCAGATTGATAAGGCGCGGCGATATGAACGAGGATTGATACCGCTTGTTTTTCAGATACGAAATGAATGATATAAATAAATCACAGAGTTTTATATGAAAAATAACGGCCAGAAGCAACTTAATTCCAAAATTAAAAAAATAAATCAAATGCTCCATGCACCGCAGACAAATGTTATTTTATTATTTAAAAAATATAAAAGCCGGGAATCAAATCAATTTATTTTGTATTCCAGTCTGCATATTTAAAATTAAAACCTAACTCATACAGATCAGTTAAATAAAACACATTTTAAATAAAGTAATTTTTAAAATAGTTAGTAAAAAGTACCCAAAGTAGTTTCCAATACGTAAATAAATTATACAGATAATTATTTCAAATACATCAATAAATATACATATTTTATACGAATGACGATTAATACACTGAATTCTATTTCGATATTCAACTATATATGCTATGCAATAAAACAAATTTTGTATATATATATATATATATATATATATATATATATATATATATATATATATATATATATATATATATATAGTATAAAATATAAGTCAGAATAATAGCTATTTTACAGAATTTCTCCCGTATATAACCCTAACTTAAATTCATCTATTGATTAATGTACATAAGTATTGGCCACATTATTTACAAAGAACGAATTTTATAGTCGATTACAAAGTTCAGACGTTGACAACGTTCCGAGTGTAAGTAGTTTAAATGACAAAATTAATTTGTGTATTTTTTAAATAAAATACAGATATAAATGTGGTTATGTTCGAAAACTATCAGTAATAAAAAAAATTATTTTTTTTTGAAACAACATAATTATATCAACAACTAAACTCGCTCAAATGCATGTTGATATTGCTATATAGTTGATATTGCTATAACGATTACATAAAAACCTGACCGATTATCGCTGCATGTACTCATATGACATATTTAATTATACTCAATGTTTACAATTACGTTTAAACACGACATGTGGAAATACTGAAGAAGTTTTGTTTCTATCTTAATAAAGTATAAAATACCAAGTTAACTTTGTAATTTGTTTGCATTACATTATGAAGTTAATTATTTCACTCTTATATTTTATGTAATTTCTTGTACATTATATAGTGAAAGGTTCATAGTTATTATCAAACATATATGTTAGTTGCTTTCGCATAGTTTAAAGCAAGTACGCCCATATTGTAAGGGATAACCAAAACCATTCCAATTTAATACAAAAAGTTGATGTTGTTGACTCTGTTATAAAGGCGGAATGATGACATTCGGTAGAAAAAATTGGCTACCGGGCTTCATTGTCTACTTGAAAAGAAGTAAAGAAAATATTCTTTAACAAGTGTCCTGGAGCTTCATTAATAATTGAGAGAAATGATGAAAAATCAATAAACCTTCTAAATACTGTCTAAATTTTACCAACATAAACAGCCTAAACTTAATATAATAAATAAATAATACGACAATGAAAATTACTTTCAAAATAATAAAAATTATATCCAAAAACTTTTCCATTTTCATTATGTCATTCTTACCTCCGTGAAATGCAACACGGCAGGCTTTTATTTAAGTTAACCTTAACAGGGAGAGTTTCCACATATCAGCAGTCTGATTGTGAGAAATTATTCACAACTGGTTACGCACGTTCATTGAAATTGATGATTCCCGTTATATACAAGCTATCCTAAATAAAAATCATCGATGGAGAAATTGTGTCAAAAAATTATATAAACGTTCGAAGAGACGACGAAAAAAATATTAAATTTTCTTTACCTGTAATGAATGTTAAAATATATAAGTACTTGAAAAGGATTCGCCAAAACTTATTAATAAGTCTGTCGCCAAAGCGCTTGAATGAAATTATATTTGAAAAATTAATTCTGAAAAAGAAAAAAGCTCTTTGACAAGTGACATTCTGTTAGGGGATTAAAAAGGCAGCCGCAAAGTATACAAACAATATTAAAGACATCAGATACGTGAGTGTAATACCGTTATAATTTGTCAGTGGCTGTGCGAAAGAAGACACTGAAAGTTTTTAGAATGCCAAAAATGCCAGAAACCAAGTAGCTAAAAGTTTGTAATTTATTTATGGTTCTTCAATATGTGGTTTTCCATGCGTTGTTTCATTCGATGAAAATGCTAAGAACGGTAATTGCCGCAATCTTCCTTGAAAATATTTTTCCTTCTTCGAAACCAGTCACCGCTTTTTTGGGAATCATATGTCTCGCAGTTAATCTTTCTTCTAGAATAAATTATTATTGCGGTGTGTGATATTGGGTCTGTATGGCGGATTACCCCTGGCTGAGTCAAATATTCGGTAGTTTATCTGGCTTAGCCAATTCAGGTCACGATGAAGGGTAATGAATTCTTTTGTGAGGGCGTTACTCTCGAACTTTTTTTTAATCAAAAGGCAAATAATTCCTAGTACACCAGTCTTAGGCAGCTGTTCTTTTTGTTGGTAATCTTTGCATAATAACCCGTTCCTCTGAAGAATGAGTTGTCATTCTTCCAGTACCTCGTCCTTTCTCAACCTTTTTAGACATTTTTTTAAAAAGAAACTCTCTCTGCACCGATTATCTAATGGTTTCGGAATTGTAACGGCATATTCAGAATTTTTTATTTACGACTACGATTTTTTGAGTAACAGTTCTATGTGAACACAAAGGTTGTAATGAAGGATGCGGGTCTACATTTGGTGCGTGTCGTCATCTCTGCGCGTCTTGGTTCGATTTTGATGACGTAATGAAATGGTGTCTTCACATGAATCGATATTTTTCAAAACTGGGCAGACATTA
The DNA here is from genome assembly GCA_039881145.1 of Druceiella hillmani. Taxonomy (NCBI): domain Eukaryota; kingdom Metazoa; phylum Arthropoda; class Insecta; order Lepidoptera; family Hepialidae; genus Druceiella; species Druceiella hillmani. The sequence goes on from JAYKKI010000104.1 coordinate 421,296, forward strand.
CGTTCTTTCATGTTTGAAAAATTCGTAAAGAATTGTAAATATTTATCAATAGGTAGTTTTAGAGAAGGGTTACATGCAAGTTAAGGGTTTTATCTAAAAACCAAAAAATTCCTTGATGAATACATATTTGTATGTAATAAATCATAACTAAAATAAACATGTTTAGTATGATTAGGACTCGCACTGTTTTCTTTTGCTCTAAGGCATATGTGTGTAAACATTTGAGGGCACGCAGTATCTATTTCTATTAAGCTTTTCATAAATATTTATTAATATTTTTTATGTTATTTATATCTTTTACAGGTGTAAATTATCACGTATTTCTGAAAATCGTAACTTAGAATCATTGCTATAGTTGACTGGCAAACTTTAGGTAAATTGCTGGTATTGCGGCCTCCTTCTTAATTTTTATTTGGCTGTTTTATAGACAAAAGGTGACATGATTTCACGGATGACGTGAACTTTCTTTTAAATATTCATTTTAGTTAATAATTCAGAATAATTATTGTTTTACTGGAAGCGTGTTCTTTTTGAGTATATTAAGATAGTTAAATAAATAATAAAGGATACATTATTCTTAATCCATTTAAATGTTAACTTTATTCATTCACTCGTTTCTCTGTTTACATTTATGAATGTAGTCAATTGCGTACGATAACTAAAATGAGTTAAAATATTCTTATATTCATTATCTATGATTGGTCCATCTTTTGTTATTGCTTCTTCTGGATCTGATGATCAGTCTTGTTTTGTTCGATTGCTTGTTTAAAATACGTATAAAAAATAAAAACAATTTTAAATGCATAATACTTTATTATCAAAAAAATGTACGCCAATTGGAGTACCAATAATATAGTATTGCTATACTTTCTATGATTATGCGTATTATTAATAAATAATAATTTTGTGTTATATGTATAAATATATAAATGTATGTATGCATATATATATATATATATATATATATATATATATATATATATATATATATATGTATGTATGTACATAAATATATACATACATATATTATACATTACAATATCGGTAATAAAACACGCGAATTCTGCATGAGGCAGAAGTATAACGTCCATGAGCCCCTTTAATACCCTTGTAACATTTTGAAGATCTATTATTGACAAAAAGCGAATTTCGTTTTACTACTAGTGACGCTTATTAATATGCCATTGGTTAACTAATTTGAAATAAATTCAACACCATCATTTTCAATCATAATTCACTAATTATATTCTCCATTTTCAGTTATCCTAGTTTGCAAAGCTATAATCTACAGTAGTCCTACTGTTTCTTTACGTGTTATTTAATTTGAAACGATTTTTATTGTCTCCGCTGTGGCCTGTATTATTTTATATAGTCTATTTTTTTTAGTTTTTGTGTCCAATTTCGACAACAATGCAATTTCAATGAACCTTCGGCTTTTACAACTGTCAGTAATTCAAGCTAAATTATATAAGCGTTAAACTAATTTTTATACTTCTTCGGTACATTTTTAAATAAGGTAGAGTTTAAAATTTGCTTTCCAAACTAAAAATATTGGACTAGTTGTAAATTAAAATAATAAACACAGAAATTCTCTTGACTTAACAATTATACAAATTAAATATTTATAAAATTCCACTATGAAAATTTAATATATTGCAGCCAATATTAAATTTTTCCAATATTATAATTATTTACTTATGACTTTAAAACATACTGAACACTTCACGAGGTTTTTCTTGCCAGTGTCAATAGAGTTGAAAAAAATATCAATGCAAGAGCTAGGAATAAAAATAACACAAAATCCAATATCGAGAGTAATTCCTAAAATTAAAAAAAAAATTATTTAATTTTAATTAAACATTGGCAATCATCAATTAAAATTAGTGGTACAAAAAGACCGCCCGTAAATAAATAGGTGTATAGACATATTTCTTAAAAGGAAGTGAGTCTTGTTATTAAGCGTATAATATGCTTGAATATAACAGAAAAAAATAAACATTCTCAAAAGTCATTTTAAGGATAAGGCCCATTTACCATCTCAGTAATCAATATAATCTTAATAGATATAGGTATATCTTCCAAATTATATCTTTGTCACTCGCTCATTACCATTCCCGCCGCGCCGACACCGCCTAGTGTTCGATACGCAATTGCGCAATGGTGTGTGGGTCTAATAGGGCCTTTATTTAAATCGCAGATTTAAATGATTATCTATTTTCAGGGATAATTGTAATAAAGTTATTCATTTTGCAAATTTTTATGGGAAACGAAGTTTCATTGTTATCCCGGAGTTGCCATAACAGAAAAATCAATTAAAAGTGACGGAATTTCAAAATTCCAGAATCTGTGCACTAATCGAAAGTCAATAGCAAACATTTATGTTGAGATTTAATTTATTGTAGAAATTCATTATTGATAATTAAATGAAACTACGTAATGTAGTATTATTTCTACTTTCTTTAAATTCTTTACCACGACCTAGGTTTCGTTGTATTACATCTTCTGGTGGGCTATTAGCAAAGAAAGATAGAGATTAGATATTTGCTAATAGCCCAACTGAAGATGTTGTAATACAACGAAACCTAGATCGTGGTAAAGAATTTAAAGAAAGTAGAAATAATACTACATCACGTAGTTTCATTTAATTATCAATAATTATTATGTTAATAAATTATTAATAGAAACTCGATTTTTTTTTTGAACTGAAAGATTTTTTTGGGAAGTGACCCATTTATTTTACCAAGTAATAAATTAGAAGGAAGCATCTGTAGATTTATTAATTTTTCTCCTAATTCTTTTCCAAAATTTTCCAAATTGTATATAAAGGTAAATACCGGAACAATTTTATAACGACTTATTAAAATGAATAGTTTCATGATAATTTTACATATCTCCCTATTGTTATTTTTCCTTTAATAGAAATATTTATTTGAGTTTTGTTTCTACCATTATAGACTTAATTTCAATGTATTGATTTCCACGTGTTAATAATTATTGCACGATTATTACTTTTTGTAAATAAATAAACCTTTTACAAATATTTAACAAAACAAATTTTTATTTATTGTTTAAAAATATACCTTTTAAACTTGTACATAATTGTAAAAGGTATATTTTACTAAAACGATGTGGCGTATATATCTAACCTACCACGATGTGAAATCGAAAGTCAAATAGCGCTTACTCACTCCGCAATCAATTCCTCTCTCACTCTAATTGGTGTTAATAAAGCAGGCACCTCGAAATTTTGTTATCCTGGTACGGTGTAAAGTTGTTCTCACATGACAAAAATTAAATTTACTTTAAATTTATCGATTTTGTTATTGTTTTCTCTTCCATTATTTCAATTTTCTTTTTTAAAACACAAAATTGACAAATTTAAAATTGATTTAATTTTTGTCTTTGTTCACGGTAAAAACTTTTTTAACTTGCACCAGGGTAACAGAATTTCGAGGTGCCTGCTTTATTAATACCAATTAGAGTGAGAAAGAAATTGACTCCGGAGCGAGTAAGCACTATTTGACAGTTTCTATTAATAATCATATTTAGAAATACGATTTTAATACTGTAGTCATATCTGAAAAAAGAATAAAAGGTCGCAGAGCAATTCAAAAATAAAAACAAACGGAAATAACTTTCTGACTATAATACGAAAACATTTTAAAAAAATGATTATAAATAATGTTGCAAAGAAAATCCTAAGGCCGTCTGAATTTCATGATAAATGTTTGTTTGTGATTGACGATTAGTGCACAGATTCCGGTATTTATTTTTCCTATATGGCAATTCCGTGATAACAATAAAATTTCGTTTCCCACAAAAATTTGCAAAATGTAAACCTTTACTACAATTTTCCCTGAAAATAGGTAATCATTTAAATCTGGGATTTAAATAAAAGCGCCATTAGACCCACACGCCATTACGTATCAAATACTAGGCAAGATCGGCGCGGCGTGAATAGTAATGAGAGAGTGAAAAATATATAATTTATGAGATGTATAATATTTTAATTTCAAAAATAATTTAATTTTAATATTTTAATATATTTCAATTTTAATTTTATAAAACGAGTCTTATTATTACTTAAAACTACTATTGAGAATGTTGATTTTTTCTGTTATATTCTGGCATATGTTGATTATTTTTATATTCTAGCATATTATGTGCTTAATAATAAGACTCGTTTCATTTAGTTGTTAAGACTGTTACAACATCACATCTGTTACAACAACATCATTTACTTGTTAATTAAAATATGTTAAACGGACCTTATTCTTAAATTGACTGTTGAGAATATTGATTTTTTGCTGTTATATTTTAGCATATCTGTTTCTCTCTCTTTCGTGTTTCTGGCTCTTCATACTTTAGTTCCATTTACTCGTTAATTAAAATATGATAGATGGGACTTGTCCTTAAAATGACTGTTGAGAATATTGATTTTTTTCTGTTATATTTTAGCATATCTGTTTAATAATAAGACTCTTCATACTTTAGTTCCATTTACTCGTTAATTAAAATATGATAGATGGAACTTATCCTTAAAATGACTGTTGAGAATATTTATTTTTTCTGTTATATTTTAGCATATCTGTTTAATAATAAGACTCTTCATACTTTAGTTCCATTTACTCGTTAATTAAAATATGATAGATGGAACTTATCCTTAAAATTACTGTTGAGAATATTGATTTTTTCTGTTATATTTTAGCATATCTGTTTAATAATAAGACTCTTCATACTTTAGTTCCATTTACTCGTTAATTAAAATATGATAGATGGAACTTATCCTTAAAATGACTGTTGAGAATATTGATTTTTTCTGTTATATTTTAGCATATCTGTTTAATAATAAGACTCTTCATACTTTAGTTCCATTTACTCGTTAATTAAAATATGATAGATGGAACTTATCCTTAAAATGACTGTTGAGAGAGTATTGATTTTTTCTGTTATATTTCAGCATATTTATTTAATAATAAGACTCTTCATACCTTACCTCATTTACTTGTTAATTAAAATATGATGGATAGAATTTAACCTTAAAAAGATTCATGATAATACAGTATTTTTGAAGAACACACCTGTACACCTTACGGGTAGTCTTTTTGTACCATTGATTTTAATTAATGGTTGCCGAAATTTAATTAAAATTAAACAAATTTCGTGTGAAAAATTTAATCCGGATAGCATGTTAGTCTTTTATGAATTACTTTTGACACTAGTTTTTGTGTTGTTTTTGTTCCTACGTCTAACTTTGATATTTTCTTCAACTCTATGGACACTAATAAGAAAAAGCTCATGGAGTTTTTAGTCTATTTACGGTATGTTTAAAAGTCATAACTAAATCATTATAATAGTGGATAAATTGGCAATTAGCCACAATAAATTAAAATTTTCATATTGGAATTTTATAAACATTTAATTTGTATAATTGTAAACTCAAGAGAATTTCTGTGTTTATTATTTTAAATTACAACTAGTCCAATAATTTTGTTTTGAAAAACAAATTTTAAACTCTTCCTTATTTGACAAGATACCTATTAAATATAAAAATTAGTTTAACATTTATATAATTTAGCTGGAATTACTGATGGCTGTAGAGGCGAAGGTTGTTTGAAATTGGAATATTGTCGAAATTAGTCACAAAAAGTAAAAAAATAGATAATATAAAATAAAGAAAGGCTACAGTAGAGATTATCACATCAAAACAATTATCCTGATAATTTATTTAAATGGAAAAATCACTTTTTTTAACTGATGGGTGTACGAATATTATTTTGCATAAAATGCTATGTAGTCAAATATGGGTATGATTTAAATGATATCTATGTTTCAATTTAAAAAAATTGGTTGTCTGTAAAGTCGGTTTACGGACGATAGTTTTACATGATATTGTCATAAAGAAATATTGACGAAAAATTGCATACTTTTATGAATTAAATTGAATTATTATCACTGAATTATTATTATTATAATATATAATACAAAGAAGGAGTTAATTGAAAATTACAATTTTTTCGATAAATTAACATTTATTTACACTTGTTAATTCAAATATTTTTTTACTTAAATTATACAGATTAATCACAAGTAACGATGTGCTATTAACAATTTATTTACAACTTATATACATGTGTTATATTTAAGATTTTCCAATCTGCGTTATTCTGTCAAGGATAGGACGATGATAGAAAAAGTACGAAATCAAGGGGAGTGTTTCAAGTGTAATGTGTCTTGAAAAAGTCAAATCGATGGTTGTTCCTCTTAGCATTGTTGACTTATTAACATCTGATACGCATTCGATATTGTACGTATCTTTCATGTATTTGAGGAATGCATCATCATTTTTCACGTTTGTGTTAAAGTCGCCGCAAAGAAGAATTGGTACATCGGCATCAATATGGTGGAAAGAACGGTGGCACATACAGGCTGTTGTGAACATATGGAACAAGTGCTTGGTACAGCAACATACCAGTGTTTTGGATACTTGCTCCAGGATAAATATACAAGGCGAAGTACAAATTTAAAGCAGTGAAGCATCCAATACCAAATAATCAGACCTAGGTATCACTGTATCCGTTTCAATATCCATGGAATGAGCAGACAAACTCTGAGAATTAAGGTTTATCACTATAGTTTGTCCAGCGTTGTTAGCGTCATCACAGAATTTTACTGCTTTCTTAGTAATTGTTTGAAGTGCGTGTCCACGGAGTCGAACGTATTCATTACGAATATCTCGCGTAGTCTGGGAGTCGATACCATCTCGACCATGTTTGAAGATGAAAGGAGCATCTTTGTCCGTGACGATGTGCAAGCCGTCTGTATTCGTTACCCGACTCATCGCCCCGTACATCAACTGTTGTGGTTGTTTCGGGGAGTACTTATAAACAATGACATCAAACGTCCCACCTTGTGGCTTGTGAATAGTAGTAGCATAAGCAGGAACTCAGGGAAACTGTTTTCGTTTGCATTTGACAGTTTTTGTCAGTGTAATGTTCACCGGCCCCCAGTTGAGAGACAGAGTATTTGGCAAGCTTTGCACGTGAGACCGACATTTTATTTTGGCACTGACACCTGTTGTTTCTTCTGGAAACTCGAAACTTAAAGTAATTTCTTCTCGAGATGCCTGCAAAGTTGTACAGGTCGATGGTCCTGCCTCCGCAGAATGGTTATCTACATTTGATTGCTGGCGTTCGATATGTCGTAAGACACCAATAGCTCCGTTTACCAAAACATCAGCGACATCTATGTTAGAAGTTATTATGTATGGATATTCCTTAGCTAATGGCAGCAAGTAGTGTAATCCATCAGTCTCTGCTACCGTCATCTTGTAAAGTTGACCTCGGCATTGTGCCTTTTCTCGCTCACTTGAATAATTGAGCATAATATCATTTGCGAGACAGTTGTATGGGTTAATGATTGCGCTTCGGTTGTACGAATCAACTTCAGTATTGCTATAATACTGCCGGACAGCATTATGCACGTTTTCCTTGCACCAAGACTCAGATTTATGTCAGGACTGAATAAGTATCACACTTATTTAGTCCAGACATAAATCTGTACTTCATCGCGATACTTAGTTTTAGTCCATCTCCAATTTTGGTCAGAATCGTTGAAAACCTCTCATCAGTTTGTCGTACAACACGAACCAGCGGAAGTAGTCAATGCTGTGCACAGAATCGGTCCTTCAAGTTGGTTGATCGGCATGCTATAACATGGACTTGCTCGTACCGGTAGCAGATGTCTGAAATCGCCACATAGAATCACTTGGATGCCTCCGAATGGTTTGTCATAAATGCCGGTAATCTGCTGTAGTTGGTAGTTAATTTTTTGGAGATTAGCTGAACTTAACATGCTGATCTCGTTCACGAAAACAGCTTTGACGCCAACGAACATGTTTCTGTAGGCTTGCAAATTCTCAGTGGATAAGAGTTTTGTCACGCGAGAATTTGTGAGACGAAATGCTGAATGCACAGTAGTGTCGCCAAGAGGTAGAGCGGCTTTACCTGTGCTGGCACAGGCAATGTAGGCGTTGTTCCTCGAGTTGTGCTCCTGAGTGTAGCGGTTGTCATTTTAATGTAAGACATTTTAAGGTATGTTTTTCCACAGCCCGCAGGACCCGTGAGGAATATTTGTAGCGCTTCAAAAGTGTCATCCCCACAACCATGTAATCAATATATGACCTCAATTATGATCTCCCGTTGTTCTGGGTTGGTGGTTCTTAGAAACTCGCAATACTACTGTTTTGTGATCACATTGCTGCGTTTCTTCACAATCGAGAATCCTTGTCGGGGGACGATTTGGTTAAAATCATCGATATTCTGCGCACCAACTTCTCATAACAATCGTTGGACAAACGCTGCTCTTGATTCTTCTTCTTGCAAATTGCTGTTATTATCGTTTTGCAAAATCATCATCGCTTCAAGTTCCCTCATGACGATTTCAATGTATAAATTCGTCGCGAATAGGCTACGGCGTTCCATAATTGTGTCTTTGTTGTCGTCAAATACTTGAAAAAAATTATATTGATCAAGAATCTCTCGACATTTCGTTGCGAAACTTTACGTAAAGTAGAACCATCTTTCGTTTATAATTGACAGTTTCATCAATATCGTAGCGTCCGTAACGTATGATTCGTCCGAGCAGTCGTCTGCGATATTCTTTTGGTGCTCTCGACGTCCTCGCTTCAAGCACAGCTTCAGAATCTTCATCGTCATCCACGTGCACGTCATCTTCTTCGTCAACAAAATCACTAGCGTTAGCATACCACGAAGCAAACTCAGCCAAATACACTTGTTCTAAAGATGCAGGTCGTTCTTCATAGCGCTGTATTATTTTTTTGGTCCAAATATTAGTGCTGTCTCCATCGACGCCTTCGCGGTCCATTTGTTGACGAATCTTGTAGCAGCAGTGTCTTTCTGTCGGCCACCCCTTAGGATGTACACAATTTGACGACTTGCCTCACTCATTAGTTGTCGTAGTAGATACCATGCTGCTTCTTGCGCTGACATCTCAACTGCGTTAAGCAGTTTGATACTCAACGCTTTCAATTGGCCTGTGTAGTCCTGATCGGGATGCTCTTGCATTATCGTGATAAGCTCACGACGTAGGTTACCCATTCTACTGGCTGATTTATTTACATACTCTACGACATACTCTGCGCAGCTGTACTCATCCAATATAAACTGAATGTCGATGTTAGAGTTGACTTCGCCGGCAAGGTACGGATTGAACGTGTTTGCCATAAGTTCGTCGAAGTTTCGTCTGAACACCAGAGTCGATCTACGCAACGTTGAACGCATAATGTCGAGGTATGAAACGTAAGTCAAACCATTAGCATTAAGAAACTTATCCATGCATGCGTATCGACGTTCACAGAGAGAGGCACGCAGCTCCTTGGCCTTCTGTTGTAGCGTTTGGCGGCATCCATCAGCTTGAGGCATCGGAACCAGTACACGGGTCGTGGGCATAGGCCAGTACGGGATCCCGAATCTGCAAGTTATCTCGCCTCGCTTTGTGTAAGTGAAAGTATGTTTATGTGTCTGGTTGGCGTAGATAGAATTGTTTGGCACATCATCTCGAGCAACCGAACTTAATTTTTCCACGAGATCGATGGTTCTTGGCATATTTTCCGACACGGTCTCACGTGGGTCGTCATTGTCACAATAAAATGCAAAAAGGAAGTATATTTTTAACAAAATACTTGGCGAACGGATTGTAAGACTGTTTGGATTTCAGCATTTTTATAAAGGAACCAACGAGCTTGTAGAAGTATATGCATCACGTAACAGGATCGTTGCTCACTAAAGTACAGCGCTCAGAAGTGTTGAGTTCTTTTGCTGTTTTTCCAGGATATTTTTTGCTCAGTTTGAGAAGTATAGTGAGCAGTTTCATCCAGTGTATTTCGTTGGCGCTTATAGTGAGGAAGACAGTTGGTTTACCAAGTATCTCGTTTGCGAGAGGCCCAGTATCGGACGGAGTTTGGCACTGTCTTCATGAATGCGAGGTTTTGTATGACATATTCTGTCAGAAATTCTGTGTCCTCTAACATACGTCGCGTAACATTCTCCGTGACTGAAACATTGCGTAACGTGCTGTAAATTCCATCCACCATGCGCAGCCGCAATATTTTCATTGCAACGTACAAGATTTTTTGAGGCGTGGCTCCGCGTCTGTCACGATGTCGTATTTCTCTGGTCGCTACCATGTAAGGTGTTACTGAAACTCCCATGTTGAATCGACGTGGCTCTCCGAAGTATATCGATGGAAACGACAACTCTTCTATATGACGGATATAAATGATGTTGAGAGGTGTTGCCTGATGTTCTGGTGCGATATTGAGACAATATTCTTCATTCCACATCATGGTATGTTGTCTTGAAGCGAGAATCTCATTTCAGGTGTGTTTTCAGCGGATATATTTTCTATACGGTTGGACGTATCATCGGGAAACGGCACAGTAGGATGCAGTCTCGACTAATCCACGTTAATTTCGTACAAACGATATAATGGAGACTCCTGCAGTGCAGTTAGCCTCGACCTGATTGTACTTTTGGACATGTATCTGCTGATTTAGACCGATTTGTGGGCAAGGTTTTGCTTGATGTTAACATTAAAGACGTCGTCCTCATTTAATTGGTGCTGCAAACATTTTACCATCTGTTGTATGTCTGCTGGTAAGTTGATCACTTGCCCTATGATTCCATTAGGTAAATCATAACGCAGACGACGCACTTGCATAAATGGAAGACGTGGCGATATTAATCGTTCACTGATGGGATCCAACGGTGGTAGACCTGGTGGTTGGTCTGGATATGAGAATTCATTAACTTTTGATAGGAGCGGCATCTATCTTTTGTTCAATGAACAAGTGTTGCAAACCATTTTATATTCTTCTCTGCACAGTCGTCGATTTTCTTTGATGAACCATTCCGAGATCACCTCCAGCTGCGCCGCAGTGATAGGTTTGAGGTCGTTCTTGAACCACAGTCTGTCGCAAACCGAACAAGCATAGCCAAAATCGTTGTCCAGAAAAGTTGATTTGAATCTCATGATCGAGAATGCCCATTTGGTGTTCCAAGTAGATCGTGCCTGTTGTACTTCAATTTGATCAGAAGAAGTACCTGGTTGAATAGTGATTTGTGCTGGTTCTGCTCCTGAAGTTCGACGTTGTTGGTGTGTGAGCTGTCGTTGTGTATCAGTTTGGATGTCGTTTGACCTTGCCCCTGAACGAGAAGAGGATGCAGTAGTGGATTCTAATGAACCACTGACAAGAGCCAAGTTAGCAGCATTGCGTAGTCTTCGATTGCGCTGTCTTTCGGCCTCCGATTTCCTCGCAGTTATCGCCTATGCAGAAGTTCTGGATGCTCCTATACGCTTTCTATACTCACGTTGTTTCTGTGCCTTCGATTTTGGAGCAGTGATTGTTGGTGGCTCAGCGAATAGCGTTGCAGACGTGAATGCAGAAGCTTCTTTACGCTTCCGTGAGTATATTACTCCTTGAAGGTAGTGGCAGATCCGTGAGATCCATAGGTTTGACAGGTTGGTCTGCCATGGTGTAATTGTAAGCGGTTCTGCTCCGCTGCAGAAAATCAATAAAATTTTATTAAATTGCGGAAAAAACACAAAACACGTTGTCTCGTATTCAACGCTTGTTGCAGATAATGATAATTATATTATTTTAGAAGTTTTCGAAGAAGCTCGCGTGGCGGCGTTCCAGTAGCAGAACTATTCGAACTGCTAGCCCTGACGTCACGCGAGAAGAGAGATAAATTCCGACGCTTGGGCCGATCGTGCTTCTCATCACTTGTTCCGCGCTTTCGCTTGCACGCTATGGCTCAGGCGGAACGTGACACTTTTTCATGCGTGCAGCCGGTGTTAATCGATTTATAAGACGTTATCACGTCAAAAATAGGAGGCAGGATATCACGTCAATAATAGGAGGCTACAGGTTTTGTAAAGCTTTATCGGTCTACAAATTTATATGAAAATGCTGCATCACTTTCGAGTAAAATAAAAACTTTAGATATATGTTTGAAATATTGTTCATTTTATAATTGACTTCTTATATATATATATATATATATATATATATATATATATATATATATATATGTATATATATATATACATATATATATATATATATATATATATATATATATATATATATATATATATATATATCTCTATTTTTATCTGCGATATCCTTTTTTTGTTACTTAAATATTAAAATATTTTCTTCCTGAAATTGGTTTTCAATAAAATTAATAAACGTTAAGTATGCAAACATATATTTTGAAGTACTTTTTCTTTATAGGTAGGCAAATAAAACAAATTTAAATGAATCCAGTATAGTTGCATTGACGATTGATACTGCTGATAACAATGCCAGGGTGGTATTAAAGGTGTTATCGAATTACTTTCGCTTCTAACTTTTCAACTGTCATCTTTCAAGGCGGAAACTATTCATTTTGTTGTTACAAGTTTTTGACGTAATTGAGCGATTTATCAAAAGATCGTCTGCATTTTTATTGTTAGACGTCCAAGATATTCTAATGCCTCGATTGTGTAGCATAGCATGCTTTTTGGATCCAGATAAATTGTCATTTCTAAATTGCATAAAAAATGCTCTTTAATGATAAATACATACGTATTGTCGCTGTTTTTTGATGTAAGGATACCAATTAAAGAATGAATCAGAATGTCATATAGATAACAATGTAAACCATCACTTCAACTTTGATGGCTTCAGAGCGATGTTAACACACAAACTAAAATGGTGACTGTGTACTGATGAAATTAGGCAAAATTTGTGGTCGAAGGAAACGTAGCTGTTACTTTAGACCACATGATTTCGTGTTATATGAGAATTATTAAATGCTTATGTTGTGCTATATATGTAAGCACACATATTCCTAGTGATTTCTCAATGAGAAAAACAATCAAGTTTAAATTTTATAACGCGTTTTTGGCGCATAAATAAAGATTTACAATCAGATGAAGCAATAACAAAACGTGGAACAGTCATAGATAATGAATATAAGAATATTTGCATCTCATTTTAGTTATCGTACGCCATTGGCTACGTTCATAAATGTAAACAGAGAACCGTGTGAATGAATAAAGTTAACATTTAAATGTAAATGTAACCTTTATTATTATAACTCTTTTAAGATCTTAAAAAGTTGTTCTATTTAGATATTGATGTGTTTTATAATTTTAAGCAGAGACAGCAAGTACATGTATTTCAATCCTTTTAACAGGCTTAACGAAAATTAAATCATGATTAATAAAGATTCTATTAAAAATTATTAAAATATGGGACATATTTTAATAATGTTTGCTACTGTATTTTACTGGGAAGGTGACGGCCGCACCCTTCAAGCATTAACATACGGTTAAATTTGGTACGACGATGAATTTATCAGCAGCAGACTAGCAGTACCAGTATCAGAGCATATTGACGTTGTGTCTCCGCTTTGATAAGTCAAAGCGAGCGTAAATTTCGGTAATTATAGCCACAACGTTAATGCCACCTCGAAAAGAAAGGAATGGGCAAGATTCTGTTTAAAACAATGCTATGGTGTCTGTCACATAAAGTTGATAAATCACGAAACTTTTGAATAATTACTAAATTTATTTAAACCTCTCATCACGAAAACTGATACTGTGGAATGCTTTTAAATTTTGTGACACTGTCAATTCAGTTTTTTATTTATTAAACTTGTCGAACATGAGTAGAAATCGCACTACGAAGATTCCGTACGAATTTAGACACTTTTAAATATTTAAGGTTACGTAGTATTACTCTCAAACTGTTTACAGATGAAAATTTTTCCTAGTGTAAATATATTTCCTTTTTTTCTTTCAGTGGGGTAAAAATATGGTGCATGTTTAAAACATTATGATACCTAGGATTATCGCTATAGTTTTCCCACAGCCTTTGCAAAGTTTTCTGAAGACCCTATTTTTTATAATTTTAGGTTGAGTAAGTTTGGGAAAAAGGAAGTGTGATTTATCTAAAATCTTATCTAATAAAGCTACAGTATAATATATCTAATAAGCTAAAGTATAATAAGTTAATATAATCTTTATATATATAAGCTTTATAATCTAACAAATCAAATAAAGCTAAAATACACCGCTAAAATACACACCAAGTTTTTACACCGCATTTTTTGGTAATTCGGCTGTGATAGATTGAAGACTATGGGGTTCATACGTTTTGTTTTTGAGTTATGTATACTTGTCTGTTTATGTTGACTTTTTTTTTTTTATTTGTCACATGGTTACGGTTGGGTCATAAATCTACTACGACTAATTAAATCATATATCATATTCTTGTATTACATATATTTATTTTCTATTATAGTCCCGTTGTCGTGTTTGTTTTGTGACTATGTTGTACAGACCCATAATGTTATAATAGTTTTATCATGCGTATAGTTCAATTGTAATTTTGCGGTTAATTTCAGTTACCCCTGAAAATGGGAAATTAAAAACAAAATTTTTCAATTTTATATATCGTTTAAAAAGATGTTCCATTAAATATTCGGAAATAGAGCTATCAATATTTCCGATGCTATAAGTGTCGATGGTATAGAAACATTTGATTCTTCCAGTTTGTTGTGACGAATACAAAAACTTTCTTTTTTATACTTTTCAATTGTACATTTAAAAAGATATTCCAATAAATATGCAAAAATAGAGCAATAAATATTTCCGATGCTATAAGTGCCGAAGGTATAAAAACATTTAATTCTTCTAGTTTGTTGTGATGAATACAAAAACATTTTTTTTATGATTTTCAATTGTACCTTTAAAAAGATATTCCAATAAATATGCGAAAATAGAGTGACCAATATTTCCGATACTATTAGTGTCAGTTTGTCTTTCCCAGTTAATTAAATATAAAACTCATAAAATAAATTAACTTTTGGGCTAATTCGAAAAGAAGACATACATAGGTTAACTAGATGCTCAGTTGCGATCTCTAATGAGGCATGATCATATTTCTTGAATAAAAATAAAAAATAATCAAATATTTACAGTGTTAAAGAACCTTTAAAAATTGCTAATTCTCATCGACTTTTAATTTATCTCTGCATAATAGTTAAATTGCCATGTTGTTCTTCTGTCTATAAAGATTATATCTGTTTTTACAACTGTTCGGAAGCATGATCATAGTTCTTGAGACCAAAAGTAAAAAATAATAAAATATCATTACAACTTCTTAACCAAACGACAAGTCCTATTTTGTGTAATTAAAGCCTATGTGACGTCACTGTAAGTTTTCAATCGGAATTATTACGGTGTTCTCGAGTTTTAGACGCACAAGTATTTCTACTAGGCTCTCATGGGTGTAAGGGGGTTGTTATTAGCTCAGTGAATCTGACTGAGAGCGTATGTTAGGAGAGCTTTACCGGTATTTTTGTCTTTGTCTCGCGAGTTGTTGTTTGCACACGTAAATAGCAGACTGACTTGTAAGGTGAAGAGGTGATGTTAAACAAATTATAATCCACTTGTGGAAAAATTACTTTAATTTTAGACATAAATTAAATTAAAGTTTTCCATTACTACAATATTTTAAGAAAGTGCTATCTATTGGATTGTAGTCTCATTAGTCACTTTAAATGTCCGTTAGGTACCTAACAAACTAACCTTGATTTGATCATATTAAGTCCTAAAAAGTTCTTCATATTTTTTTTGCAAAAAAAAATTTCATGAAATTTTTGCTTCTGATTACGTACCAAAAAATTAACGAACAGCTATAAAAATGTAAATATATATTTAAAACTAAATTTAGACGTATCAAATTAATCTATTTACGGTGTGTAAATTAATCTATTTACGCTCTCACAATCAAAAAATTACTTTATTTATTTCAAATAATTCGGAAAAGCCAAACGGCCGTCCATTCAGTTCTGTAGTCCAGGAGCGTATGCAACACAAATTCGTCGTCGAAATGCGAACGAAAGAGTACACGATACTCGCCTGTCCGATCAATAAAGAAAGGAGTACAAAATAAAAGTAATCCTAAATTACCAGGCTATCATAAGTGTTTAGTGTTGTGATAGCGATTTTGAAATGACTTATAATAATAAATAACCGTTCATTGATGTAACAATAACTTAGAAAACAATAAAATACTGAAAAAAATCAGTAATTTTTTTCAATATTTTAATATGAGGATTATATATCATAAATTATTATTTATCTATAATTAATACTTTCCTTGTAATATAGATTTAAACAATTAAGTTGTTTTAAACAAAATATATCTGATATTACTAAACATTTCCTTGAAAAATAGTACATTTTATTTCATACTTTATATCATCAATTTATGAAAAACTCACTTGTTAATAAATTTATATTTACTTTTATCGTGTAGCCATCTAATCTGGATACGTATATAGCCTTGGAACAAAAGTAACACCTTATCATGTTTTTGCTAGAAGATGGGACACTGGAATTTAAATTTCATTAAAAAATCTAATTAAGTTTGCACAAAAAACTAGGATGGCGCCATATTTTCTTTTTGTTTTTTTTTTTATTTTTTCGGAAACGTAAAAAATTCATATATGTTTTTTATGTATTTAATTATGAATAAATTACGTAAATATTTGTTCGTTACCTTCAATATTATACTTATAATTTAGATTTAGAAAATTAAATAGTTCTTAACCAAATATATCTCGGTTATTGCGAAGATGAAAACTGTTTTTAATAGAGATATCATACATGTTAGAAAAAAATACTTTTGAAAGCATATTTTATATTTTTGGATTCGCATTTTAATAAGGTTTTATATGATACCCTATAGGATTAAGCTCAGAAAAAAATTATTTCGTCGCTCAAAACTGTCCGACAATTAAAAATTCATTTTTTGTATGTAATAAATATTTTTACAACTACATTATATTTCGGTTTTATATGCCAAATGGCCAAAAAAACAGACGGGCACCGAAATAGTTTCATAGGCCTTTTGTTCTTTTTCTTAATTTTATATTATTAATCGATGAATATATGTAAAGATGTGTAAAACTATGGGTACTCAATTATATAGATTCACATATACTATCTTCTAGGGGGGTGGAGTCACAGTCACAAGTCACATTAGAATTATGGCCAAAATTATGTAGTTCTTACCACGATTATATTATCATCTTCTATTTTGCGTATTTGGAAAAAAATATGATCTTGAAACGAATAAAATTGAAGGTTATTGCCGTGAAATCAAATGTAATGAAGTAATGAAAAAATATGATAATATAGATTTAGGCATAAAGCTTAATTTAGTAGAATTATTAAAAATAACTAAATTGTTAATCAGCATATAAATATAATGCATTTTTATGCGAATAATCAAAGAATTTAAAATAGAATCGAATATAAAAGAAAATTGTTTTGTTGTTTAAATAAAAATGTTAATGTTACGTAATATAATTTTAAATAGAAATATTATTTGAAAAAAAAATTGGTGCCAAAACCTAACCCAAGGACTTTTAAGACAGTACTTTTTCACTCAATCTACATGGCAGACATAAGAAAATTGGTTTATTTCAAACAAACAATCGACCTAAAACGACATTAAAAATATATTCAAAATTACTTTTAATCGCTTTTTTCACAATTTCCTTTATATACTGATGTTCTGTAGTAATTAAGTTCATCATCAGCTATATTCCTTCATGTAACCCGTTTATGCGCGAGATACTTTGATATTGAATGATAGTTGGAACCAAAAAGTTACAACTAAAAAGAATAATACTTCTAACATAATCGTTTATGCAGTATGGGCATAAATGCGGGCGCTTACTCTGATTGTAAATTAGATTTCTATGTACCGGGTCATCTGAATATAAGACTGCAAGTTAAATTATTTGTTAGCAGTCCTTAAAATATTTAAAATTTATTAAATTAAACAAGATTTACTTGCTCTACTACCAACACTATCATTATGGTATTTAAAACACCTCCTCTTGTCCTAATACGAGTTGTTGTTTGCACACGTAAATAGCAGACTGACTTGTAAGGTGAAGAGGTGATGTTAAAAAAATTATAATCTACTTGTCGAAAAATTACTTTAATTTTAGACATAAATTAAATTAAAGTTTTCCATGACTACAATATTTTTAGAAAATGCCATCGATTTAATTGTTGTCTCATTAGTCACTTTAAATGTCCGTTAGGTACCTAACAAACTAACCTTGATTTGATCATATTAAGTCCTAAAAAGTTCTTCATATTTTTCTTTGCAAAAAAAAATTTCTTTGCAAAAAAAAAAGTCTTCCCCAAGGAAAGTTTTTTAATGAGACATGGTTGACATAGTTTGAACGTTGAATACGTTCTTCCTCCGATGTGGAAATAATTAGTCATAGAGTAGACGTAGAGTTACTTGCATTCTATTTTTTAATTCATAGGTAGACAACCATTGTCTACTTATGAATTAAAAAATAGAATGCAAGTAACCTCTACGCGTAGTTGAAGTATAATTAATTGGACAGTTGTGGCAGGTATTACTAAAAATATTAATCTGAAAATAAATATGTATTATTCAAATTAAGTAGTATTTATTTATAATATAAATTAGAGGGAGTAATAAAAAGTCGTATTTGCATCGAATATCACTAATAATCTAATTTAATTATGATCATAATTTAAATATAATACGAAAGATTTATGATAATGAGAAACGTCAACTCTGGTCAGAAAATTTCTTGAAAAAGCCGCATCAATTTTTGTACCAAATTTTATTGTTTACTGAAATGAAAAAGTAACTACTACCAATAGCCGTTATCTGGAATCACGGTTAATTTACGACGTTCCATCAAGGAGTTACGTTGTACATCTCCAGAATTCTCATCAGATCCTGATGATGGAGTTATTTTGCAAAGAAATGACTACCGGTAACAAATATTTTGAATAACCATTGATTTGCTACCAATCGTTAAGGAGTCACATTGTTATTCGCCAAAACTCATGATCAGATTCTGAACTGGTCGATGGTGCAGTTAGTTGCAAAGTAACAACAAGTAGTAGCAAATAACTTGAATCACGGTTGATTTACTACCATCCGTTAAGGAGTTCCATTGTTCATCTCCAGAACTCATTATCAGTTCCTGACCTGATCGATGGAGATATTTTGCAAAGTGACAACTACCAGTAGCAAATATCTTGAATCATGGTTGATTTTCTAACAATCATTAAGAAGTAATATTTTTCATCACCAGCACTCGTCATCAGACTTCGACTTGGTCGATGGTGCAGGTATTTTACAATATAGCAACTATCAGTAACAAATATTTTTAATCAAGGCTGATTTGCTACCGTTCGTTAAGGAGTCATATTGTTAATTTCCATGACTCATGATCGGGCCCTGACCAGTAGTCTAAATCATGAATTACAACCATCCGTTAAGGAGTTATATTGTTCATCTCTAGAACTTATCATTAGGGCCTGACCTGGTCGATGGTATAGTTATTATACAAAGTAATAACTACGGGTAGCAAACATCTTGAATGACGATTTGTTAAAATAATGAAAAAAAAATTTTTTTTGAAAACAAATGTTAATGACCATAACTTATAGTCAGACTCTGACCGGGCCGGGTACAGTAATATACCAAAGTAATAACTATTAGTAGCAAATATTTTGACTCAGGGCTAAAATACTGTCGTTTGTTAAGGAATTACATTGTTTACCTCCAGAACTCATCATCAGGCCCTGGCCTGGTCGTTGGTAAAGTCGTTTTGCAAAGTAACAGCTATCAGTAACAAATATCTTAAATTATAGTTGATTTACTACCATCCTTTAAGGAATTCCATTGTTTATCTCCAGAACTCATCATTAAACCTTGACCCGGTCGATGGTGAAGTTATTTGGCGAAGTAACAACTACCAGTGGCAAATATCTTGAACAATGGTTGATTTACTATCATCCGTTAAGGAGTATCACTATTCATCTCCAAAACTCATCATCAGACCCTGACCTAGTCGATGGTGAAATTGTTTTGCAAATTAACAACTGCCAGTAACGAATATTTTGAATCGCATTTAATTTACTACCGTCTGTTAAGGAGTTCCTATGTTCATCTCCAAAACTCATCATGAGACCTTGACCTGGTCGATGGTGTAGTAATTTTGTAAAATACAAGGAGTGGCAAATACTTGAATCACGGTTGATTTACTACCATCTGTTAAGGATATTCATTATATAACACATATACTCACAAAATTCTATATAGTCAACCGATGTTTTCAAATACCGGAAACTGCGTAAGCACTTCTTCTTTCTATATATCTAATATGAAAGCAAAAGATTTCAAGTTTCTGAGTTTCTGTATACTTTTATCGCAATTTAATTATATCATAAAACTGTACATCCTTCAAGATGATGATTTGATACTTGCTGGGTCGTAGATGCCATTCAAACTACTCATCTTCATCAGCGGTGCTATAGTTTTTCGTGTGCCTTGGCATTTTCAAGAAGCCCTTCCCAGATCATCCTAAAAAATTAATGGTTCCCCAAATTCGACATTTTATGTCGTCAGACTCCCAAAGTATGGTTGAGAGTCCATTTATTTTGGATTTCATTTTGCGGTGTTTTCACGTAGGTCCATTTACAAAGACTCTCTTGGTAACTCAGTCCAGGTTCATCCAATTTACTCCCCTTAACTCTATGCTAACTAAATTTAGTTCATTTCACACAGCAATTATGTAAAAGCATCTGATCAAGCGACAATAACTTTGACGTCAATTGTCACTACGTGATCCAAAAGAATAAAGATGGAAAGATAAAATAAATTCATATTTCTCTTATTTTTTTGTAAATCAAAGTACTATGTAATAAACTTCATAAATATTTCCAAAATATGTTAAATATACTAACATATTAAAGACTGTATAAATCTTGAAGGTGAGAGACTTTAAAACGGTAGAAGAGACTAAAATTAAGTTTTTAGGAGTACTTGTACAGTGTTTGGGCGCATGGTAGATATGACGTTTGCACATAATTCACTTCTTATTTATGGTGTCCTAGTACTCGCCTTGGCGTGTTTCATTGTATTGGCGTTGACGGGCTTGCGTACGTCGTTGGTTGAAAAATGGAAAATGGCAGTTTCCGATTATTACTGACATTTATTTTCAAATTATTATGGGTTGTTTTTCAGATTTTCCTTTTCTTTCACCTCCTTGCCATAATATATGGCATGATATATGGTATGAAGTATCTTTTCAATCTTTTTTTTTAGCTTGTATGCACAAAAGTACGATAACGATGAAAGTCGCCATATAATTCCAAGTCTAATCATATAAATTACCGTATTGAGGATGTCTAAATAAATGCATAATTTGCTTACCAAATTTTATAGAAATTCAAATTGCACTTTAGGGTCGACGTCGATTTGATAAATACTTAGGAAAAATATAGTTCAACCTTTTTAAGTACTATATAATATTGTAAATTTTAGTTTTATTTTGCAAATATAAAAATGAGTGAATTGAAAATTATAGAAAAATTAAATTTTCCATAAAAACCTTTTAATTATTAAAAAATATCTGCCTGTTTTAAAAATAATAAAGCGCGGGTTAAAAATAAAACTCGTTGGCAAACCTGGCTACGTGCTTTAAGAGACGTCACATAGATGTGACGTTTACACATAAAGCGTTTCCTATTTATGATATCCTAGTACTATCGTTGTCATGGCAACCATTGGCTTCGATGAGATTGCGCACCTACAGTGATTGAATAATGTGTTGGATGTGGCATTTTACGTTGATGTGGATTCTAAACCGAATATGATTGAGACTTTTAATTTACACACATGTATAGCACGACACTTGAAATTTACACGCATGCTGGGTCCGTAACCAGAAATTATATTTAAAAAAAACGTAGTTATTGTGGGACAGCCGGTTAGCATATTATGTGTTAAAAAATTTGTGTATGTGTATATATATATATATATATATATATATATATATATATATTAATTATCTACAGGAATAGAAATATTTGAGCATAATAAAACATTAATTGTAAGATATGAAAAAAAAAATAATAGTAATGAAGCGATCCGAGCAACATCTTTTAATGAAACAAAATTTGCACAATACGTAAACAGTATTGCATAATATAAATTTGGTACCAGTTATTATATGTGTAAACTTTTGTCGATACAAATAAAAGATTATATAAAAATTTAAGTTTAAAAATAAAATTTTTATATTTTTGTTTTATCACTTTAAAAGTAGTTAGATTAAATTTAAACTGATTTTTAAATTAAATGTAATTATCTTTAAAAAATTAAATGAATAATCAGCATTCAATTTAATATAAACGCATATATATATATATATATATATATATATATATATATATATATATATATATATATAAATAGTCTGGCAGACGATTGACTTATAATGGAAAACAAGCAGAAAAATAAAGTGGTGGACCACTCATCTGTAAAAATGTTATTATTATTATTTTATTGATATAATTATTCATTATTATTTTTTTTCATTAAATTAAATTTAATTATTTTTTTAATTTAATAAAATTTAAATTTAATTATTTACATATTAAAATGTCATTATTTTTATTTAATTTATTGTTTTAAACCTAATTATTTTAATTTTCTTTATTAAGTTAATTAAATTAAAAATAAAATTCAATTTAAATTAGAATATAATTACTACCAACACCAAACTTTATTTATTTTTATTTTAATTATTTTAAACATTTCAATGAACATAATGAATTGTTAAATTTACTAAAAAAATCAAAATAAAGTTTAATTAATAATAAAAATAAATGAATATCCTGACAATTTATTGTAGTTTGTTATTTTTAAATATTCAATATATTATGAAGTAATAATTTATAATGCAAATAAACACATATCGAATTGGAAACGATCTGGTAGATAATTAGCGTACAATAGAAAGCCAGCAGAAAAATAATTTGATATTCGCTTGTAAACACACAAGCACTTGTACTATGCAAAAGTATCTATCGAAATCCTACATTATTATATTATTTTAACATAATTTTAAATGTTTATTTTAAGTGATTTAATTTCATTAATATTTTAATTCCTTTGTGTGTGTGTCAAATGTGTAATGTTTAATGATAAATTCATTCTGAATATAGTGAGAAATAACCATGTAATTTACAAATTTCGACATATTTCTGGTGAGTATTTTTTAAAAAAAAATGTTTTTTTATAACATATAATCATCAGCTGCAGAATTTCTTTCTAGGTATGTAGTGTTTAATGTGTATACTTTCGTATGCTTTCAAAAAAATTGTCTAAATGTTCCTGGTTGTATAGTGCATATGTTCCCAAAAAAAACTTAAATATACAATAAGTAAAATAGTTACGAATAATCAAATTAAAGTATTTAATTTTATAGTATTTTCACGCCAGTAAAATTTATACTAAACTAGGAATAATATTAATATTTGTAAATAGTTTAAAAGGCATTTGTACCTTTAAATATTTAAATGTTTATATGTACGGGAGTCGGATATAAATATCCTCTTGCAATTCTCAATTATGCGTGCATAAACATTCTTCTGCTATGTGTTACAAATGGCTATAGACGTCGCGTCGATATGTTGTTTTGTCTGATATATATATATATATATATATATATATATATATATATATATATATATATATATATATATATATATATATTTATATATATATATATATATATGTATACATTATATAGTTACTACTTAATGTCTTGAAATGCAGTACATCGTAAAGTAGTAAAAGACACAGATATTTTTACCTTTATTTCTTAAAAAAGACCCGTTGGATATATTCTAAGACTATGCGTAGAATATCCAAATCTATGATAATTATTTAATATAATTATTTGAATAACAGGTCACCCTCCTAATAACTTGAGACATAATGTTATTTTTTATATTTACTTCGTAATCTACATTTAACAAGAGCATTGGAGAGAATTAATAAACATTCATTTGTTTCCGCATTTGTTTTCACATTCATTTGTTTCTTGAAAAATATATACATGTATTTTAATTGTTGAAAGGTATGTTATCATAATTTTCCTTATAGGTAAAAATAAAAAAATATAACTATTATTATCTTTCAATAATTTGAAACATCATAATCACATCGAAATTTATGAGTCTTAATAAATTGTAAGTAATACAAATTAATTTGTCTTAATAAATTGTAAGCAATACAAATGAATTTGTCTTAATAAATTGTAAGCAATACAAATTAATTTGTCTTAATAAATTGCATGTAATAAAAGAGATCTTTCAAAATTATGTTAATTTGTCTGCATGTAACATATTTAGTTTAACAATTTAAGGTTCATAGTAAATTGCGGAATTATTGTCACCTTTATTTTATTTATTACCTGATGATATGAGAGGGCAATCGATGGTGAATTAATAAAACGACATTTCTATAATTAATTAATTGTTTTTCTTAAAATAATTATCAACCTACTAAAGTACATAAGTTTTACAGTTTCTTATTAAAATTAATTACTTAAAACAAAAACATTAATCTACTAAACATTCATGATCGCTACAAAAGTTTAATTCTCTCAAAAACATTGCAAAAAAAGCAACACACTTTTTAACACAATTACTATATTTAGTCTTATTCTTTAAAAATATTTCGTCATCATATTTCCCCTGTTTTTATTACATAACATTTCTTGGACATGTTTTAAAACTATCGCAATCTTTCATTTCTTTATCTTACGTAAATGTGGTTTTTTGCTATAAACTTTACAGCGACCTACACTGTACAAGTTTATATACTTTTTCATAAGAAAATTATGTAACGACGTTCCAGAGAGAAATCGATTAATTATGTATTTCAAAATTAGCTTTACAGAAGACCGACAAAAATCCACATGGTTTTGGGGCCAGGTGTAATAAAAATAAAAATGACACCGTTATGTAGAGGAAATTAAAAAATAAGATTTATTACTTAAAAATTTATTTAAATCATTAATAAAACAGATGAGAAATCTTATAATTTTTATTGAAGTTATACTTCTTTAGACACGTTATAAAAAAATGATTAGAGTGAAGTTTTACGATGCGCGCACGATGCAACAAAAAATCGACAGGATGTAGTCGCCCACTAAACATATATTTACATGCGTGTGGTAGACATACTATATTTATGTTGATTGAAATTGAATAGTGGTCCATATAGTAAAAACATATTTGTTTTAAAATTCAGGTTTTTATTCATAATAGTTTATAAATTCTACAGAACTGTTTGAAGTAGTTAGATGGAACAAAATTGTGTACCGTTGTATTTCCCACAGGCAGATGTAACATACTAGTAAATGAAACCAGCAAGCCCAACACGATCGTCGATACAAATCCACGTAAAACAGGAAAAGGTTGAAAAAGACATCATCAAAATAACAACAAAACGAATGTGTATATCAGTTAATGATTATTTATAATTAATTATTTTATTATTTCAGCTACACATAATACTGTTTGTTTAATTAAAAAAAAATTTATCGATTATTTTTTGTAATCGTTTTTAAACTTATGTACTTTCTCAGACGTTTATTGATATTTTGAAATCTCATTAACAGGTCTCGATATGTTACCGAAACCAAAACTGAAACTACCGAAATTAATATTCTTAAGGCATTGGGTTTTCAGCTTTCCTAAATCAATTAAGTTACCAAGTTCATATGGATAGTATCTTTAAATTTTAAATCTAAAATAATACTTAAACGACTCTAAAAGGCATCTTGTTGGGTTAAAGCCTCCATTATTATATGTATATCACTGAAGCCAGTATTAAGGCTTGTCAGATGAAGAAACCTATGAAATATAACAGAAGTTCAAGTAGCTAATTATACACCATAAACACGACTCCGAGAGAGGGAGAGCGAGATATGAAAGGCGAGACAGAGCGCTGCGAAAGGGACGCACGGTCGTCGAGCGAAATAACGTATACCCCGCACACCCCAATTTTCCGCTCACATTAATTGAGAGTAACTTATAAAATGTCGTGAAATTTTATCATTCTAGCATGAATTAATATTTATTTTTTAAAAAAAATAAGAAACATTCTCATCACCATATACAAATCACGCATTTTTGCTAGACTGCTATATTATATATATCCTTACTATACTTTCTATCTCGTTTCCGATAAAACTCTTCTTCATTCATGATATCCTAGTATTCAGTAGAATTTTAGTAACTTTTGTACTAAATACATAGATTTTCAAATATATTTCACACGTGTTAACAATAAAGTATAATACAGTTGTTTTTATTGTTGGAGATTTTTGTAAGATCATGATATCATGCACTGAAATAATACTTAATATCTCCGATGAAATACGCATTTTCCTTTAAGACTCGTGCTATTTGACAACAACCAAAGAATGATATAAATTTTAACGATGACCTAAAGACGTCATCTAATATGACAAATGTAATTTGTATTCATAATCACACGTACATCTTCATATTTTACATGTTTTTCCTATAAAACTTTAGAATAGTTATTCTTTCGTTTTACCGAGTTCATCAGTAACAATTAACACCTTCAGTATATCAATCTTACGGTTATGTTTTATGCTCTTTGTCATAAACAGTGTAAGGTTTCTCAGAAAACCATTAAGCATTTTTATTAGTACCTGTGTTAATACACACACACACACACACACACATATATATATATATATATATATATGTACTGGCCGTAGCCTGTTGTAATTACAGAGCTCTGATGGGTATATACTCATATGAAGAAATCTGTGCAAATCTGCGCCTGCACTCTGTGAATCCTCTAGTTTCTGTGGACCACCTTTGGATTACATCATCAGACCATGGTCACTGAATACGTAGAAAGTTCTGATTGAGATGAACCAAATAAGCCTCGACAAATCTATTTTTTCTGGTTAACAAATCCGGGATCATGGAGATATCTAGAATATTTTTCAGTGGTATTTCGTATTTATTCTTCTGGTGAACAACGCGTAAAGAAAATTTCATTTTTAAAAATTGGTCTAAATACGGTCTTTACGGTGTAGGTATTATAAGTTTTTAATTTTCCGAAATTTCCAGGGATTCCCGGGATTTTTCATTGATAAAATGTATCATAGATATTATCAAAAGAATTTCATTGAATTTCGTTCAATAGTTTTTATGTGATAAAACAAAAATATTTGATGATGCATGGAAAACTCGACCCGTTCTAGGTCAAGTTCCAAAAAATGCATAATTTATTAAGTTAAAATAGACATTTATTTTAAGAAATTTAGTTTTTACAAAACAAAACAATCCAAGATTTGTGTATTTTTGAAAAAACTTCAACTTCCTACGTTGAATTTCCAAAAATTCCATTCATTATTATTGCCTTCGTCATTGGAATATACTCTGTCGAAATTTCAGGATCTCAAAGAATCTTTACTAATAACCCACCTGAAGATCTTGTAATACAATGAAACTTAGGTTGCTGTAAAGAACATAAAGAAAGTCAAAATAATACTACATCACGTAGTGTCATTTAATTGTGAATAATGAATTTCTACAAAATTAACGCCAAATATATTCAATGTGTAGACTTAGTAATAGGAGGTCAAAAAAAAAGAAGAAGATACCTCACTGAATACCATGACATGGTAAACTACAATTGTTCGGGTGATGTAAGTTGCACGCAAAAAGGTTTTCTGCATATGCATCAAACAAATATGATTAATAGTGTGAAGTCAACTATTAGTAAATGTATAATTAAAAAGATGATGAATGTGGTAGTCCTTTTTTAATTTTCGTGCACACACACACACATACACGCACGCATACGCGCACGGGTACGCGCACGCACACTCGCACGAAGCACACGCACACAAACATTTATGTGGATTTATCAATTTACAGATGGTTTGCATAAGAGACTGTGATTTCAAATTTTAAATAATAAGATGCGTCTCCACTGATACAGAGATGTTACGAATCGACGACGTTTTTAAGAGTATAATTTAATTACAAGAGTTTAATTTATAACATGACGCATACTATCCAATGATTGCTACGATATCATCATGGTTACATTCTCACCTAACTACAATATCGACCTCGACTGCTACAGCGCCTACGAAAAGTACTGCGGCAACCGATATCTACGATCAATACTACGACGTGTACAATTGTGATATGATAATATCGTCGATTATTCACAATTAAATGAAACTACGTGATGTAGTATTATTTCTACTTTCTTTAATTGGATATTAGCAAAGATTCTTTGCTAATATCCCACCTGAAGATGTTGTAATACAACGAAACCTAGGTCGTTGTAAAGAAATTAAAGAAAGTAGAAATAATACTACATCACGTAGTTTCATTTAATTGTGAATAATTTAAATATTTATATATCATAAAATAAGCTGTGGGCAAAATTTCAGGACCCTACCTACCCTAAGGGGTTTGAGCTGTGCTTTGGTAAACGAGTCAAAGTATTTTTTATTTATATAGATTGGTTCCATAATATACATAAAAATGATGTATTTAAAAAAAATATTATTTACCTTTTTAATACCTTGTAAATCCTTATTTTTCTCTTGTTTAACTTTTATTATTACCATTTCTGTTTAGATATTTGTCGAATGTGTAGTAATCGTATATGATTATAAATTAAAACTGAAAATCAATCAAAAATAACGCTATTCATTGCGGGTAAATTTTTATAATAAAATAATCACGGCTAAGTTCTATTTTATTTAAACACGTAATTTTTATGTATATTTTTAATTCAAAAAATCACTAAATTTAGCATTTTTGCTGTGCTGAACTTGTATATCGATTTGCATTTAAAGCAAGTTTTCGAAACATTGGTAGAGACTTAAATAGTCATTGAGTAATAAATTAGAAAAACACTTCATAAAATAGAAAATTCAAATTTTACAGATTACCAATATTTAATTGGAAATTAGATAAAAAATAAATGGGTAATTGCTGTAAAATGCACACCTTCTGACATTGTTTGTGATTGGATGATTTAACTATGGGTAAATACATTGTTTATTGTGCTCATTTCATTAAGCTGAACACGAAAGAATATTAAATATGTATATTTATTATATATATATATATATATATATATATATATATATATAAATATATATTCGGGGCAACTAAAATATTGCTATTATTCTTTAATAAAAGCTTTTTGTTATAGATATCAGATACCAGATAAATAATCTAATATAACTTAACATGATTTCATTGAAAACTAACTTTCTTCGATAAAAATAACAAAGGAATATTTGATACATAGGAAGGAACACAAAAAAAGAAAACATTACAGGTAATTTAAGTCACAGTCGGTGTCTTTCGTTATTTTTATTTAGCAGAGCTGCGTACAAATAAAATAGAGGCGTCTTTAAAGTCGCGGACGCTAGGCGGCGCTGATTTCACGCCCTCAGCGAATACTCGTCGTCTGAACAATATACACCCTTGTGTTAAAATTTACCTGCTTCATCACACAGACCATACAAATGTTACTTAAATATAAATCCTTAAATGGAATATAAAACGCAATTTAAATTTGCATTAATAAATTTTGTATCTATTAATAAAATAAAGTTATCGCATATTTTCAACGTAATATTTTACATGACTTACGTATCGAAATTATATTAAAAATCGTTCTTCCCTAAATATAGGACTATAAGACTGAATATATGTGTCGTTAATTTTGTAGAAATTCATTATTCGCAATTAAATGAAACTACGTGATGTAGTATTATTGCGACTTTTTTAAAATTATTTACGAGGACCTTGATTTCGTTGTAATACAACAAAATCAAGGTGGGTAATTAGTAAAGAATCTTTGCTAACAGCCCACCTGAAGATGTTGTAATACAACGAAACCTAGGTCGTGGTAAAGAATTTAAATAAAGTAGAAATAATACTATACCTTCTAGGATATTAATACAATTCGAACGACAAGCGAAATGAACAATTATGCCGGCCGTTTTCGATAAAAATGGGATCGCCTGAACCTCCATTTTTATGTTACCTACCCTAATATTTGTTTATTAATGTCACTAAAAAATTAATATTGCTAAATTCATGTAAATAGTCTGGCGAATAAGAAACACCAATTCAAAGAATAATTGGCAGCCATGTTACTTGTATTAAATTTCTGATAAGTCTCTAGTAGTCCCTATATACTAACAACTAGTGTGTAATGAATGGTTTTTGACTTAAAAAAAACATTTTTATGCATAAAAACTATCCTAAAATTTGTTTTTATTTATAAATAGAAAAATTATTTTGTCCACAAAATAACTAGTATTCCAGATAAAAACAGACCAATAATATAACAAACAATACATGTACTTAATGGCAAATTGGTACCATAGGGCAATCCCCTATGGCACAAGACATATTCCATCACAGTCCATCACACGACATATGAATATATTATTACAGTATCCACTTTTCAGACTATGTATTTGGAATATAAAATCTTTCGATACACATGAATAGATATTTCTCAAAACTGCTCTTTATTTATATATTATATGTTTTTAAATACTAAAGTAATTGATACAACAACCTTCATGATAAGTGTGCATAATATATATTAATAAGTAATATTTATAGTTCCAAGAACTAAAAATGTATGCTTTTGTTACCGAGAAACCCATTACGACAAATCAATCAATCCCAAACTCGACGCGCTTACTACTAATCAATGAGGAACTCCCATGATTATCCTCTCCTCCATAATCAGATCCTCCCTATAATAATATGCCACCAAAGGACTCACTCATTGAAACAACTCAAATGAGCTCAAACTCAACAGTTTTGCGATTATCCATTGAGATTTCCCTGTTACCACCTCCCCCCTCTTTCATAATATCAACTCAATAAGACTCTTATTATTATTATATAGTAGTCTGAATTATAATTAGTATTATTATATAGATGCCTAAATTATTATTAGTATGAATATAGTAGCCTGAATTATTATTAGTGTTATTATATAGAAGCACGTATTATTATTAGTGTTATCATATAGTAGTCTGAATTAAGCTTACCAAAACTTAAATCGGTATGCGTAATACATACGTAGTTTTTTACATACGTAGTTATGCGTAGTATGTGTAATATATACGAAGTATGCGTAATTACATAAACGTGAAGCTAATGAGAGTATTAAAAAAAAATTACTCATCCAGACGTTGATGTTAAATGAATTCATCAAAATATTCATTTTATTTCTTTACATTGTCCATCTTACAGACGTTCTACTTTCATAATACATAGCCCCATCTACCATGTTCACTCTGCAAACTCGATGTACCTTTCAAAAGGACAACCAATGAATATTCCGCTGCAAGTAGTAGAACTGCTGCAACCTTGCCCTGGAACGAGCTCGTTGTACTAAGTACCAGAGCACCATAAATTTGCGCGGGCGGTGGCCGGATGTACTACCAATGTGAGTGTAGCTAGAAGAGCTGGGCTAATGTACACACCTTTAATAGAATTCATTCTCCGTTGTAGTGTACGATGTTTATATATGTAACTATCGAATTCAGTAATATCCTATGCTACTAATTTTGAAAATGTTTTGCAGATTAAAATAATTTTATCGATTACTACGGAAATATATTTAAACCCTTATATTCTACCAAGAAGATTTTAGCAATTACCAAAAAAATAAGTCTATTTGGGAATAATAATTAGAATTGTATATTCACCATCATAGTACAGACTATAGATATGCAAAATTTCATAAAGATCAATGAGGTAGTAAAACAATACAAGCAACTAAACAACAGATTAGTTTGTATTTACAATATTTGTTAGAACCAGTTAGGATTATGACTGTCGTTTGCTCGGTCAGTAAATTAGCAACATACATATCGTATAAGGGTGTATGCATATTTACGTATTAATCGATAAAATTATTTTAATTTGCACACCGTTTTCAAAGCTAGTAGTATATAATATTACCAAATTCGATAGTTACATATATTCACATCATACAGTACAACGATGAATGAATACTGTAAATATCGGAGACTTTAATGCCAAGATTGAAAGAGAAAGATTTGTCAGATCCCATGCTGCTGGAGAAAGTCTTCATGCTAAGACCAGAGGAAATGGACAGAGACTCTTTGAGTTGGCTGTATCAGAAAATCTGTTTATTGCCAAGACAGCATTTCCACACAGGAATATACACAAGTACACTTGGCGATCACCGGATGGTTTAATTCTCAACCAAATAGACCACGTACACGTGGATAGAAGACATCGTAGCAACGTGATAGATGTAAGAAGCTACAGAGGTACTAACATGGATACCGACCATATATTAGTCTTATAATTAGTAAAAAATTCTACCTCAAAAAAAATAGAACCCGCATTTTAAGTCTAGTGTTTTTGAAATTAAAAAGCCCAAGTATTATAAAAAAGTACAGGCCCGAGATATCTAAATACATAGAGCTAGAAAACAGAAACATAAATAGTGATGTTAGCTGGCACTCCGCAAAATAAATAATAGCAAGGTTTGCACAAGATACGCTCCCAGAATGAAAATATGGTACCAGTAATAATTGGTTTGATGATGAGTGCAAAGAAGCCACTGAAAACAAAAACAAGGCATATAGAATGATGATTCAGAAACGCTACGGTAGAACTCCTGAACAAAAATATAAAGAAATGAGGCCTTCCTCATTTCTTTATAATTTATAAATTTTATAGAGAAAGAATATACATAAAAAGAAGAAGAAAGCATTCCTTGAAGAAGTTATAGAAAATATGGAAAACCTGAATTACCAGAAAGAATCCAAGATATTTATAAACAAGTCGACCACACAAGAAAGGAATTCAAGCCAAGAACCATCACATGTAGAAATGAGAATGAAGAACTGGTGGGCGAACTCCATGAAGCATTAGACGTATGGAAAAACATATTTTCAAGATCTACTCGAAGAAAGAGATAAAATTGTTGATCTACCTGATCCCACCCAAGATACAAGTACTTCCTTGGATAATCGAAACTACTCCACACCATCTTTAGACGAAGCAATATCAAAAAAGCTCAAAGGCTAGATATAGATAGGCTGGTCCTAACTGTATATTATCAGAACTATTGAAAGTAGATGAACGCAACCTATTAATCGTCATTCATAAAATTATGGTAAAAATTTAGATTACGGAGAAAATACCCATTGAATGGGAAGAAGGCTCCATCTGCCCAATTTTTAAAAAGGGAGACAAACTTGTTTTAATTATAGGGACGTTACACTTCTTAATGCGGCGTATAAAATATTCCCAAACCTGCTATTTACTAGACACTTACCCTTTGCCGATAAAGAAATTTGAAAATATCAATGTGAATTTAGAACACAAAGATCCACTACTGATCAAATTTAAGCCTTCAGACAAATCTTGAAAAAAGCTAAAGTATACAATATTAAAACCGACCACTTATTTATATATTTTAGGGCGGCATACGATAGCATACGGAGGGATAAATTATTCCAAGCGATGGCTGAATTTGTAATCCCAAATAAACTTATGGCTTTAACTAGACCAAAACTTCATAGAGTGAGATGTAGGATTAAGATCCAAAACCGGCTATTGCACCCTTTTATAGCAGAAAGGGGCCTACGCCAGGGAGATTCCCTAGCCTATTATTCAATATATCTCTGCTTATCCTGAAAACAATCTAAAAATTCCGGATTGTGTAGTAAAAATACGTTTAAATTATAGTTCGAAAATTTTAAAAAAGGTTGATGTTATGTTACTGCTCAGTTAAGAAGTTTGATATTAGTTTTACAAATGTATGAATATTTTTATTTAAAATTCTAGACATGAAATTCTATTATTATTTATCCCCTTATCCTCACATTGCACGAAATTTTCTAAAGTGTATTATATTTATGTCAGACATAAAAATATAAAAACTGATGCAAGTCTTGTAACAATTCTTTATTATATAAATGTCAATAAAACTTTTTTTTGTTGCAGTGAAAACCATTAGTGTCATTCCATAACCTATGACATCTTTGAAAGTATACGAATTTATACCATACCACGAAAAAGGTGACAAGAGACTATTTCTTTCTCCACATAGATAAAATTGTTAAACTATTTAGCTGAGATTGCTAACCAACAAAAAAATGTTGATTAATAAAGGTATTTGCTTTTCAATCAATTAAAAAATAACAACTCCCCAAATTATTAACTTAGGTTTACATAAAATTAAATTTGAATTTTTTTCAAAACTGTACTATTTAAATATATTGTGGCGTTCGATTACTTTTAGTCAATACTTAGGATGTGAAAAGGCTTCAATGATTTAGAAATATTCTTTCAAAACTACTTCGAATAGTGACAGTGAAGATATAAGTGTGAGGTTAGTTTAGAGATAGTCAATTAATAAATTTTTAATTTCTTATTGAAAAAAAAAACATAAAAAACTTGTCAATTAATTGTAAAATATATAGATACATGTAATAATATCTACTACGTTCTGACATCTAGAGTAAATACAGGAGTGTGTTTTTTTAATAGGGTAACAACCAATAAAATGTTAAGTTTTTCCAGCAATTTTGGAATCTTCTAGAAATATCATATGATAAACTGCAAAACTGGTGGGGTATGCAAAAAGATCGGCGTTTAATCATTCAGGTAAGTTTTAATGAGTAAATAAAAAACAGATAATGGGAATTTCATGAAAAGACTTTGGAATACTCTTGCTATATGAATTTTGATTAGAATAAAAAGCGAACAATGTAAAACTCACTATGTAAAAGTGTACTCACCTACGTGAGACAAGTGTACACCGCTAATAATTAGTTCCAAACTTGCAAAGCGGGAAATATTCACCACCGATTTTCTCCATCTGGGAAGATGTCCTACCATTCAATTTAGTTAAAAATGATAATGCTTTATCGAAACAGATACCAGAATGACTTCGCATTATCTGGAGGTGTTACTAACAAAGAAGGATATATTCTGATTAGTATCACAAGGGTTAACGCTAATAAATTGGAATTGTGAGGTTATTAGCTCCAAATTAATAGTTTGACCATAAATTATTTCCCAATATGCAATTCAACCTGCAATTTTGCATTGTTTCGGTTTCAAGAAGTTTTTTATAAATGATAATTATCTACTCACCTATTAATTTTCGTCTATCTGAAATTAAAAAATTTTTCTTGATCAATATCTAACATATTTTTTTCAAGATTACTTAAGAAAGGCCTAAGCCATGCGAGTTTAATATTTTTGAAACTAAGTAAAAATTTACGGTGATTAGTCATAGCAAGTAAAGATTGTTAAAAATAATTATAATTAAAGTTTTATTAAATCTTAACAATAGTTGATATCGCTACCTCCCGCAATTAGTTTTTTTTAAGTAAATACACAAATTGTATAGGCGGCGTTTCAAAACTATGCGATCGGTTTTGTGGTACAGCCTTAGGTTTAAATTCATTTATAAGAACCGTGCAGAATACGCAAAGTTTTTACAAATAGGGATTTGTAGTTATTTATGTGTATATATATATATATATATATATATATATATATATATATATATATATATATACATATATATATATATATATATATATATATATATATAAACACACACATATATAAACATTTAAGTAGTCAATGCGAGCGTTTATTTAAAAGTTCTAGTCAAATGTCAATACAGAGATTATATTCAAATTTCTCAAACGCATTTTTGAACAATCAGGAGTTAAGGGACACACATTGCGCGCCACTTTAAAGCCATAATTTCACAAACAGAGCTAAAAAATTAAATACAGTAAACGAGAATTTTCCCTAATTTAAAAAGTCTACAAAATGAAAACGAAGTCCCACACGCACGAAAGACAGCTCCTCTTCTCCTTTACATTTGCTACATTCATTTCCGAAATTTTATGAGTTTTGGTCTATTACTGTGGAAACTTTGAGCCAGTCATAAACGGGCGGACGTACAGGAAATACTGAGTTATATGAGGAACATGGTTAAATGAGGAACATTTAATAAGGAATTCTAAAAACATTAAAAATGATTTTTTCTTAATAATTTCTTTAGAGACGATTAATTGAATATATAATATTTTCCGTCATTCTGTGAACAATTGCTAAGAAAAGTTTCAGTTGAGGTGGGCGTTGGCTAATAGTTTTAGTTACACTATTCCGAACATTAATATTAATTTTTTCCACATTGCTTAACATATTTTTAAGTAAGTATAATTGGTTGCGGGTATCCCTTTAATCGATCAATGTAAACTGACCTATCAGTTAATTAGTTAACTAAGTAAAAAATTATTTTTAATTCTACAAATTATGGTGTAGGAAATATGCAATTGTAAAGTTATAGTTAGACTAAGGTTATTTAATTTTTTTCCTATGATTTTAGTTTCTTTAAAATATTTAACGTTGTTTAACGTTTGGTTACAGAATAATATTTCAAATAATTTTAAACGTTATTCGTCGAAATGTTTACCCAGAGCAAATTCTTTAAATCATAAAATATTTGAAGAAGATATTGTAAAGGCAAGACTTGCATAAGTGAGCAAATTTTACAATTCGATGGATTTTCTACCGCATTGTCTACTCGACATGTAATTCAGCAGACTTAATAAATGAGATAGAACAATAAGTAATCGAGGTGCCCTTTTTAGTCATTTGTGCAGATGTTTTATAGCTACCGCTTTCCTGAACTTTTCCATCAACCAAATTTAGAAAAATTATGTCCTTATTCATAAATATGTTATTCTTGCATATTTACATGGTCGACATCTTACTTCTTTAAATATTTGTCAGATGTGATTAAAAAAATGTGAGGAGAGACTTGCAAAACAATAGGGTTTGCGACGGGGGTCCTTAGGTTAAGAGCAACAAGAGAGATACTTCAACATATATTCATCGTAATTACGGAGATTAATGCATAGAAATATGCATTAATCTTCAAAGTCCACGTTATATCCTCAATCTATTTATGAGAATGTACAAAAACCAAGCATGCCAATGCATCCAAAGGAAAGAAACGGTAGACCCTAATCCACCAGGCAGGCCAGTTAACATGGTATCGAAAGCAGAAACGTCAAAGGTGGTCGTTGACTAGTAACAGAGTTTTAATTACACTATTTTACTATGTAAACACATTGCTTAACATAGTTTTAAGAAATTTACAATAGAAGAAATTTTTAACAATTATTCTAGAAAGCTTGATTCAAACTGTCCACATAACATTGCCATCAGAAACTTACATAATGATTGTTATAATTATTATATTATACTTAAAAAATTATCCTGAATTTCGATATTCAAGAAGGTATTTGTAAAAAGCTGGGAGATAGTTTTTCTTTAATCTTTTCACAATTTCACAAAGGAATAAATCCGCATCAAACATATCAATTTAATATAGTCATAATATAGAAGAGCATGCACATCCGCTAGATGTTAAAAAATTTGTGAAATTGTGAAAAATAATTTGTGAAAAATTCAAAATGTTTCCCGCAAATAGCTTTGCATTTATGTTTGAAGCAACACTTAGGAAAGATGGATATATTTTTTCAATTTTTTCTCCAAGTACTACATTTTGAAATAGTATTTATAAATGTTATCAGAATTTCGATCACTTTTTACAAACTTTTCTTTGCTTCACTGGTACGTAACCACGTTTGAAAAAAATCTGGTCGATTTCAGTTCTAATTGCCGTATTGATTTTGAACTTCGCTGAATTCTGCAATTTTGATGACAATACAAGTAATTTGATACTATTGAGTTGATTAAATAATGGAGGAGTAGGGGGTCTTTGGAAATTTTCAATGATGAGGGAATGTATACATTTATAATAATGTAATGTAATGTGTACATTTGACTCGTATCGATATTGCAAGTATTCCCAAGTATCTGATAATGGGAGAGAGTTAGGGGTTCACAGACACTTCTTAAAATCTGACAGTAAACTCTTCAAGTTTGGGTTCGTTCGAGTTGTCTTAATAAATCCTTTGGTCACGTATTGTATGAAGAAGAACCTCTCTTCTTCTATAGTAAATATTAAAAAAAAAGTGGCATTTTTAGAGAAAGATATTATCTTCTCAAAACGTTATATTACAATATGATTACTGGTATATAAAATTATAATTAATTCCATTGTCAAAATGTATTTATATTGACAAATTATTACACACACACACTAGGGTGTGTGATATAATGTAAATCAATGGAGATATCGATTTTGGCTTTAGATCTTTAAACTCCTTGATATTATATATATCTCAAATATACATTCCAGTTCCAGTATCTAACCTGCATCAAGTTGAGATTATATGACGACGATCATATGAAGAAAGAAGACACCATACAGATTTATGTTAAAATTAGGCTTACAATTCTTCGTTATGAGTTAAACAAAATTAATTTTTGAAAGTTTTCTAATAATGAAAATTAAAAATTTTTTTTTCGACTGCAGAATAACAAATCTTTTTAATAGTTGCACAAGAAAAATGCCAGCAAAATTATTCCATGAAAGAATATTATCAGATAAATAGTTGTACTCTATTATTACAATAAGTTTTTCTCATAACGGGTATGAAGATTTCTCCTTTTTTCTTCCTTTTAATTTATAAATGACGCGCGCAGTTGATTTTTTGGTTATTTTTAAGTCCATTTTTAGATTGCTTCACGTTACAATAAGTACTGCCCTTAATGTTTTATGTATAAAAATTTATGACACGACTACGGTGCAGAAAAGTAAAGGTAACGCATTTAACAGTCTATGCATGTATCTATATATAGATATTTGATCGTAGTCCAAAAATTGCTGAAC
Source organism: Druceiella hillmani (assembly GCA_039881145.1). Classification (NCBI taxonomy): domain Eukaryota; kingdom Metazoa; phylum Arthropoda; class Insecta; order Lepidoptera; family Hepialidae; genus Druceiella; species Druceiella hillmani. The sequence continues at coordinate 460,165 of JAYKKI010000104.1, forward strand.
TTATTTTGCAAATCAGGTATCATTCGGACTGTATTTACTCTAAGAGGTGTTATAAGCTAGGTTTTAAGAGATAAGAAAACATTTTGCTGTGTTCGAAATGAAGAACAGAACTGAAATAAAAATTATTTTCGCGTGTCTCGTCGAAAACGACGTCATTAGACATGACTTTAAAAATAATTACAAGTTGTTGGTCGTAGCTTCCATTAATTACTTATAATACGCTTGCGAGTTAAATCAAAAGAAAGAAAACATTCAATGATATCAATTAATCAGATTCTTACAAATTTTCTCTTGAAGACAAGAAGAGATGTCAAATCATTTTTCTCGTTTAAAAAAATGTCAAATCTCTACATTCTAATTTTGGCGTTACCAGTTTGAAACAAAAATACAACACATAAAAATACTATTTAAGTATAAAGTAAACACAATGACATCACAACATTACTCTCCTGCCACTAACTAAGTTACGTAATAGGAGGAATTGAAAATGACAATTATATATGAAATATTATAAAATATAAAATTATTGAAACATCATACAATATAATACTTTGAATCTAACAGGCATTCTTATTATTCGTCCTGAACGAGTTTGTTTAGCAAAATTCATTTTTGATTTAGGTACAGTATCCTTAGTTTCATTAAATTGGCATAAAGTCGAAGGCTTCTCAAAAACATCATTACTTGTATCTGGAAAATTTCCTTACAGAATACAAAGAGGTTTTAATCTGTCTATTAAGACTGTAATTTGTTTTCCTTTAATTTGTAGCATAAAATATTTTTCACTTCTGACAGTTACTGGAAATGGACCTTCATATGTTATTTCTGTATGTTCAAGTTATTTCTTCACTCTACTTTTTCGTAAAAAACATGCTACTCATGTTTTTTGTCTTTAAATTCTTCGGGACGAATATCTTTTGAGTACGTTTCTTAGAAGCAGCTCTTGGTCGTAAAATTCCATTATTTTCCGTAATTGATTTAAACAGGTCTCAGGAGTTATGAGAATTTTTGATTCTTGGAAAAATTCTCCAGGCAAGCCTATATTTTGTCCGTAAACCATTTGAGCAATGGTGTATGTGAAGTCTCCTTATATAGCTGCACGTATTCCAAGAATTACAGTTGGAAGTGTTTTACTCCAGGCCACGCTATTATGTGCCATTAGTGCAGTCTTGAGAGTTCTATGGAGGCGCTAGATCTTCCTATTAGCTTGGAGATGGTAAGCAGTTGCATGTTGTAATTTTTTCCACATATTTCATAGATCGTTGAAAAATTATGAACTAAACTGCTTTCCCCGATCTACGACTAGGCAATATGGCATACCAAATATTTAATAAAATGCTCCGGAAATTGTCTCTGTCGAAATGTTATTAAGTTGGTTCACTTCCATCAAGTTTGGGTAACTGTCAATGCAAATACGAAAGTAAATTTTTCCATTAGATGGTGGTAAGTGTCTAATGATATCAATATGTACATCGCTAAATCTTTCTGAATGAAATTGAAATTCACCAAAACTTGATTTTGTGTGTCGATTAATTTTACGTTCTTGGCAAGCCATGCAAGCTCGAGTTTATAGTTATACATTTCTACGGATACTTGGTCAAATAAATTTAGACGATAAGAGATTCAGAGATGATTTAATGCCAGGATGGGTTGTGTTATGGATTTCTTGAAATATTTGCATTCGTTATAGTTCAGAAATATATGGTCTGATATTATTTGTTTAAGTTTTACATGGCATAGGTTTCCCAGAAGGTGACTGATGATGCTTGAAGTTTAGAGAAGTGCTGATGTCTTCAAAATCTGTAATTCTGTATCCATTTTTGGTTCATCTGCTATTTCATCTTAGTCAATCAAGGAAATTTCTTTAATTCTAGATAAGGTACTGCGCAGATGTTGTTTTTTATGAGTTGTATATCTATCAAAAATTGAGAAATGTATTGTAATTGTCCAAGTTGAGGAGGTAAAACCTTTCCTGGTTTTTTTTAAAAAGCAAAATAAAAATTTGAAATAGTTAAATTCTTAGCAATTTCCTCTCTTAAGTGCTGAAATTCCTTTGTGCTTCGTTTAGTTTTTTGGAATAAAATTCAATAGGTTTCCAGTCATCATCTTCAAAATGTTGAAGTTACTGCCCCAATCGCCGAATCTGAAGCATCTCTATTTAGTGACAGCGGTAGTTCATGATTCATGTTGGAAGTTTGAAATTTATAATTGTTTGAACTTTGTCTGGTAGAGGTCGTAAACCTTGAGAAGTAATCCAAGAATTCTATTTCTTTTGTGCCCAAAATGGATTTAGAAATGTTAATGCAAAGTCCATAGTCACTCAAAAGGATTCTGTGTTATTCTTCACTAGCAGATGCAATCAGAATGTCATCCAGGTAGAGGAAAACAAAATTTAGTTTCGAAAAAATTATATTTATAAATCTTTGAAACATTGCTGGTGCATTCCTCAAATCAAAACTTAAAAGGAGTATTTATCGCAGTTTTATATCTATCTTCCTCAGAAATAGGTACTAAGAATAAATTATTTTGGAAAGGCTTTAAATAAATTTATTTTGGAACAAATATTGTACCTTCTAAAATATGACAAAAATCTTAAATCCTGAGAATAGGACATCTATCATTTAGGCTTCGATAATCTCCACATGGGCGAAAAGTACCATCTTTTTTAAGCACCATAGCAAGCGGTTTCGAATTATGTGTATGAAAATATGTTACTAAGAAGGGTAAAAAAAACGAAGCTATAAAAATTTAAACCCAACTAGGTCAAAAAACTTTAAAAAATAAAAATAAGTCAGATAGTTATATTTTCTCTGAAAGATCCCCGAAATTTAATTGGGAAGCCGTAAGCGGCGTTCTGTTTCGATACTTGTTCCGTTGCAAAAAATGTCACCATCTTCAGGTTTAGAACATTATACACACTGTTTCCTTATTATTTACTACCTTGAGGCATTTTTTATTTATATCATTAATGACCATAATATATACATGATTTATTTCTTTTAGATTTGACTGATAAGGCCATTTCATAGATTCAATAAATTTTTCCGAAATTGATTTCAACAATTCCTTTTTTGTGCTCTGTTATCGATTTCAACAATTTCTGTTTTGAATTAAACTATATCGCATAATAATAAAGTGTACATTCCACTTGTGTATTAAATTTATCAAGAAGTTTCTATTATTTCCGTTTTTATTTGTTTAACGAGTCAAAAAACGGTCGGATAATACGTTGTTAAGAACCAATGTTTAGTAATGAGAATTAATTTTGTTTTTCTTTTTCAGATGAATTTGAATCTGATTTAAGTGATAATTATAAACTATTATCTAAGTACCCAGTGAAAGGTGTAAAGCAACAGTGATATCATTACAAAAAATAAAATACTCTATTGAAAATATATATGCTACAATATAGTCAATCCAGTCTTTAGCCAGTAATGCTGTATTCCTTGGAATACCAAGTTCCTTGGAATTCCGTTGGAAAAGGGCCGAGTTATAAATCTTCACATCCATATTATTTTTAATTGACAAATAGAAGACATTTGAGTGAAGAGCCGTTAATTTATTAAATATTTATTTTTCATCATTTTATAAATCTCTTAGGACTTGATTTCAAGGACATTCCTTGTCGATTCCCTTAGAGATTGAGTTTTAAAAAAGGTTGTCTTTAAAAAAGTGCGATGTTAGACGGTCATCACCCCACTGTTCATTTTAGTATTTTTTTTATTCTAAATCAGATTATTACCTCTAGTTCGGTGTTGGAATGGGATTGTTTTAACCCTATTGTATGTTTAGTCGATTAATAAGAAAAATGGTTTTAAAGTTTCATTCAAATACCTTTCATCGTTTGGAAATAATTTTAGAAAGATTTGAAGGTTTCTTTAGTTTCCAGTTTTCATTTTCTGCCATTTTCAACTTTTTACTGGAATAAAGACGAAGAAAGAAGGCGTTTTATTCTATAATTTTTTAATCCTGAATCCTTCTTAGGTAATTTCCCCGACCTCGTAGTAAATTTGCCTTCAGATAAAAAATTAGAACATATGTCGAATTCTTATGTAATCCATAAATAATATATGACATCCAAATTACTTTAATTTTATATGTTTTAATAATAAATACCAAGATAATTTACACTTCCTCACGCGGGGTAGAGTTTAGGCTTACAGAATTTAAAGGAAATCAGTTGAGAAATACAGAAGGCCCTGAAGAATACACAAACATGTACAAATACATATATACAAAAACACATACAAATTACATGGACTTCGCTCGAATTTCCCCACAACATTTTATAATCTTATCACCTGCGGCTACGTCAACCAGGCACCCAATTTTCCATTAATTTACTTCATGTTACACTTAAATGGACCCGTATTTTCCCGATTCCCATTTCATCACGTTGGTTTCATCAATTGCATTAGGGTTCGATCCGAACATCGTTTTGAGGCAAAATGTATGTAGGAAATATGTACGCGTAAATAGATTAGGCAAGCAACTCTAAACAGGATGTGGCGAGTTAACTGGTCAACTGATCGTTGAAGCGTAAAAGATGAAAATAAATGTTTAAGTAATGTGAATTTGTTGTAGATAGGCTAACGAATTGTTGGTTTCGTATTTTACGACTTTGATTATCTCATAATATCCTGGCCATTTATAAAATAAGACGAAAAATTAAAGAAAATCTATTACTTGAAAACAGTTAGATCTCTTCCATTAATATTTATGCTATTGTTTTCTTTCAAACTGTGACTTTTCTTTATTTTACAATTTTTATTTCATTATGAAATTGTAAAATTTAATTCAGTTCGACTGATGGGAATACGCGGACAATATCTTGCAAATAGAATCTTTACCTGGAAAATGGTTTCTAATGAAAACTATAAGTGTTGATATTATTTGTGTTGACATATTAAATCACAGATGTTTTATTTTCACTTTTTGTTGGTTTTAGAAATTACTAGAGACTCGTCCGGAGTTTCAATGCCATGTTATTCGTTTTTATCAATAACGTCTATTTTAATTATGTTCCGCGTCAAACCGCAGTATACCGTACATTTTCATTATAAAGTTTAAGAAATCGAAATATTGAATATATTTGGCGTTAATTTTGTAGAAATTCATTATTCACAATTAAATGAAACTACGTGATGTAGTATTATTTCTACTTTCTTTAAGTTCTTTACCACGACCTAGGTTTCGTTGTATTACAACATCTTCAGGTGGGCTATTAGCAAAGATTAACTCTTAGGAACGTCCAACAGCATTTATATGTTGAAAGTATAATAGCGAAAGTATTGTACTTCAAACATATAAATGCTGGTGGGTTTTCCCACTGGTTATGTTAGTGAGTTTATTGTAGGGGGCGGTGTAGGTTTTATTATATTTCCGAAAGTTATACGATATACCAGTATTTTAGTGAGGATAATAAATTCAATTGTTGTTATTATATGAGGTTCTACAATGCAAATATTCTGGTGTATATGATAAAATTGAATGGAAGTTATTCTCGGTAATATATTTATACAAAAGCAATGGTACCTGAAAGTTAGAACAAGGTTATACCACTAATTCAACGTATCTCCGGTTTTATTTATTGATATATTTATTTATTTGTTTATATGTATATATATATATATATATATATATATATATATATATATATATATATATATATATATATATATATATATATATATATATATATATGTATATATATATATATATATATATATATATATATATACATAAATATGTATATTTGGATAATAAAATAGTAAAACTATTGACCGTAGTTCTTAATTTGTATTTAATTTTGTTTGACTCGTCCCTTATTTTTGAAAATTTCAGGCTGTCAGTCGACAGCATAATTACAATAAATGCAAGTATTCTTGTTATTCATATTGTATTTATTTGAGTTATTCTAAAACATATTTTGGCGAATAATAAAATTTTAAGAATAGAGAAACAAGTGTATTACAAAAGCAATTATATAACTAGCTAACGGTGAAAGTTCAAAAGAATTCGAGACGGTGACAAGGGGCGTTTTTTTTTAGTTTATAGGTCAGTAATAAATCATAGATAATTTAATTATAGAAACGGATATTTCTTGGCGGGTTGCACTTAATATTTTAACATCCTCCCTTTTAAGTACATCTCTAAAACAGTCGTTAGTTTTCTTCTGCACGATGGGTTTTCTTAGAATGTCAGCGTCTATATTCTGTGTCCCGATATAGTTAACTTGAATTTTCATATTAGGAACATTCTGTCCAAGAAAGTAGTATCTCATATCAATATGTTTGTTGCGTCTAAAATAAGAATCAGTGCCTGCGAATTTGATGGCACTTTGATTACCGTATTATGTGAAAGAGTGAAGTTTTGATGTTTCGATGCAATTCATGTTCCAAGTATCGTAAACACATTGCTACTTGTAACGCACTAGCCAATGCCACATTATCAGCTTCCATAGTCTTAGTAGTAGTTAATCTTGTAATAAGATCACATGGCGAAAAAATTGAAGGGCATTGAGTCATTTTGAATCTCTGTAGAATTATTTCAATATAGGTGGTCTGATCAACATTTATTTCAATTCTATACAAATTTTGCTTGATCCTCCAATCAATAAAATAATGCACTGGACCAAGTTTTTAATATTAAATTGGCTTTCTTCTCAGCTTCTACCAGTTTTTTCAATTCTTGAAATCTATCTAAGACTTCAGATTTATTTCTAAGGAAGTAAATTAACACTTTTATTCTACTAAAATCATCGTTAAAATAATATAATATTTAGCACTACCAATAGAACTTTTCTCCATCCGACCACATAAATTGAAATGATTTAATTGGAGTACTTCCGAAGCTCTAGTGCCAATGTTTTGAATGGTTACTTACTCATTTTTCATTCCATATAATTCGTACTAACTGGTTACTTTTTTGTCAGTACCATTCATACCGTATTATTTGGCATATTCTGGAAGTTTGTGAAGTTCCGATGATTTACTCGCTGGTGTCATTTAAATCATGCTCTTCTACCGTTGTCAGTAATGTCGGTGGTTCGATAACATTGTTTCAATAAATACATGTTATTACTATGCAAATCTCTCAAAATTACTTTTTATTTTGATAAATTTTACAACCACCTGTTTTTAAATATACTTCACAGCTATTTTTACTATATGATTACAGAAAGTAAACTATTCGTTAAGGATGGCACATATAAAATATTTCCATTTTGTGATATGGGGGTCCCCATCCCATCGGAGTCCTTTGTTTTTAAGTCAACATTACCACACCCTTTTATTGACACTGTCTTATTGCCTGTTACTTTCATATTATTTACAATAGAAGAAGTGGTATTTTTGTCTCTGCACATGTACAGTAACGCTCCGGTGTCAACATACCAGTGGTTCTCATCCAGTAGTGTAGAAGCGGAATAAAAAGTAGAGTAAGACTTATTTTTTTTATCGTTAGAATCCGACTTGTCTTTCATTTTATTCAGAAAATAACAATTTTTACTAAAGTGACCAAACTTGTTGTTTATATAATAACAATTTTTACTAAAGTGACCAATATCGTGAGGCTTTTGTGACTTTTTTTATCTTGGAAATTTTTTGTGACGGATAAAATTTTATATATGTTTTGTTTTACATTTGAATTAGAATAGTAGGTTAAAAAATCGAATGTCTTGGCATGCTGTAAAAGCTTGCTTTTTATATGATCTGCAGAAATCGACACTTAGAGCTCTCCACAGTCACGATCATGGGTTTATAGAAATCAGGAAGGCCAGTGAGTAATGAAGTACCGATCTACTCGTCTCCCACCACAAAATTCATAATCCTGAGCTTGCGAGCTATTATCATTAATTCGTTCACATAGTCCCCAACACTGAAATTATTATCTGGCGTTGTGGTAATCAGATATCATAACAAACCAACTTTTCACTTGTTTAGTTAGTATTTATCTCGACCAGTCCACTTCTCAATGCTAATATCACCTTTAATATCAGAAATGTCATATTCAATAATTCTATTGACTTATATATTATATTAGATATTTCTATTGACGATATCGATATGTTAATGAAAGAAACAATTTTTATCCACGCTTAGGCCAATATCATTTGCGAGGTCATATTTAAGAAAAGGTAATTGAATCGCCTTACTTTTTGGGTGAAACACTAATTTTTGACCGCATTTGGCGATCAAAAACTTGTTATTCTAATAAATGTGTTGGCAAAAATAATTAATAATAATTTAATGTTTTACTAAAGTAATTTTATAAAAACAAAATAGCTAACAGCGGAACTTCAAAGAATACAAAACAGTGGCAAGTGACGTTTTATTTTCTTCTTTTTGGTTACATGCGAATAGTAATTGATAGATAATCCATTTGTAGAAACCGGTGTTGCTGAAGTGTATGGTCCTAGTAAAGATTTCTAAAAGATGTCAAACGTTTAATTACATCTATCGTTAATACAAGCATAACTTACACTTATATAGGTATAAGTCAATTGTAAGCTTAGTGTGCTTAAATATTGAAAATCCTTCCAAAAAATAATTAGAGCTATAAGAATAAGTGACGGGATGCATTAAAATTAATTTAGGATTTTTTTTATCTCTTCTTAATTGTTTGTTTGTATGTGTCTGTATTACATAAAATCTGTTCAATACGGTTGAAGTTTTCATAAAAACATTGAGGTTAATTGTTATTCAATCAGAAGTTATGCGAATTTACCGCGATGGTAAAAACAACGAAAAAATGCCTAACTACTTAACGCGTAAAAATCACAATTGTGTAGTGTACCTATGTAAATTGATAGATGTTTCTACGTACATTTTAAAACGTGTAATGAAGTTTAACATAAAGAGATATATATTAATATTTAAACACATTAAAACATAATACATACATTAAAACATTAAGAGATACACACCTACCATTTAGTGAATATTAATGGGTATGGCTAGAGGTGAAGTAGGGAAATATACTTAAGAAAAATATATTGTTGAGCTATAGGCGCAGTTAGAATTTAAAATATGTTAATGTTGGAAACGCTTAAGGCTTTATATAATCATGTTACTTGGGCACCTAAAACACGAACTCGAATTTTGGCATTTGTAGAGCATACGAGTAAAAGATAAAAAACAAGCATTAAAAATATATACATCGGAAAAAAAACGTCAGTTTTTTTGGTTAATTATTTAAAAAAAATTATTTCATCATTGATGCTGCGTTAAAATATTGGAATCTGCACTCGAAAGGGTCAGGTTTGAATCTTGGAATGATTCCTTTTTTCTTTTTATTTAATATAAATTCATTTGTTTCACAATATCCTAACAATTAGTCTACTAATAAGTAAATTGTCATATCAGTGCTATCTATTGAATTTCCAAGGTTAATATCGAGTGTTGCATCTGTAGTAGCAAAAATTTGAAAAATACTGACAAAAGTACACAATTAGTTTGGTGTAATAGTAAATTTTATTTTTGTACTTAGATAACCGATGAAGCTGGTTGCATAAGAAATTATTGTTTACCTGTTACCTCATCACATCTTGTTCGGAACAGAATACACAGTTGTCCGACCACGCGTGATTGGTGGCATTATTGAGAGGCCGAAATTATTGTTTATCGATCGCATGTTTATTCGTCCATAATTACTTAGTTTTACGCAATAAAATTCTTGGGAATAATTGGGGCCCGAGATGAAATGATACTATTAATATTGTATCTAAACAGCTGTTTATCTGTAATTCCAGCAAATTCATAACACGCGTTCTCTTTCAGTTTACATTACGCAACCGTTTGCCAATGGCGCGTGAATTTTTATACATAACATATATACAAAGATAAGTTGAAGGTGTAATATGAAGTACATGGTGCTGATAATTCGTTTATTATTCTGTTCACAATGGGTTAAAAGTAGTTTTCGAGAAAATCGAACGAGTGTAGACTTGGCTTCAGCATCGTGGGTTGCTACTTCGCCTGAAGTGAAATTATTTTATATGTTATAAGTCATAACTAATACGATTTTCCCAGCGCAATACATGTTTAATAACATCTTCATATAATTAAGTAAGTGAGACATAATATGTATTATCGTGAATATTTAAAAAGCTGTGGCATTTAGAATCATTGTTACAGTTTTGTAAAACTTTCGTGGGGCTTCTAAAAATAATTTGTTTTTAATTAATATAAAAGCCATATTTTTAAAACTATATTTTTATATGGAAAGTATGTACTTATTTTGCATATTTTTGATGCGTATTTAAAGATATAGTATTTAAAATTATGAAAGAAGACCCTTACGTTCAGACTGATTCCCGCACACATAGAATTTTAATTTATTTTTTCAAATGCTCAATCCATTCCCTTAAAATTTGCATATAAATATTTTTAAAGGTTTACTATGTGATTCAATGCTTTATTCAAGTATCTATCGTCATTTGGTTTCCGAAAAAACCACTAGGACTAACGGACACGCGGACACGTAATCGATTTTATGATAGTTCCCTTTTTCTTTTTGAGCACAATTAAATGTATTCATTTTTATACGGCAGCCATTTTGAATGAATTCATTTGTTTCATCAAAAATTCAAATGAAATGGAATTATTTTCTTTGTTTTCTTTGGTTGGACCTATATTGTTGTTAAATTTAAACAATGGTCGATAATGTTTGGGATCATTTTGTTGTTTGGATTGTATGAAAATTGACTGTATGAATTTTATTTTATATTTTATGCATTATTTTCTCTTTTAAGTGATTCTTATTAACTATACCTTTGGATCTTTACTTTTGGTAAATTCAAACAATTTTCAATAACGTTTGAGACCATTTTGTCATTTTAATTGTATAGAATTGGCTGGGTAACTATTTTTTTACTTTCCTAAAATTTACGTAATATTAATATTACTGATGTATTCTTGACGATTTGTATAATTTGGTACATACCACAATGAATTGAGTCATTTCATCTTATAAATTGGGCAAATATCAAATCTATACTCCTTGAGTCCACTGAATTAATATGTTAAATTAATACATAACAACTGATGATTTTTTGACTATCTCTTTAATAGTCAATTACTAAAATTAATTGAGTCAGTATTTTCTATATACAAACGTAAAAAAATACAAAGACAATACTTCCATCGATGGACCGTAGTCGGGTAAGAATTATTTTGTCAATAATGCCTCAGTTTTTACATAAGTCTCCTTGTTCAATGCTAATACATTTGATATTCTAATACCACGTATTAGAATATTAAATGTATTAGCATTGAACAAGGAGACTGTTATGTAAAAACTGATGCATTATTGACAAAACTGATGCAGATCGATTGAGTCATTTTAACTCGGATGTTCTGCAATCAAATATAAGCAGAATACCAAAACCCCTTCAGTGGAACGCAATTGGGTAAGAATATTAAATATAGCATTTAAATATCGAATGTCTTAACATTGAATGGGTGACCACTGCATAGCAACTCGTGTGTTCTTGATGATTTGTATAACGTCTCACTTGCCGAAACCGATTATTTTATTTCAACGCGTAAATTCCTCAAAACAAATATAAACGGAATGTCAAAATAAAATCTCTTTAAGCGCATCTCAATCTGTAAAACTATTCTACTATTGAAAGGTAATACACAGAAAGAAAGACTCTTATGTAACAACTGATACTTGAGTTTATCTATTTGTCAATTTCATAAATTAACATATACAGGATACCAAAACAATACCCACTCCAGCGGATCGGAACCGGGTACAAATATTCAAGAATCAAAATACTGAATGTGTTTACATTGAACAGCGTGTCGAGAAACGCGGTAGCGTGTCAAGCCAAGAAAACGGAACTGGCGACGCAGCCATATGTTATATTACACGAACCATTTAGAGCTACTTTTGACTCCTAAATAATTCGCAATCTATTTAACAGACACATGAAATTTGATTTAATTACTAAAATCCCTTAGATTAACTAGAACTCCAAATGATAAACACAGCTCAAACGGTTATTGAGATATTTACGTATTAAAATCGGCATTTTCACCACTGACTGGTTGACATATAGATCAAAAACCTAACTGCTTTCCAGATGATCTAGAAATTTGAAATTTATCATCCAGCTGGGTAATTGTATGTACGCAAAGGAAAAAGTGAGAAAACAGGGAATTTTTGCGATTTAAAATATTTTCTAACCATCGATTTTTATTAAAACCTAGCGAAATTATAATGAGGTAAAAACTTTTTCTTTCGCAGGATCAAAGGTCTCTTTTATCGTTTTGTATACAAAATTATTTATCTCAGACAACCAGTAATGAGACAAACGGCAACTGGCAGCGCCGGCTCAGCGATTTAACATCATTGCCAACAATTGTAACAATTGTGTTAAGTAAGACTATGCTGGCGGAATTCGTCCCGACGCGACTACGAATATCCGCGTCTCGCGCGGTGCGAGGTGCGCGGGGAGGGCAACAAGAATGCGGCGTGCCCTTAACGCGAACGCCACGGAACGAACGACAGCCGTCCTCATAAGCATGAGCACCCCCATGCTGTCCGGTTGGCTCTCGAAACCCTACCCATACGGTTGTGTCATATACTTTGCCATTCGACTAAATAGAATTGAGTTACAATTCAAATAACCCATAAATAATTACTATAAAAATTTGAACTGGTAACTGCTTTTATTACGTATTCAATTGTCATATTCACTGGAATACAAAGCAGTTTTCTTCCTAAATATATATTGTAAATTGTGTGCCAGTTGATTTGAGGTTTGATTTTAATTAGTAAATTGTATATTAAATTAGTAATAAATATTCACAAAGGTTTGTGAAAGTAATGGTAAAAGTAAAGTTTATTATTTAATTTTTGTTAAAGTAATACCCAATTTGTTTCTTTTCTATGTACTACGCGGATAGTATTATTTTGTTTCTGTAATTAGTAGATTAGCATTCGTAAACTTTGATAAAAAGTTACTTCTTACGTTATTGTTTTAATAACTAAATAGTTAGTAATCTACCGCACAATGAGTCGTTCAGTAGAAGTAATGGTGGATAACACATTTATATTTCACCGAATTATTCTAAAATTCTTGTTTATTTCATTCGATTGCATTTTATTTTTTTAATTCTACTGATATACAACAAGCTAATAGGTTGCTTGAGTCTATAGTCGGGGTAAATCTTATCAATTTAGATCCTAGTCACATTAAGGCTCGAGAAAGTTCTATAATAGAAAACAACCGCCTACGAACGTTATACCGCCAGATTTAGCCAATTTAGATATAAACAGACAGCACTCATATTTTTCTAACGTTCAAGAAAATATCGAAAATAGCACAAAAAAAAAATATGTAGCGTGAATGCAGGAAAAAATATTAATTTTACAGATTAATTTTGAATTACAAAAGAAATTTCACAAAAATAATGATATTCCATCAAAAACATAAATGTGAAAATGGGAGCCAAATTCAATATTAAGATATGCGTGGTTATCGACTTCACCGACAAAAGAATTGAGATCTAAATGTGTGCCAAGTTCCGTAAATAACAGTGAAATTTATTACATTCTAAAATAAATTTAAAACACAATTTAATACATTTTAAAATAAATTCAAAATACAATTTCTTGTTTTTTTCTGCTACAACATTGTTTGCTTTTTATAAATATAACCTCTTAACTTAAAACAATCGAATTACTGATACAAAGCAGATAACTTAGGATAAATTGAAGCTCAAGATTTGACTTGGCTAGTTTACCTATCTTCTTTATGTTATACGCAAGTTAGTGATGTAAGGTCGACATATCTTACTCTTCTAAAATTTGTTTGCTGGAAAAAACTATCCAAGTCAAATAATAAGCTTCAATTTATCCTAAATTATCTGCTTTGTGTCAATAATTCGACAATTATCTACAGAATTTCACACTCATTTAAATCTCAAATCATTTGTTGGCGAAGTGGATAACCACGCATATTCTTAATTTTGAACTTGGCTCCCATTTTCACATTTATATTTTTGAAGGGATACGTAAATTCGTCAAGTATATATAAACTGAATACCAAAACAATTTCCCCTTCTGCGAGCCACGATTCGGTAAGAATACTCCAGTTTCAATATCGAATATATTACCATTTTATGAGAGACTATTACATGTCAACTGACGTATTATTGACGATTTATACAATATATTACTTACCAATAGCGATTGAATCATTTCGTTTCACAAATAAACATAAACTGAATTCTAAGCCGCGATCGGGTAAGGAATAAATAATAAATATATGGCTCACGTACCGTTGTGACAATAAATCTAAATGTGTGTCGGTCGGTTCCGCATAATGTGTGGTATTGTTCGCGCGAATTGTTTCCATTTTATTTGTTTAGAAACTCGGTAACCTATTTTTACTTTTAATTCCGTTGTAATACAACATTGTTAATTTATTGTTTACATCGTATTTAAATCTTTATGCTGTATCAGAATAAGTTATATGAAAAAGTAAATGTGAATATATTTTCATATGTTCTTTATTATCACCAAAATGAACATTTATATTGGGACAATTTTGTTTCCAAGTGCTTTTATGTTTCAATAACAATGACTGGACTATGTTTATGATATATACAATGAATAATAAAATAAATGCGTTAATGTATTTGGTGATTATTTAACCTTATCCTCCAAATCACCCTGATGCAATCGCGAACAAATGATTGAGAGTTAAATACTGTGTGAAAGCGAAGAATTCTAATATAATTCCGCTATAAATGGTGGTACTGTAAAAATATAATGGATACTCAAGCACAGGAAGTTTCAGGCACGAAGAGCGAAAGTCTTCTCAATAAAATTATTTTACTCCATTCTTAATCACAGAATAAATTTGACAATTCAGGAAATTCAGCAAAAATAGAAAATGAGAAATCACCACAAGCAATTTAAGGCACGTGGAGCGAGGGCCATTCACAACCACAAAATAAATTTGAGAAGTTAAATTTCTCTTTGGAGTGGTAAATTGTAGATACGTGTTGTAAATTACGTGAAGGTACATCTTCAAGTAGTTTTATATTAGAATTTTTTTACGAAATAAAGATATCTTTATAAAATATTATTATTTAGGGAATCTTTATTAAAATATGATGAAATTTAATTACAACTGTGAAAACGATAGATTTGTTTTGAATAATCAAATGAATTTGCAACTTAAATTTATTGAATACACAATAGGATACAGGGGGCTTTGAATTTATTAGTCAAAAGTGATTTCAGAACATTTTTAAATGTATGCATTTCAAAAATAATTTTACTATCCTTTAGATGATTTATTTGTATTAATAGGTCATTATTTCCATTTTCTTGTTAATGAAATAACATGTCTAATATCGAGGAACGCCGATGTCAGGAGTAAATATCAGACATCCGGTTCACCTTCCATTTTTTTCTGTTCATTCCACATAATTTTGTGAAATATTCTTCACATTTTTTTCACAATAATTACTTCTATCGTTGTTTTTATTCTATGAAAGAAAAATAGATGGCTTTAAATTTAATAAACAAACTTGACTTGTATAATTACAGATTACTTTACGATAGGTTTTCTTTTGTGTCTTTTGTGTTTCACTTCAGTTTCTTTGCTTTTCGAATCACCCTTCTTATTTTCTTCGTGAAATTGTTCTTTGATATTCAAGTTTTAAACCTAAATTTAACTGAAATTGTTAGATAACACGGTAAAAATTAGGTGCTTTGACATTTGTCGAAACTTATGGTTTACTGATACAGTCGAGTGTAGTTAAATTCCATTGAAACTCGCACTGATTCTCAGAGGTAATTTATATTTTATATATACATTCAAATCAGAAGATAACATACTTTGTTTTTGGGTTTAGTTCGTAATTGGAATAATTTTAACCAAGAATATTGTAAGAGATTGGGACTAGGAAACATTTTGTAAGTTTAAAAAAAATTACTTCTACCTGACAAACCGATTCTATGATAAATTTCAGTGGTGTAGTAAGTTTGAAGTTTTGTGCTTCCTTGAAAATGATATTTGAAAATGAATTTTATTTACTTTTTTAAATTAATCGCTTCAAATAAATTTTTTTCTGATCTTAGTTTTCGAAGACAAATTTTGAAAATATTTTATCCGGCGCTCACTCTAATTAAATTGCTTTGAAATTTCTGGAAATTCAGACAAGGACGAAAAAAATATCGGGAAATTTTTATTGTCGAAATTTGTAAAACTAAAACTATTAAGTAAATAATTAGAATGAGAAAGCCGGTGAAATCTAATCGACAATGAATGTTCTCTTTTCATTATATACATCAAGAAAAATTTTAGAATTTCCATAAGAAATTTTTAGAGTGAAATTTTCCAAATTTGAAGTATGCCTTTATTTCATTTCAACATAAATCAGTCTACTTACTACGTTAGCGTTTTGAAAATCATTTCTGTGCCAGAAAAAAATACCTCTTTCAAAATAAAGTCATTTATGGATTATTTATTTAATAATATAATTGGATTATTATAAGTAATCTAAAATAACAATATGTATGTAAAAGTACTCAGATGTAGCAGGAAATTATCTGCTTCAGAAAATTATTTTATTTTTACAAACATTTCAAAAACGTAAGAAAATATTATGATAATGATAAAATTTTATCAAATTTTGTAATACTTCTACGAGAGTTTTAAAACCAAAGGATCGCAAGAAGATAAAACTGATCGTTAAGAAGACAATGGGATTGCAAGAGTGACTTGGGTTTTAATAAACTAGTTTCGAAAGCGATGTACACGCTTTTTATTTGATAAGAGCTTTTCAGAAACTCCTTACGTTAAACCTCTCTTTAGCTAATAAGGCTCACTAAGGTTTCCCATGGGAGAGAAGAGAATGTGATAATGAAATTCGTTGCCATTTTACCCATGAAAAGGTAGCTTCTACGGTCTATTCCGTAAAGTTTTACTCAAGTGTAAGTTTCAATAAGTAATTACATAAATGTATAAATAATTAGCTGTACCTGTGACATTATTCGTGTGAAATAAGGATAATTTTTTATTATTACTCCTAGGTATATACTATTACCATACCAAATTTCATCAAAATCAATATCGTAGATTTTGTGTGACACCCGTTCAAATTAACATACAGAGAGACCAATAAAAATTCTGGCTTCTGTTATCATTCTATAAACTAAATCAATTACGTTTTTAAAATATTCTCATTGTACACAATTTTATTATGTATAATAAATAAATAAGTGTATAGCTGTATAGGCACTAAACTGACCAAATTACTTATGACGTGCGCAATAAAATTGTCAACAATGTTATAAAGAATATGTAATAATGTATATCTAAAATAGGCCTAAACGGAGGTTTCAGTGACCACAATATAAATTATTATAAAATAGTTACGAAACCATATTAAATACAAGTGCGTTCTATAATAAGAGATCTAAAATAAGCTTAAACGGAGGTTTCAGTGACCATAATGTAAATTATTATAAAATAGTTACGAAACCCTATTATATAGAAGTGGTTTCTATAATAAGAGATCTAAAATAAGCACATCTAAAATAAGCTTAAACGGAGGTTTCAGTGACCATAATGTAAATTATTATAAAATAGTTACGAAACCCTATTATGTGCAAATGCGTTAGACATTACACACAACATTTGGTACACGTTCTATGAAGGTGGATTTTTGTTACGTACTATCTGATTATGTCCTAAATATTTTTCAATATTTTTACCCAACCATTGAAATAAAAATATGGAATTTTTACTAATCATTGAAATAAAAATATGGAAAGATTCAATAAATAATTTATCTTGAGACTGCTGAATATTTGTTTTGTCTTGACACTCCTGGCGATGATAGATTTCTTGTCACATAACAGGTAATATTATATTTGTTTTGATTCTGCTGATATTATATTGTAGATGTTATAACGAAAAAAAAATTATTGACGAAAAATTAAATGCCTCTGAATCCATACAACCACTAATATTTGATTAGGTATACTATGACCCAGTTGTTTTTTTTTTTGGTTAATTATAGGTTCTTTACCAAGAATTTGGAAGGTTTGAATTACATATTTTAAAAAAAAAATTATGCACTACTTTCAACATAAATTTCATTTAAATACCTACGTACATACAGAGACATCCAAATTCAAAAATGTCGCTGCACAAAGCCTGTCTGTAATATATTCTGTCTGTAATAAAGCCTGTCTGTAATAGCTTTATTTTTTTTTGTTAAATGAACCGAAATAAATTCAGCCTTATATAATTGCATAGTATAATTCTCGAAAACACACGACGTGTTCTTGAAGATGTATAAACATTTCAGTTATGTTAGTTGCACGAGTAACTCATTTATAATTTTACAACATATTAAACTTTCGTGGGTACATGCTACATATTTATGCAAGTAATTTCTTTGTCAATAGAATGTCTCTTAATGTTTTTGTAAGCACTCTCTATTAACATAATATTACTTAGTAAGGAATGATAAGTAATTATAGTTAAGATTAAGCACATAAAAATGAAGAATTTGTATATAACTAAAATATGTCTACGCCTTTGCATATACTTTGATTGGCGTTCTGTTTATACCTGTTCTTCAATCTGGAATTCTACTGCAGATTTTATTAATTTCAGATTTCTTTAGTCTATGAATGGAACTCTTCCAGTTTCGCCACGTCTCTCTATTTATACATCACTCTCTTACTATTGCCTTCTTTTATTATATATTTTTATTGTACGGAACTATACAATGGGTGTGTCCAATTCGCTCTGGTCCAGTTTTTATCTAACGATATATATGAACCGTATATGCGTTGTTTTATATATGAATTTGACTTAAGAATATACATAATTTTCTTCAATGATAGCAATATATCCACGTAAATCTTTAAATAAACTATAACATAAACGAATAAGCCAAACCACGGTTCAAAAGTACGTCACTAATTAAGACGCATGACAACAAAGGCCGGATAAGCGGTGGAAAGCGACGAAACAAATGAACTCTGTCAGTACTGTTGTCCTCTAAACCGATCTAGTGAGCCTAGTATTCTTATCTGGCCACCCGACCATGCAGCCGCTGCGCGCATTCAGCTCATTAGTGTGGACAGTTTCAAAGAGCAGTAAGAGAAAAAGCATTTCTATGTGACATCGGTTTTATGTGAGGCGAGCTCGCGGCTTTATTCTTTGCTTAATGAATATCTGACACATTGTGTCAAAATACAATCATTATTCTCTGAAATAAAAATAAGCCACAGAGATCATAAAGTATCCTTTACAAAAAAGAGCCCTCGAAAGCCCGAGTCGATAATGATTTATGTATGTACATTCTATCGTTATTATGAGATATTTTGTTTCTCTAAACAACTTCTTTCTTTAAGTTGGATTTGCATATTTGGACATTTTATCCAATATATAAATAATGATTAGCAACTTCAAAAGTAGCATTTCCAACATAAATAGGTATAGGGATAATATGAACGTTAGATGCAATCTTTGTCTTGCTACGTTCTTTTTCGGAACTATATGAGGGGAAAATCTGATTAGGTCCCTAAGCATTGTGCTAAGATATATAACAGATTACGTTAAATTTACGAAAGATCTGCCTCCACAAAGTTTCATTAATATCATATTTATTTTTAGACTTATATAAATGATTCTATAGTTTTAAAGCCCATGTGCCTAATGGAGATGTTTTATTTCCAGTACTTGGTACGTAAAAGTAAGACTTTGTAAAATAATTAAAAATATTTTGATTTTTATTTGCGACTTTAATCATGCTTATAAAAAAATTGTTGAGAGCGATTTGGCCAAATCCACTAAAGATTTGCCCCCACAAAGTTTCATTAATGTCATATTTGTTTTAGGAATATATAAAACAGTTCTACAGTTTTAAAGCCCATGTGCCTAATGAAGATATTTTATTTCCAATACTCGATACATGAAAGACATACTTGTGAAATAATTAAAAATAATTTAATTTTGCCAGTTTAATTATACACATAATAAAATTATTTTTCTATAGAAAATTTCTTTCTTCTTAGTAACTCGTTTGTGCTATGTAAATAAAAGTGACTAGGAGCAAATCCAACGAGTGAACGCTAACTAGTGTTGCACTCTATTTAATAGCGTCAAAAATGTATGGAGTGTCCCACTTATTTTGAAAAAAGATTGTATGAATTGTTGAAGAGAGAAAATCGTCGTACACAATTAACTGTAACCACAAATTTATATTCTCCATTAGGAATTAAAAACATGAAAGACGATTTTAAAGAAGCGATCGTTACTAATGAAATGATTATTTAGGGAATATTTTAAAAATATTTGTCCACTTCAAGTTGGATACATTTTGAGATTTTGTATAGCTCTAACACTAAATTCATTTTTTTTAAACGTTATTATAGTACGTGTTTGTAAGTAAGTGAAAAATTTCTTAGAGAGGATTGTGAAAAGGAAACTCTTAGGTAAGAGTACTTCAAGTAGACGGAAAAAGTTGATTTTCGCTCATTTTTGCCCCGTAAATCCGACCAGGCTATGAGGCACGCCGTTGTGAGGTGGTTACGGACCATTAATTTTTTTTACAACTGCTCAAAGAAAAGTGTTTTGTATTTAGAATTCACGAACGTAACTATGTATAATATTCTCATAGCGACAATATGGCTTCAACGGTTTTAATAAATGGGGCACTAATAAAATCGGTGTTTTATCGCAGGTACAATAGGTTAAAATAAAAAAAAATCGGTGTCCGTAATTTTCAAATGTCCCATACAAAATAAATACATTTTAATGTCCTATGCAAAAAATAAGAGTATAGAGACAAAATGCTAAATAATTAATAATAAATCTCCACGTGAACATTTATGACATCAGACAAAATTAGGGCATAAAAATTATTATTATTGTAATAATAAATTATGAATCTTTGCCAATTAATATCTACAGCTCAGTCAACCGGTTGCACAAAAGTCAACAAGGGATGCATTTTGTTTCTGAGTGTCATGTTTCTTTATTTTATAATTGTAAATTCAAATTTTGATTTCAAAAATATTATAGTAATTTAAATTTTTTTCAGATCGCAACATGTCAAAACATGAAAGTGGTTGTGTTTGAGTATTTACAAGGGAGATTTCATTAAATATAAAATGATTTTAAATAAACTACAACACTCTCACTGAACACAGTCATCGAATATAATTTCCTAACATAGCTAAATTATACTATTGATATTCAAAAATGTTTTTTTACGATTTATTTCATGTTTTATTTCACTTAGCGTAACGTTGACAACGATTGACAGCTTTTATTTGTATTTTATTTCTTGGAGCTAGATTATTCCACAAATTTTCAAGCATCTCACTCTTTAAGTAAAAAATATAGCAAAAACACAAATAATTTCTCAAAAACACCTTAAAGAATTCAGTTTGCTCAAGTTCAATTGTTAAAAAATATGTTATTTGTATAGAAACAATGTTAGCTTATCTCGGAAATTGCTCATTATATTATATTTTTAAAGAACATGGGACTTTTATGCCCATTCCGTTATTTTTTTCACTTAACTTCAATTTTCGATAAGCTTCATTTCATTGATAATCTCTATTGAGAACTGAAGGTGGCTTGTTGAGTAGTTTTATTTAAAGTTGATAATAAAGACTTTAAAGCCAATAGTGCTCCACTTTGTAGCGCAAAGATTTAAGGATTTATTGTTTGTATAAGAGAGAGAAAAAATGTCGGGAAACTCCATCAAGTGATGAACTTACGCTAAAGCGAGTGCTATTATAGAATAAAGCGGTTGGAAGGCCTTCATTTCATTTTGATTATTGATCAAGAGGAAAAATCCTCTTCAATTTTTACCTAAACATATTTATTTAAATATGATGTAAACAAAAATGATTTATGTTTTAAATTTAACGTGAGATATCATTCAATTGATTAGTGCTTACCATAATAGTCGTAAAATTTACAAATAATACATTTTTCAATAGGAAAAGAGAAGAAGTTATTTTTTTAGAAGCAATGATTTCACTCAATTTGATATTGAACGTTATTTAAATAAATTCTTCCTTCACTTAAGTTAATATTTTTTGGAATCCGTTTTCTATTTGAAAGTGAATATTTTCTTGCAAAATCTGCCAGCAACGTTAAATACACTGCATTTTTATTCAAACTGTATTTTTGATCGACTCGAATTAGAATTAGCTAGCCTTATTCAATATCATGTTTTGTGACTTTGAAGTGTTTAACGAAAGATGTCCCGTCAAAATAAATTACGTAAAAATGGTTTTGAGAACAATCACAATACCTTAACAAATAATGTCAGTTTTCAATACCTTTCGAAATTGTGCAAATTTTCAATCAAAATTTTGTTTAAAAAATTGATTCTTTTCTATTATCTATTAGAAAAACATGCAGTGTCAAATAATTTAAATTTTGTGTTATTTCGCAATAACCAATTTCTTAAATTAAGTTATTAATAGCATGCTGTAGTTTCAGAGCGTAATACAAAAAGTGGCGGAAATAACGTAGTGGAAGTAGATCTAGCACGCTTTGCTTCAATGTAATATCGGTGGATAAAGTTGTGTTTAATGGTATAAAAACGTCCGAGAACCAAATTTACGTCCAATCTATGCGCTGATAAATTGCATATTCAATTAAAAAACTGTGGCTAAAACTACTCTGAGAATTGTACTTAATGCATTAGTTAAATTGGTTTTAGTTCAAATATTTAAATTATGGTATATATTTAATACGACGTGTATACTGTCTAAAAATATTGGCTATTTCCGTATTCTTTACATACTGCATTTGAAAGTATGAAATTATTAATACAAGTAACTTAGCATATAGGGATTTCCTTGGATATCGTGGTTACGTGACATTTTTTTAAAAAGATACAAGGAAGGTGAGGTCTCACGTTCACAAATATTTGGAATGTTACTTCTACCAAGAAATTAGTACCAGTTATTAAATAAAAAATAAAACAATTTTTGAAACCCAAAATTTATGTTAAATATTTGTATCAGTTTTATCACTGACACAGTTACTTTTACGTTTATTCCTAGAAAAAAATACTAAATGTTATGCAAACTCACCACAAAATATATATAAAATTGTAAATGCCAACCAAAAAATCAATCTATTAAATCAAAGATAATCAAAACTTCTTGAATCGATATGGGAATGTAATCCGAAGAACTGTAAAAGGGGAAACGGAAGCAAGTTATCGAAAGATTTTTTTTAGAAGTAGGTCAGATTCTTTCTATATTTTAATTAATTGTGGCTATGTCTTTTAAATAAAAATTAGATTTATGTAAATGGTATCCGTAATTAATTTCAACAAGTATCTGGTAAGAAAGGTAGAGTTAATGTCATGTTAAGCATTTCTTGACTCAACGATCTGAAAATTATTTATTATGAACAATTTTTTATAATTATAATTTTTTATATTAAATATTTTCAGCAAATAGTGAATGCATTTTGCCACCATACGCCAGGAAATCATCAAACTAAGTATAAAGTTAATGCATTCAGAGCACATAGTTCTTTCTATTGTTACTATGCGCAGTAATCCTTTTTCTTTTTCCATTCTTAGTCGTCAGTGTCCGCTCTAATGAGTTGAATGTGCTTAAGTCTATCGTGAAGGCGAGTATGCGAGAACATAGAGCTTTTATGATAATGAATACAAGTTTTAACTGGGTGTGCGTACTTGCTTTTGTCGCTATTTCCAGCCTTTGTTTTCAAGCGTGATAATTTGTGATGTACTTACAAACTACAAATGACCATGTTGATGTTGAGTAGCAGATGTCTTTAACGGTTAAACGAATATGTTGTTTTCATGGAAAGACATTTCGTAAATTTTTAATTGTAAAATTCCAAACCTGTTCACGAAGAATTACACAAAAAAACATTTTTTGTGAATTTTTGATTCCTTTGTATTCACAATGTATCTAAATTTTGTCATAGTTTACTACAATGGGAAAAGGATAGAGGATTGGGTCGTACTTAACTTCCGATAGACAATCTTGAGCGATATTCGTTTACATAGATGATGGCGTTGATAGTAGCTTTATTTATATTGAAGTCGATTATTTGTGTCAACATATTCTGTTTAATATAAAAACATAACACCGTTTAGTTGACCTCTAATAGAAACTTGATCAGTTTTTTTATATAACTATCATAACACTGCACCATTTTCTACTTGAAATCTCACAAATGAGTTACATGCAAAGGGTCGAAGAAGCCAAATTTTTTTGTGAATTATCAATTGCTCAATCATTCCGCTAAAGCTGTAACACTTTTAACGTAGTTCAGGAATGATATCGTAATTATTCAAGAATTAGATTTAAAAATCAATCCACTATCAGCTTTTAAAATATTCTAAAATATGTTTTTGGCCAAAAGACTACGAGAACAGATTAATTTAATACACATTGTAATTAATCAAAATAAACGATGCCTTTTCGGTCAGAATAAATGTTTCGGATATCAATGTAAATATTACTGTATTCCTTCAGAATAAATCTATTTCGTCAAATTTTATATAATTAACGAATGTTTGGCGATTTTCGTAATCTACAATAACTTCATTTCTTCAATTCATTTAAATTATATTTCTCGTTGATGTTAGCGATTGTGGCCAGAAATTTAATTTCTATTTGAGAATTTATTTCCGTCATATTAATAATATGGACGACTTTAAGTACCTTCTTCACTTCGCTCGTATTGTTGATATTAATTTGCAAAATAAAGTTAACAAAAAGTTAAGTGCAAGGGTTTACATTATAAATACAATTTATTACATGTTTAAAGCTCTAAAACAATCATTAGTCAGTAATTTTGGGGTTTTGATCAGACTAAAAAAAAATTGTTTGGCGTATTTTGTACGAAACTTCTTTTCTCGCAGCTTGGAAATCATATTGTTATATTTTGTAATTCTATGTTACATTCCTTTTGCGTTATATGCTATACGATTTTATTAAGAAGCCTTGGTATAATTTTTATGTAGGTTGCTATGTATATGGAGTTGTAATCGTTTTAAAGCGACCTCTACGTTTCTCGCATGGACTAAATATACTTTTAATGTGTATTATTTTTCAGAAAGAAATATTAAAATAAATAATGTTTGCCATTATGTTGGCACATAAAAAATTACTGCAAACGCTAATTAGAACAAGAAACGACGACGACATTTAGAGCAACTAGTTGATCCGTTTTCTCTCATCTTTCTCTGAAACAACGTCCGCTCAAATAACATGCGAAGGCGCGTGGGCGGGCGGCCGACAATAATACGAAACTTTAATGACAGATGTACTACACTATAATCCAAACTAATGTTTAGATTAAAGTACAGCAGTATTGATCAGTTGTTGGTTGTGATATCTGGTTCTTGGTGCCCAGCGTGTGAATATGGGTTCTAGAGATGTATTCGTATCAAAGTCGAGTATTTGTTAGATTTCTTGGTTTTTGTAAAAAATGTCTCAAAACGTATATAAATTACTGTTTTAATAGAATATAAAATATTGCATTAGATAATTATTACATTTAACAATAAGTAATTTTTAATTCATTAGTCGGTTTTTATGGGTGAATGGAGACAAAATATTTTATGGTGATTCTATTAAATATCAATGAAACGTTATTAAAATATAAGTTAAATTTTGTAGACATTATTAAAAATTTTCCGAACAATAGTTTTAGCTCTTTTTTCGATGATCTAAATAGATCTGGCTCTATTTTTCGCATTTACGTTTTAATTTTGCTGAGAAATGATAAATTTTAGAATTTATCCTAATTAATACCGAAATCTAATGATTTCAAATATACGAGAATGTCTTCAAAAATCTTTAAACATATTAAACAAAGTCAAAAGTTCTTGTGAAACAATAAATCAAAAAGTCGAGATGGTTTCAGACATACGCGTTTAATATTAACATGTTGCAAATCCTCAGAATAACGTGCAGTAATATTTTTAATAACTTAGAATAAAACATGGCAGCGAAGTAAAATACAACTAAAATTATATATTAAACAGGAGAAGCAATAACTATAAATGATTAACTTTCAAGTATTTTTTGAGAACATACGGCTAATAATACAATTTCAATTGCCAGTAAAATGAGGTGTATTTCTATACAAGTAATGATGGAATTTTGGCGGATGTATATCAAAAGAAAAATTTGCATATGCTAGTTAAAATCACGCAATATAAAACATGGTAATAAACTTAACCTAGCATGAATGTAATCGGCATCTGTAACCCAAATCCATTTAAATTTCATTAAACTAATTTCATATACAATGTTCTACATTGAACTCCACTACTTTGTCAACCAATCTAATTCCCTCTAACATAAACTCAACCCCTTCCTCTATCTTTTAAAATCAACATTATAAAAAGGTATCGTTTTTTGAAGTTTCTCTAAAGTTTACCAGGAAATTATAATTAACTTTCGAGTATAACATAATATTATTAATTGTAAACAGTTTATTGGAAATAATATTAACTCTTTAATAATTAAAAATACCTAAATGTAATAATTAAAAATACCTAATGATTTAGATCCCTATGGTAGGAGTTTTACTCGTAATTACTTAATTTCATTTACTCGATTTTACAGCCTATTACGTTAGACCTTGTACATATAGATATACATTAACTTGTAACTCCAGCTTCTCTAATTGTTTCACAAACATTTAATTTATCACATAGAATATTTTAGTTCCTATAAGACCGACCTGGCGAAATTAAGATCGACCTGCATTAGGGATAACATCCCTTAGCCTCTTGGTAATCAATAACTTTATTTAGTCAAAATATTTAGAAAATTTATTTTACCGTCACTACTTTATCAAAATAGATACATTTTTTGAACTTATAAAACATCTTTTAAGAGAGATGCTGTTATGTTCTCAAACAAGCATTGCTACAGAATGTATAATCTAGTTATTTTTTATTGTTCCTGTTGCTCCTGTAATTACAATCGCCATTATTATTAATCATGTTTGTTTGGTTCATAATTAAAAAACATGAACTTATTATACTTTGTTACGAAAGAAGTGACCTAATCTAATAAATATACTGCCAAAGCTCGGTGCGTATACGAACTACGTAAAATAGTCATCAGGATTATGGAAGGGAAAACACTTCTGCGAGAGCAACTTACTCGTAAATGGTTCGGAAACAGTTGGTCGGGCAAAAAGCACCGTTAACCGGCTAACTGCTAAGTAAGGTAATGCTATGATATGATTTATATTTGGCATGTTGAAGTGGACCGTAAGAGAATAAATAACAATTTATTGCGGTGTAGTTATTTATATTAGCCATAGTTTTTGAAACCCATAAAAAACTTCTTAAATGATTATTACAAATCAGCATAATATAGTACAGAACAATTCTAAAACCTATTAATGATGGATATTTTATATACTAATATATTTTTAAGTTTTAAATATGTATACAATTTGCTTCGAGTTATAGATGGCAGATAGACGCTTTCTTTTGTTTTTTTTTGGTATTTTGTAAGTTAATCTGGGCATTATAATGTACGCTGCTAATAACTTGGCTTGATTATCATTTTACGATAAACACTTATTAGTCTTATAACTGTAATGTCAAACTTAAACATATGTTGTTCAAACCATGAGATGTTGACAATGATGTGACGTTATTTTTGATCAATAATTTTCCAAAGCTCATATTAAAATAATAATATTTTGTTTCACACTTTTTATATATTAAAGTCAGTTAGAATATATTTCCAATGCTACTGATAATTCTTTAACGTCAAAGTCATTAGAGAATTATCAGAGGCAGTGCAGAAAATTATCATCAAAACTTACAGGCCACTTCCATAAGAGACCACTTTCTCCTTGAAGTTTAATATAAATATGTTTTTCAGATATTTACTTCAAGAAACAAAGATATTTAAAGAGAAAATTCTTGTTATTTTATATATCTTATCATATGAGAAAGCGGTAGAGAGACAAGAATTTATAGCGGTAAGTTCAATATTGTGATGTATACATTATTTACAAAAATTTAGACGCAAAGCTCAAGTCGTGTATGTGCATTTCCCTAGCAAAGCTCTGCAAAAACTTTTTGTTTTTATTTCACTGCTTTTGAAGGCTAATATTAAGAATCAAATATTTGTTTTGAAAATTGAGCCGTCACGGGACCCCTGGCAGATGTGAAACATCGTGTTCGTACAAGTAATACGCATAAAAGACAAGATTATTACAGGAACTAAATATAGCATAATGAAAAAATAAAGCTTTACGAATTTCTTACAGAAAATGGTGACTTTATTTAATAAATATTTATTTACAATTAATACAAAAATAATAAAGCACAGGTTATGTGTACCGTAGTAAACAAAACAGCGTCGAACTGAGTGAGGAGGGGGTCGCGTAGTCGGTTGCGCATGGCGACACGTCGCCATACCGTACACTCTACTACATATACCCTATATATATACTTTAGTATAGCGACCCGTCGCCATGGTAAGCGTCGCCACGCCAATGATCCGGTTTATACCTGCGCCTATAGATGTTTCACATCAAATATTTTTAGTAATCATTATGAAAAAAAATAAATTTAATAGCAATTATTTTATCTATTACCCGCTCTATGAACTACAAAGTAATATTCATACTACAAGGCAAAATCAGTTATTTAAAAGTAAACAATTCTGAAGAAAAGAGGCTGTCGTGTTGAATTATTTACAAAAGAGGCTGTCGTGTTTAATTATTTACATAGCGTGATCACATAAATTTCCCTTTAGAAATACATTAAGGAAAAGTTCTAAATAAACTCAAAACTAACAAAATATACTGTGACGTACACTAATTGCAGTAATTAAAATGTTTAACTAGAATCTTTACTAAAGCAAATGATCAAAGTAAAAATAAAAGGATATGAACATATTAATTAAGTTTGGTTTATTTATCATACTAATTTGTTTTGATCGTGAATTTCCAATTTTAATCTGCTAACAAAGACATTATTAATAAGATGAGATAATCGAATTACGTGGAAAAGAGAGGACGCTCGCTTGTTGGGTGACTTCTTATTAACTTGTTTCCTTTTTACCTACGATTTTGCTTGTTTTAAGTTAATGTAGTTACTGGTATAAACAAGATTTGTTTTCTGTTGTTAGTAAGCCAAACATTTTTATTTCTTAACTTTATAATTTTTTATATTATGTTATTTCAATTGTTTTTCAAATCTTGAATAGATAGATATATTAAGACCTTAAACTGGCCCAGATTGACTCTGAGGTTGTCTGAAAAATAATTTCACACAAACATATATGCACACACGCACGCGCACACGCACATAACAAATTTTCATATTATATGAACAATTTCCAATTTTTATATGTGTAAGTTCTATACAAGTTAGATATATTGTTTGTAAACATATTTAATGTTACATTGACATAAAAATTAAATTAAATTAAAAAAACGCATAGAGACCGGTATTGTTCCTATGTTTTAATTCATTATTGTAATTTAATCAAAATATTGCGGAGAGTCAATCGAAATATTGTTGCAAGTTAATCAATATATTGTGGCAAGTTATCAAAACACGAGTATTATATACCTAGATAAACAAATAATCTTAATTGAGTTAATAATCCATTAATTGTACATAACTTTGTAACTTAATAGGTCGCAGAGAGAGACTAAAGAAAAAAAAATATTAAATGCAACGTGTAATACATTTCTTGATATTTATAATTTTGTTTAATTAATTGAAAGTTTTAATCGTATTCATATCAAATACTTGAAATCTCTGGTTAAAAGTGAAAAAGCTTGAAAGGGCAAAAATACGGCTCGCATTGTGCATTAGATTGAAACTTAACGAGTTTAGAAATGAAAAAAAAAATATTACGCCATTTTTTTTTATTTTGTAACAATTTCATTTTTATATGTAAATAAAATGTATTTTAGGTTAAACAGATATAATACCTGTTTATGACTTGAGACGTCTATTAATTACTAAGTTGTGTCGTTCAGATTTCATTAAATTGTTGTAGCAAAGTTGCTTGCTTGGGTTCTTTCGTACGATACAAGAACATCATGATTAATACTATTCCGCATCACATCATATTCGTGAAGTACACTATTTTCGGGATAAATAAAAAGTTAAACGGTATAGCAAATATGCACACCGGGTACCGTGCGCAGTTATGAAAGCAGTAAGATACAGCGCAGCGAACACTATATCAGGATTCGAATAATATCAGTACACGAATCAATATTTTCATATCTACATATCAGTGTACACTGTACCGAAGTACAATATCCATTTTATTAAGAGTACGTGCGAATTAATCAAGGTGATGCCCCATCTGACATACGTGCTGGCGAAATTTCATACATATAACTCTATAACAGCAGTAACTACGAAGTTGCGATGGACGAATGAACTCATGAATAGACATGATGAACCCTTACCTGACTGGGACGTACAATGTATCACGTCCAGCATCACAGAGTGGAAATGGTGGTAACGTTTCTTTCCACTTTCCCCTTAAGTAATATGATATAGATCGACGGCGGTGGGTTGACGTCTCCTAGCTGGGAACGCATCACCTGGTGTTACTACCAGTATTCTAAAATGAAAATGGTTCTAAATATTCTTTCCCCTAAATTAGGAAGGTTGTTCTGATTTAATTATTAATTAATTATGAATCAAATTATTTATCTTTCACAGTATATTGGCACTTTATAATTTATATATCGGAGAGTTTAAAAATTACTATCAAAAATGCATCTCAAGTAAAGTTTTTTTTAAATATAGCTTTCATGAAAAATGAGATACAAATAAAATACATTTTTTTTTCAAACGAAATGTTGAATTTTGTATAGTCCAACATGGCTTAAAATTATTTAAATTAACTTTGATCCGTGTTAAAATTGAGTTTGTCTCTTAAATGTATTATTATTTAATGTGATGCTATTAATACTCATACCCCGACACAAAAAATATTATGAATATTATATAATCCTACGATGTTATCGATATCATTACTATTGTCTTATCGGTTGGCTAATTATTATTTTCACAAATAATTGAATTTTTCTTAAAAGTATCTTGAGATATACGAACAAGCAATTTTATGTTTTGTCACTAGCTTGAATTTGGGCTTTGGGTAAGTTTTGCTTGCCAAAAAGAGTCAGTAGGGTGAACTAGTAATTAGGAACCTTTCTAAATTATCCAGGACCGTACTTCCGTACATATATCACGCCCTACAAGCTTGGTAATTTTACTTTTTAAATTTGTTTAGGTATCAATTAATGCAAATCTAGACATGAACTGGCTTGCAGAAAAATAAAACTGTCTAAGCGATATTCTGGCTCGTGTGTCAATAGCTCCGGGTCTCGTTTAAATTGAAATTACTTTATCATAGATCATCACTAATATGAACTCATTAGAGCAATATATATTTCATAACATCTAATATCGCTAAGTAGAGTTGACATCCACTCTAATACCTATGTATTATAGTGAATATTTAAAAAACTATGACATCTAGAATCATCGTTATAGTTTTCCTACAACCTATGCATATTTTAGGTATGTCGGATTTTAACATAATTTTAGGTTGTGTAGTTTCAAAAATAAGGGAAGGAGGAGGGAAAAATTATATTATTTTCAAGTGCTTAACCGCTATAATTCCATATAAATATTATTGAGATTAGTACGTGTTAATATTTTTTAATAGTTTGCCCAATTTCAAGTTCCAACATTAAACGGGTTTTAAGGTTAAGTGCCATGACAGGGTGGACATATCAGCAAATTTATAATGATTTTGTTCATCCTTTGGAGCAACGATTTGGAACTGTAAAAAATAGTTTAAACATTTATGGGCGCACATCGTGGAATGATTTGCACGAATAAATAATCGTCTGACATATCTTTATAAATGCTATTAATTATGTAATTTTATGTTTTCAATTCTGTTTATCAAAAAGGTGACAGAATTGCAATAGCAATTTCACAGTTGATATGCCTGTGTAGACACACACACACATGTATATATATATATATATATATGTGTGTATATATATATATATGTATATATATATATATATATATATATACGTATTATCTCAAAGATTTCTAAAATTTGAAGCCAGTTTTCGTTTGAATTTGGACCTTTTTATTTCTTAGTTTAGAAAGCCTCATTATTCTAAAAATGTCCCAAAAAAAATGATTGTGTTAAAACCGAGTAAATTTCAGGTCCATGTTTTAATACCTCAACATATAGCATAAAATATTGTTTATTTGGGAGTCGTGGGTATCACAAAATCACTCCATTACTCACGAATGTTTTCTCGATTTTTCCGAATATTTCACTCAGAAAGTTTTCTTGATTTTTTATAATATTTTTTTGAAAAGGTGATTTGACCTTTTCTCTTTTTGCCTTCATTCATAATGACCGGATCTTCCATAGTTAATAATTGCGAGAGGTGAAATAAATTGAAAGGATCCGCAAATTTCTCGTCCCACATATCGCAGGGGAGATTTGTGGTAAAATATTTCTCATAATATTTGAAATTATAATTGTTTTAAAAGTTTTCAAATGTAATGAAATAATATTCCAAGTTTGAACACGCTTACCATTATATCATTAGATAAAAAAAAGTTAGACATGATACGTGGACAACATTTAGTTAATGTGTTTTTGTTCTTTATTTGCTAATATACGTTCTTATCTTTATAATATTCACAAACGACAGCAGACTGTAGTTATTACTACAGAGAAATTAATCATATTGATTAATAAATATGAGTAATATAGCCATCTGTAATAAATTTTTAAAATACTTGAAGAAGTTCACGAAATAGTAAGCGAGAAGCTATTAGTGATGGCCAACTTCAAAGCAAAAATTACCAAATTCCATAGAGCACTAAAAGATACAGAACCCATGGTTAATTAAAAGTATGGCAAAGGAGCAAGAAACAGAAGGGATGAACCTCGATTCGAAAATAAACTATCAATAACGAAAGCCTAAATTAACCAGTAACCTATCCGCACAACATTAATATCACCAGATAATAAAATCAAGGGTCAAACCTATTTTAAAATGATAAATTTTAGTTAAAATACAATAAACGGTCGTTAATAATCGATAATTCCCTTCAAGCAATCGTATAGATAGAGCTACATTTGTAATAGACATTCTCAAAAAAATGGTAGATCTTTTTACCGTCCAACAACAATATACAAAACAAAAGATGAAAGGAAACTTTTCCTTACACATCCAACAAGAAAATAGATGAATTAAAAAAAACATTACTTTTGGAATCTTCTTACGACAAACGGAAGAAAAGACTTTTATTTTTCTCCTTAAATTAAAGAATATTAAACAAAAAACCTACAAACTTGCCTAAAATTATTTACGGAAATATCAAAGAGAATTACTAATAACTAGTGAGAGAAAATTACTAGTAATTATCGAGAATGTAAAAAAATTAATTGAACGGGGCTCAGACTTTTTGAAAATTATAAAATAATATAAAAAGGAAAAACTTAGTTAACAATTAAAATTAAAAATAAAGCAAAATGAAAGAAATACTAAAACCGATAGAGCAATATTGTTTAAAAAAAACGTAAAAGCTTTCGGTAGGACGAAATATACTCGGGAAACTGCATAATAAATATTAAGTTTCCCGAGTATTCAAGCTGACTGGAAACTTCATAGAACGACGTAATCTATGCATATTCTAAGGTTTCGCTGGATGTCATCTCTGGAATAAAATATCGAAAGCATATACCCGAGACAGCGATTGACGAAGTACTATTTAATATTCTTAACATTCAACTTTATCCTCCATATATCGTACTCGCAAAGCAGTGTTAACATTGAACTGGTATACTATATATTGAGTTTCGCTCCACATGTTAGTTTTCTTGCTAACAGCACGCAACTTGTGCGACACCACGGATCCATGTTCCATTTTATTTATTTATTGTCTTCAAAACAAAAACACGTAAGGCAAACTTATTACTACAGGAGCAATTTTTTTCAGACAATCAAAAAACCAAGTGATAAAATATATGTGTTTCAGAGGACTCCGAGAGATTTTTAAAATAGTTACAAAATAAAAAAAACAATCATTATGATAACAAGTTGGCTAATAAGCAACAAAAAATAATGGGTCATTAATAAAAAAAATTTAAAAAATGTTTTCTTGTAAGTCAGTATGTATCATACATCTCCATAATCAAGGAACGTAAGATGAAACATACGTCAAATATGATGTTTTTTTTATATAGACCGTATATTTTTTTTATATATTATATGTTTTTTTTGAAAAAGACAAATGCTGTTTAATGTTCTCGTTATTTTGATCGATTTTAAATTTATTACACATATTTATTCCAAAAAATTTAGTTAGTCTGGGCTTGGAAATATTTTCTAATATTTCCGTCAAAGATTTAATTTCCACAACGCAATTTTGTTAAGTAGGTATAGGTGTTAATAGTATTGTTTATTACACTATTATATTCCATATTTAGATGTCTCGTAATATGAGAAAGACGCGTACAGTAAATATGAATTATTTATGTCACGCTTGTCTCGTACAAAGCGATAATATCCTTGCATAAGAAATTTAACAACGATAATATATACGCAAGAAATTTATGTGGTTTCATTATAATATAATCAGATTGTTAACTGTGCTTCACGGTTTCACTCGCGAGAAATTCGGAATGGGAATTTTTTTTTTTTCTTTCATATGTTTCCCTTTATATCATACTAAATTTCATTAAAATTCGTCCGGTAGACTTTACGTGATTGACGCAGTAAATAATTTACAGACAGATAAAACAAGTTTTTCGAATTTTATTATTATATACGCTAAATCGGTCACTCTTTTTAGAATACTTTTCATATGCAGAAGATTCTCTATTACAATTTTATTATATGTATAATTAATATATTTTCTTGTTACATTTTTAGGAACTTTCCTCACAGCTGAAACGAACATTATTAAAAATACTAAGAATTTAACGATAGCAATTTATAAAAACGATTTTTTTCATTTTTCTTTTTCCACTTTTCTTCAACTCTCATGGTTTTAAAGATTGCTCGAGATGTTATATGGCATGTATTGGTAATAAAATTTCCACCGTAAAAATAACTTTTTGCATATGATTTTCTTCCATGAAAAGGGTTAACAAATTCTGAAAAAGGAATTTACCTATTAGTTTACACAAAGGATGTTATTTTACAATTACGTAATTACTAATGTGTTAATAAAAAAATTATGTTTAATGCAAAAAATTAATTTTATATTAGGGCAATGATGATAAAAATCTAGCCAAAATGTATTATTTTTAAGTATCTCGCAAAAAAATTAAGAGTAATTTTGTTTTTATTAATAAAAAAGCTATAATAATATGTAATTTTTGTTGTATTTATATACAAAAAAACTGTAATTAATTTGTAAAAAATATTAAACTGAAAATATTTCCACTGCAATATGTTTAATAATAAATATTCTTATTTTTATTAAGTATCACCTGACAAAGACAATAGGCATGACGACAGTATCAAATAATCAAAAATTTAATGATTTTATGGGAAAATACATATTAAAAGAATTTAGAAGACGGATTTAGTTTAATTTAAAATTTTGAGATTAATAAGATTTTCAATAAATTAAAAGATTAAAATACTGCAATCGGCCATTTTGACTGAAACACGAATCACAGCGCATGACGTAACGTTTAGGTAAACAAACAAACTTCACTGTGTTTTGTTGTGACCGTACTACCGGTTACGCATTTGGATTGATTTTTTAATTGTTTATGTGTATTAAATCGACTTCACTTGACTCTAACACAATGGAATCAGGCTTTGTCAAGGCAAACAGCTCAAATTTGCCCAGGATTGATGTATTGATGTTGGGAGATTTCCTCGCAACTAATAAAGAATTTTGCTCGTCTGAATTTAGAAACGTCAAAACTTCCTTGTAAGTACATTTTGTTTATGTTTATAGATATTTGGCACTAGATACAACCAACTTAGCTAAAATTAAAATAGTTTTGAACTCAATTTAGTTTTTTTATTTTACTTTCATATGTTGTTTCTATAATAAGTATACTTTCATTGTTTACTTTTGAGGTTAGCTATTTAATAGCATGTAAGTGATGTATAAGTTACTATATAGTTAAGAGTTAATAGGTACCCGATAAAACTACTAAATTTTTATAGTTACAGAGCACCTACTAGTATTTTTTCCTCTTATTAAACACCAAATACATGATAATCACCAGTCAGTGTGTATGTATTTATTCTAATTAATTTCAATTCTTTCAGGTCTTCAAGACCATCATATGGGGATGATGCAATCAGCTATGTACAGCTAAAACGGGAAGGTAACATTTGTACAGTAAAATGCAAGATTTGCCCAGAGCATAAAGTTCATGCAACACTATATGCTGTAACATTGATAGTTGACGAAGATGAAGAAAAAATAATATCAGTCCAATGCTATGATTGTGTTGCTGCCCAGTGTGGATGTAAGCATGCTATAGCGCTGAATGTAAAACAAATGTTTTGTTATTTATGTGCAATGTTATGATTATGAATGCAAATAAGAGTTTACTAAGTCACAGAAAAAGTAAATTAGATAGTTATGAGTGTACTAACAATGTATAAAACAATAATGAAAATAAAATTAGCTTTTGCAACACTATAATCTAATAAATAAGTTAACAAAATATGTACCTGAACTACCAGATGCAATTTCTTTAGAATTTGATTGTTCTGTAATTATACTTTTTTCTTCAAAATGCTTTTCACACTCTTGAAGAGTCATCCTCCTTCGTTTCTTAGCTATATGGGGTCGGTCTATTGTGTCAGATGTTCGTGTTTTCCTGCCTGGTTGGCATATAAATTTTTTGAGCATACATCCTGGTTTCATACGTACTTGTGACACCGACCCCATTATATGATACTCCATATAATTTTCCATGTCATTTGGCAACTAGAAAAACAAAAGTAAGCAATTAAAATTGATAATCAGAATGAAAACCAAGATCAAAACAAACATAACCTCCATAAATTAGTTATTTCATAGCCTCAATATTTTAACTGTATCACGTCAAACAAACATTTTAAATCTATCAATATATAATACATACTCACATCAAAGTGGTCTTCACAGAAATAAAGTGGCGAATTCGTGGATATGTCGTTCGGGTTTCGCCGTGCGAGCTTTAACCACTTATCTCTTATTATTTTCTTGTTTGGAACATGTAGAAACACCTTGTTGGGTGTAGCTATCGATGTGTTTTTACATTGAGGTACTGCACACCACTTATACACTTTGGAATTCATTTTTATCACGAATTTTGTTTACTTTTTCACTATGCGCATAGACAGTGACATGTTGTTTACCTAAACGTGACGTCAGAGCGGACGCCATGACACCTGCGTGTTTTTTCGCGCGCCATCGAAAAAATATTAGAAAAATGGCTTTATACTTCGTTAAACTCTAGTTAATTACCGAAATATGTTTTTTTTCATAAATAGTAAACGTATACGCCCATTACGGAAGAGGATTTCAAAATCTTTCGTCATGCCTATTATTTCTCACAAACAAAAAATCGTATTTACATTTCTTTGTTAAATTGTACATGAACTTTCCTTCGTCAAAAAGACGAAAAATAATTCGTTTTGTGAAGAGATCTTGCGGCCAAAAACTGTTTTTTACTTTACCCTTATGTTGTTTCCCCTACAGTACAACCATTATATGGGTGACGTAAACATAAAGATGTCACATTTTTTGGATTATTCGTTGGCAGTACAAGGTTTTAAACAAATTTAGCGCGAGTTAGAAAATTTTACATTGTGATTATACACAAAATGCGTTATATCTAAGTAACGGCGAGGATTACACTTCTCATTTTTCAAGTTGGCCGCCTTTCGCCGTTTTCCAAGATTTGTATTGATATGACTAATAAAACTCCAAAAAGTTTGAAATATCTACGTATTTTTAGGCCTATTTATGAATATTTCCAGATGCTTGCACTGTATTTGCTCAGTGGCTATCGTCGCAACATTGTTGGTATGCACCAGAATATATTCTTTTGCCATTTTATTTTCCGACGATTACCTAAGTAAAAAATATATTTAAAATCACATTCCATAATTGATTTATTCTCTTTATTATAGAGCATGTCGATTATCATTTCCGATGAACAGATATTTTTGTTGAAATTTTTTTAAAATTCGGTAAAATTTTTTAATTTTTAATTGCTTTGTAATACACGGATTGCTCGAACAAAAGTTGCATAAACATGTAGAGAAAACTCAGCCAAACGTTTTAGTATTTGCGTTTTGCAAGTTGGCAGTTTGCAGAAGTAGAGAGAAAATATTATATTGGAACCGGTAAAACAGGAAATCAAATTACGTGGCGTTGCGGCGAACGATATTGCTGTCACAAATGTTGGACGTGTTGCGAAATGGGAAACCACAATTGACTTCCTTGAGCTGATAAAAGATTTCAATCTCACTGATTCGCTTTGAATTTATTTGTTGTCATATTTAATATTTTAAAGCTTTTTGTTAATTGCTGCTTTTTATTCAGTAAGCATATATTATAAAATAAATATTACTTTTCAGCAATAAAATAAATATATAATATGTACGTAAATTTATTTATATATAAAATTAATTAAATTATTACGAAAATAATTTAATTAATTTTACATAATAAATTTAATTAAGCCATTCTCCTTTCACATGTGAACAACCTCGTAGTAGATCAAATTAGTCAGTGACGAAAATGGTTAAACAATAATAAAATATCTGAAACTCAAAGTCACCAACTATCGACAGCCATTTGATAATAAACTTTCATCTTATTTATTGAATTCCACTTTTATCGGATAGTAACTTGATAGTTGCTTTCGTTCCTATTTTACGATCCGTGCAAGTAGATTTATTTCTGAGAAATTTAGCTTTTATTAATTAATACGTACAGCGTTCTGGGGGTATAGCCGAAAATACATATTTTCCATAGTTTTCGCCGTTATTCCTTTGCACCTGCGTTGAAATGTGTGAGCGTCGGTTTATGTATTCTGACAGGTCCAATGTCAAGAGGGTCATGGAAAATGAGATTCATGAATCCTACTTAAAGTAGCAAGGAATAAAAATTATTTCCTTTTGAAGTAAAAAAGGTTTTTCTAGAAATGTTTTTCCTATCGCTAGAGAAATAATACATTTAACATATTATTATTATTATTTCGCCTCTTTTATTTCCGGTGGCTATGTCGGGTGCCGTAATAAATTCTTTGGCGCTCTTTAATTTATATTTGATAATTCTGCACATGACTGTCATAATATCAGATAGACTATACTCTTCCTGTAATGTAACTCATATTTCTTTATATCTTAATAGAAAGAAACACGAGAGCTTAATATGTCCAATGAAGTATTATTACCAAAAATATTTTTTCTACAGTTTTTCTACAAGTTCACCTAACAAGTACTGATTGCATTCGTCTATGATATAATCATCATGTATTAAATTATTTGATGAATTTCATGGCGCGCCTGGATTTCCAACTTTTTCTCAACAAAATTGCAAAAACTTAGGTTTTTGTTCCAGAAAATATTTATATTTACTTACACGCATTTTGCCGAATTCCAGTTTAAATTAGTTTCAATAGTCTATAATGTAATATAGACTTTTGAAAGTTGCATAATATAACACCCATTAATGTTTATATGCAAATTGGAGGGAGGAGACGTGCAAAAAAACGCCCTAAATTTTTTTTAACTTTCGTATATGGTGTGGTGTACAGCACACGTTATCCACCAAATAGATTGTATTAAAGAGACACAAAATATTTTTTAATTGAAAATAAATTATATTGAAAAACATAGGAAAAAATATACTCTTTAATTATTATTTTTAATTACATTATGTGTTAATTAAATTAAATTAAATTTATAGTTCTAGGAAGTTTATATTCACGATGCCTTATTGCCTTATGATAAATAAAGTTCCTCCAAAGAGGTATGAAACCCTACATTCACGAGACATATTAAGGTTATTCTTTAGGTTTCCTGCCATTAAGGAACCTTTACAGCTTTACAATATCCATCTGTCCGACTATTAGTGCTATAAAGCTGAAGTTTGACGTATTTATACATCTAGACACGCAGTAGCTTATCAAGCTCAGTTATTGGCACAAAGCTCATAACTTAGGATAAATTGAAGCTCAAGATTTGACTTTACGAGCAAACAATTTTTTAAATAAGTAACTAAAATTAAAATAATAACTTGCGTATATTGCGTATAACATAAAAAAGATAGGTTAATTAGCCAAATATAAGATAACTTGTATATGAAAACTAGCCAAGTCAAATCTTGAGCTTCAATTTATCCAAGTTATCTGCTTTGTGTTAATAATTCGACTGTTAAAATGTAGTTTTTTTTTAAATAGCAAACTTTTTGTAGTAGAAAACAAAACAAGGAATTGTATTTTAAATTTCATTTAAAATCATGTATGTTTTAGAAATAAATTTCAAAGACAGCTTAAAAATTCAGCTAAAGTGTTATTTTTGAATAGCTTAAAAGTACTCACAGTAGTAGTGTATATAATGAAATTTATCACAGCAAAGCAGGTTCAACTAGTTTATGAATGAACCACCAATTTAATGCATGTAATGAAACTGTAATAGAAACTCCATTCAGCTTAAATTAACTACAAAAATCACTTTGTCTATAAAAATGTAAATGTTTTTGTTAATTCATCAACTTTAGAGGCCTAGGTCTTCAACCAAGATGCAAGAATTTAGAAAAATGTTGTTTCTTTTTTGGGAAAAATAACGATATGAATAAAAATAAAACAAATTAGATTTATGAATATTACAGAAAAATGGAGCTTAATATGGTTATTATATATTTTATTAAACTATAATAACTAGTTATCAATATTTTTATTTACTAAAGTTATGAGCCTTTAAATAAAAAGATTGTACAGTTTCCCCGAATTTCCTTAAATATTTTAATGAAAATACAGTGTATAATTAAATATTTATACAAGACTATGTTTGTACAAAACCATCATAGTTCGAGTTCTACTGAACTATGTTATGATACTTGGGAGGTTGTTTTTATTAATATCACACATATGTCATATAATTTTAAACAAATATATTTTTTTTTTATTTAAATATGTTATTTTTTTTCTTATTTATGAGTAACGTCCAAATGAAGTTGATGACATAACTTAAGAGATGCTAAATGTGTCTACGCAACTAATTCCCGACCATTGTAGTGTTAATAGACATGAAGTATTATTGCTTTACCGATCTACTATTTTTTACAATCATAGCTTGTTTTTTTTGCTATTATATATATATATATATATATATATATATATATATATATATATATATCTATATATATATATATACACATATATATATACATATATATATATATATATATATATATATATATATATATATATATATATATATATATATATATTAGTAGTTTATTACAGCCAAATTTGCAATCGGGGTTGGTCTTTATTGTCAAATTTACGTCTTAATACCTTTCATACTCACAACACGGTCGTTAAAGTTGTTCACATAACAAAAATTTACTATTGAAATATACTTTAATAATTTCATGTACTGTTCCCAAGAATTATTTATTTAAATTATGTCAAAATTATAGTTTACTCGAGTTATTTAAAATCTACAATCATTAGAAGAATAAATTGGAATCAGAATTCTCGGATATTGTCAACCAAATATATTCTTCGCGTGGATCTTCAGACGGTACGATTAAGTTAACTATGGAATTACTAAACCTAACACAACTTATTATATTGTCATAATCATGAAAATAATTTTTTAAATAAGTGCATTTAACACTGATATGTCAAATTGCATTAAAAATGCTCACAGGGAAGGAAATAAATGGATATACCAAAACCAGTATTTTTTGTTATGTGACTTTTATTTTGTTTCCCTGAACAATTTTTTTAAATGTCTTTAATATATCGACAGATTAATTCTATAGCTTTGTTATACGTAGGAAATAAAGTAAATAAGAAAAAAAGTTTTTATAGCCTGGCGAAGGATTAAAAGTTTGAACAAATTAAGAAAAAAGAGCGTATGTTGAATATTTATAACGTTGGAAAATTTGATGTATTGTCAGCGACTAAAAGTACGTCCGCGCTTTTGCATCTGCCTGCATTGGCATTGTTTACTTAAGCATAGATATATATATATATATATATATATATATATATATATATATATATATATATATATATATATATGTATATACATCAATAAATATTTAATGCTGCTTAGATCGATAAACTATTTTTTGTCATACTGTAATTTATAATTTCTGTATAACGGTATTTTCGTTTAAAAAATGTATTACATAGTTATTTTTATTAAAAAAAATTATTTTATACCGTCTCCACAAAATTTCAAAAATCTATGCATATATTTTAGTTGAAATTCGATATGGATACTGGACTAATCCTCCAGCATCCCCAACAATATATTATTTTCTTTCAAACATATCTGAATACCACTAAAGCCGCTAATTTCAGTAGCAAACTTTTTCTTTGTAATAAAAGTGTTTTAATTAGTTTCAGTTCAGTAGGCACGAAATATCGTTCGGGAGTTTGTTAAAGGGAACTTGCTCAATCAATAAGTTCCGGAATATTAATCGATTGATTACACTTGAAAACTTTGTAAATAATGTTTTATTTTTGCCTTTTAAAGCTGTAAATAATATATCCCGGCCAACATCATAGCCTTAATATGAATGATTCTACGAGAAAGAGCAAATCATTTAATTTTTGCGATGCGTGCCTCCGGGATAATATTTGTGGAATACGTAATCACCTGTCACTCACGAGCTACTTTGGCTTATAGGAATCGTAACGTTTTGTTAATGTTTTAAGCTTTTTATTTTATTAATTTTAGTGTGATTACTGACTTAAAGTATTAAGGCGTTGTCATTAAATTTATATATACTTAGCAAATTTTATTACTTTCCCACTGACATTATATTTTGCGCACAGAGAAATAATACATAAAACAAACAGAGACATGAGAAGACTAATTTGTATTATAGTTACGAATAAAGCTTTTGTCACAGTGGTGTGAAGTAATAAAAACAATTTAAGCAATTCGTTACTCGAAATCATTGAAATAAAAATATCTTACCGTAAAGTCAAAGTTATTTAAATATTTTATAGAATTAAGAAATCACAATTCTGAAATCAGAAGAGTGCTTAGAGACGTCCACTCGCAACGACACGTTCCCTCGCCTGTGTTTCCATTTGGGGTACTCGTAACAAAGATGACAAGATAGTAATCTATCAGCTGATTTCACGTTGCTTCCAAATGTGATATAATCTATCAGTAGTGTTTCGTTGTATACGCAAAATTTTTGGTTTCAATCAACATAACTAGTATTAAAAAATGGTCGAAATCCGTACAAATGTTATACATTAACTTTATTATTAAAGAAATCCTTGTTAAAATCATTAAACATTTATTAAAATAATATGGAAGAACTAAGTTACTGCAACCAGAGTAATAAATTATTTGTTTATTTATTTACGTATTTGAGTTGCAAAATGTATACTTATGTATTGCTGCAAGAGAACTATCTTGCAGTCAACTAGAATAGCAAACCATTCATTGATTTGTAATAAATACATTAGTATTAATCATGGGTATAATGATTATACCCATATCAACAGTCCCCCAAATTTTCCCTGCTTCCCATCCCCCCTTTTCCTAAAAATAGGAAATAATGGAACTATATTAAATCCGACAGGAATATTAGGAAGGTTTTATTATAGTAGGTGATTAAACTTACTTAAGAAAAATATTAAAATTTTATTATATTAGGGACGTGCCCTTTATTAAGAATTGAAATTAGTTATATATAGCTAATAGTTCGGCTTACTTAGAATGTTATAGAAACCCATAAACGCAGTTTGTATCGATGTGGTATTGATGATTTAAACTCTTTATTATTTGGAAAGTATACAATACTGGCTTCTTTATTTTCTGTACTCAAATAAATTGAACGTTTTACTTATTTGATTATTTAGATAAGAAAGAAAGTTTTAGGG
The DNA here is from genome assembly GCA_039881145.1 of Druceiella hillmani. Lineage (NCBI taxonomy): Eukaryota > Metazoa > Arthropoda > Insecta > Lepidoptera > Hepialidae > Druceiella > Druceiella hillmani. The sequence continues at coordinate 504,343 of JAYKKI010000104.1, forward strand.
GTCTATGTAGTAATTATTTGTGAATTAGTAAAAGTTAAATATACCAACAATTGCCAAATAGCATAAATAATTTTATGGCGATATAATCTTTAAGTTTTATTAAATATTGCAATAAGTCTGTTTAACAAAATAATAATAAATGCAAATCTTAATATTTGGACGATGGACAAATGAACAAATGGAACGATGTCAATAGTCTCGTTTATTTTATTTTATCAAAATATAATGCAAAGAAATATAAATATCAAATGCTTTAAAAATATATTAACATCGTCATCGTTTTTTAATAATTAACGTAAATATGTTAAAAGATATCGAATGATTGTGTATATGCCAATAGGATTTGTAGTGAGATGCGATATGAATTTGAAAAAGTATTATTCCAAAATGATTATTTATTTCGGAGAACTTCGTCGCTTTTCTTGTCACCGCTTCTATACAAAGAGATTTAAGATAATATTTGACTTTTTCATATTTGGTAATAAGTAGTCAGCGACTCCACAGTATCTATTACAAGGAGTTATATGCTATGCGTTCTAAATGTGTGCAGTTTTGAAGAAATTCTTGAAAGCGCCAAAATCCAAATTCTTTGTATTTTATATAATTACTAAAACTTTCCTCCGTAAATGAAGTTTATTCCTAGTGGATGTGGTAAACGACTTGAAAATAGAATCGTTTAAAGGAATATGAGGGTGAATGGAAAATTTCGCGGCAGAATACTGAATTAAATAGCAACTCAATTCTTCCATCTGATTCCGCTTTTTTACCACATTTAAAAAATCTCAAAACGCGTTGACTGCAGGTTTCTTCGACCTCTTAATTTGACATAAACGTCTCTTCCACTAAATATTTTTTAGTTTAGGAAAGACGTCAAAGTCAGACCAGATCAAGTAAATGAGAGGGGTGTGGCAAAATTTCGAACTCACCGTTACGAATTTTAGTCATCATTTCGCCTGTTTCCCATTTTTTTAATATCCCTGGCCTTTTTTAACTTTCTCATGTAACATACGTAAGACAATAAAGTATAAAGTGGAGTTATTGGAGGTATTTTTTGACCAGTAATACACCATAATGACTTTCTTCGAATCGCCGAATAACAATGCTCTTTTCTCATTCGCCGACTAAATCAAATCAGTTTTCTTCGGAATTCCTGAGATTTTTCTATTTTTTTTGGCCGCTATTTTATATTATTTATATTCTAGAGTACAGCGTTTGATCTTAATTTTATCAAGAGACACAAATCTGATGAAAAATTCCCACGGATCAGCTTCAAACAACTTTAATTAATGGCATAATTTGTAAATTAGTTCCTACTTTATTTGACCGAAGAGCATTTTCACAATGTTCCAGATCTCTGTGAATGTTGTTATTGAATGCTCGTAAGACAATGTTATAATCTTACATATGTTTCTTACGTAAATATGCTGTCTTCCATGATCAAGCCGCTTATTTTTCCAACGTTTTCTTCGGTAGTCAAAAGTTGGCTGCCGTTCAGTGAACCGATTATTTTCTACACTACCCATCCCGTTCGCTATTTAAAAGTCGTATACGATGAAGTAAATTCAACTAGTGTGATCAATATATCTTCACGGATTTAATTAAGTGTTAAACCTTTCTTAAATAGGTACTTTTTAAATTAATTAAATTAATACATTGCAAATTTGGTGAGTATACATATACATATAAGTACCAAGCGCTGTATACCAATGTGCCCACCATTCCGTCGCTGCACGACCGTTCTTTGACCGACCTCACTCGTGGCTTTACAGTATTCATTATATTAGAGATGAAGTCAAGACCAGTCCGATGAAAACTCAGTTATGAGAATCTGGTAAGTCCTGTCAGCTACAGAAAGTAATAAACTCTTACGTGAAAAACATTATCTTCCTTTTAGCTTTGCGTTGTCAAATAAAAAGGTTTTAGAAAATATAATAGAAAAATTCTTTGGCATTGGTAATTTGGCGTAAAGTTATGAAAATGGATTCAAGTGAGAAGGCTTTAACTAGAAAATTTTTCATATCTTAAAATCTTATTGGTTTTAAATAAATAAAGCACACATGTTCAACGTTCGTCTGTCGTCGTCGTCATCAATGCAATTATGCAGAATATATAGATAGAAAAAATTAATAAATTTAAGACGTCTTTTGATACGTGGTGGTGTGATTTTATGATTTGGTTCATTTTTTTTTGCTTTATGCTGAAATTAATTTTAAAAGTGTTCGAATAATAAGACGGTGAAGAATGGAGATTATAACTTTAACAATCGCCCACACATTTTTAATTCTATTTCAAGTATGAATATTAATGGGAATAGCCACATGATTACGTGTGTTATTAGTTAGTCAAAAATATTTCTATAGAAAGTTTATGAAGCATATTTAATACTCAAAAAAATTCGTTTTATGAAAAATCATAATTATTGATCTCTCAACATGCTGCCCAGATAAGGAACAACTGAATTTTTTAAAATATGTAATGCCAATTTTATTGGTAAGCATAATATGTATTTTATTTGGAACATCCTGATTGTAAGTAGTACAATTTTTTAAAAAGTTATAAGCGTTAATATTATATACTATTTCCTAGAGAAAGCTTAAAAAAATATATTTCTTTACTATTGTAATAAAGAAAGAAATTTAAAAACAGTCAAGTGCACGTCAAAAGATGCATAACATAAGATTCCTTAGTCGTCTATATCCCCTGAAAAATTCATACAGGTTAATAGAAATAATTTCGTTTGAATACTGTGGTTGAAAACTACCTACTGGAGGATGTATTGCACGGTGGGGGAATGTATTGCACGGTGGGGGAATGTATTGCACGGTGGGGGAATATGAAGCTCACGATTTGGCAAGCTAGACTTAAAAGTATTAAAGTGATAAAGGAGATGGTAATTTTACTTTAATAGATACTAATAATATGTAATTCATAGAAGTATGCGAAGAATAAATTTGTCCCATTTTATAAGTAAATACTAGTGTGGACACATACACGAATATTAAAACATGGGTATCCACTTTATTTGCGATTACAACAAACGACGATTTTTACTCCGCACCAAATAATTTGAAAGCAAAAAATGCACAGATTTAAAAGTATTTGAAAATGAATACTGAAAAGGAAACAGCTGTAACCACATTTTGAAATAGTAATGGCTCTATTAATATATTCACATCATCATACCAGAATATTTTTAACAACCTTCGATATTACTTCGATATGCTGAAATGGATATAACAAAACCTAATTCTGTAGTAAAGTAATTTTTTCAAAAAATCCAAAATAGACAAATCTCTATACTCAATATATAACCAAAATATAAGACTAATTATTTTCCCCAGGCGATGCTTTTCTACACGAAAATGATTGAATGAAGATTTTAAATTTTCCAAACTTTATCGTTTAGTTATACAACTAGGATATTAACATTCGAAATGGGTTTTGAAGTTAATCTAAAAATAGATTTTTCAGATTGGAATGAAGCATTTGTAGTAGCCATGAAATAAAATTCTACATGTATGTATATTTATATATATATATATATATATATATATAATATATATATATTTGTGTGTGTGTATGTGTGTATATATACGTATTTGTGTGTATATAACTTTCTACTTTTTTCACTTGTTCTAATTTTGCGTTAATTAGGTAAAACAAGCAATATCTTTTATAAGTTATTTATATATTTCAAATTTTAAACTTAATTAGAAGTACGACATAATTAAATAATCGTCTCAAATGACTCTATAAAATATATCAACTCTAGAAATAACACTTACTTTCAACGTTAAGCTTAGTTAGGAGCCATACGTTCACACAAATATTTAAATGGCATGAAAGCTTCATGCTGGCTCTTTAACGCGACACGATTGACTGACTCGGCCGTGTGAAGGGTTCAATTTGGATATTGTCATTGAATTTGTATACTAATTTGATCAATGTTAGTTATATTTTCAGCATCATCAGGAAACTTAGTCTCGCAAACAATTTTTCATAAATAAGGCATTAGATGTTTTCGTTTTATGTACGTGGATAATGAGTTTGTCGACAAAATTAATATAGCAATCACCGTATCATTAAGTTTCACACTAGGTTTTAAAGCTATTTAAGTTCTATGCTATGTGCGAATTTATAGGTTTAATAAATTCGCACACATCAGAGAGGAATAAAACTTTCCTCTTATTACAGATTATCAACTTGCATGAAATATGTCCTAAGGATAACTAACGTCATTCTTATATCCAATTACAAGTTATGTATAATTTAATGAAAATTAAATCTTACGACCTATGATTGTGCCAACCGCTGAACATATTACAGTATTGAGTATGAATTTGTTGTTTAATTGCTTCCAGTTTAATTTGTATTTCACAGTTGTTTTTTTTGTGATCTCTTCTTTAATACTGAAATTTGCATCATGTTAATATCGAAACAATCAAGGTATTTGTAGTGAAACTCTTTATTAATATAAAAAATGTCTCTAATATCCGCAATTAATAGAAGAATTGCTTCAAGAGTTGTAAAGTTTAAAAGTTTTTGAAAATCGATTATGCTTCAAATAGAGGTTTCGACATGTTTAAACAATATTTAAGTTTAAATTTTTATACTTTAATATTTTAAAAAGGCTTGGCCAAGACCGTGAGCAAGGAGAGACAACTAAAAAATGTTTCTTCTTTCAAAGTTAGAATATATCTATTCATTATATTTAGGGATATACTTTAACCTAGGATATAATTTTAGCCCTAAGCGAATCCTATTCACGACTATAAAATTAATTTAAAATAAAATAATATATCTAACATCTCACTTAGATAAAGGTTATGAAACCGGGGTATTAAATGTGCACAAATATAATGAAAGAATTTCAGCCAATATAAAGAAACAATTTGTCCGCTCTTTCTTCAAAGCTGTGTTATCGTCTGAAAAGAGTCTTCATAGCAAATTGTAGACGAGACAGTTAATGTGCGAATGTCTGCCGAAGTTATTGTAATTTATTGCCCTCATTGTTGTTCTTGTACTAATTAGCTGTTGTTCATTTTTGCTTTTGCAAGTAAATCTTATATTTGCTAATTAATTTAGTGCTGTTATTAAAGTCGGTGCACTAATTTTGAATGAATTTTTTTTGTATTTAAAAATAAGCATTTATTCATATTTATACACTCACGTACATTTTCAAGAACAGACGCAACGTGCGTATACGCTACGCTATGCATATCCATATACTGTGCACTAGCGCAATGAGTAATGGCTTATGGTATACTCACTTCGGAAGCAGCTGCCAAAACAATAATAGAGCTTTTCTGCAAAATTTAAAAAGCTTCAATCAGAGTGATCCATAAAAACCATGTATCTATACTACTTATTTATCACTGACGGACTTGCCGGTACTAGACAAACATTTACAAAAATAAAGTCACCCGTAAGCCGGTTCATCACACATACAAGATCTGGGCGCTTCACCATAGTGACTTGCAAGACTACTTGCGGACATAGATATTATGCGATTCTTGCACCAAAAATTTGCAATGTAGTCACTTCTGACCGCCCAGAAATTAAACATTCAACATATGTTTTATTTCAAATATTGGTGACCCTCCGGTTTATTGATAAGCACAGATCGTATGCGAAAAGCCTTATATCATTACTATTCCTAGGATAGGATGTTGTTCAGTGTAAGTTTTGTTTGGTTTACAGCTTAAGTTTATCGTACTTCAAAATTGCAGGATAATATATATATATATATATATATATATATATATATATATATATATATATATATATATATATATATATAATATGTATGTATTTGTATGAATGCATACGTATATGAATAAGTCTGTATATTTATGTATGGTATGCCGCGTTAGTATGTGTGTATATATTCGTATATGGTAGTATTATAAAATATACTCACTTTGATAAAAGACGGCGATGGCTAGATCCCATTACGACAGCTAATGCCGACACCCTGAAACATGCATTACTTATAGTTGGGTGGCAAAATCCAGGATATGGGACCACTTCTAAAGTAATTTCTTTAAAGTAAAAAAATAATTATCGAAATCTGTCCACTCAGTAAAGAATTATAGCTGAATTTTCGAAATTTTCAGTTTCATTTCAATTTCTTCATTTTCAGGTATTTATTTAAATACACAGGATATGCATGCAGTATGTTCACGACAACTAAATAGAGCTTGTAATGATTTACGGAGAGTATATTTTGTAGCTTCATTCCTCATTGAATTGAACGAATTAAATACTTGTGATCTCACTGATATTATTAAATATAAATATTGAAGTCGAGATGTGCTCTTTCTGATAAGATCTCATGTCAATTAAATTAAGCTGGACCTTTAGACCTTTACGAATATGTTCATAATATTTTCAAAATATAACAAAAAGAAGCAGGTTTTATCATTTTTGTTATATTCTTAAAATGTTACCGCGATCGCCGTTTTTTGCGAAAGACAACCTAGAAACTTGCCTAAAATTATAAAATACGTAGATTTAAAGAATTCAAGCCCGCTTTTGTTACAAATACATATTTAAAACTACATTATGTATTTCAATGAACAAAGTAATTAAAAACGTACACCGACATGGAAAGATTCACCGAATTAATAAATACCTACCTTCTGAATAATTGGAAGAAAACCACATTTCATCAGGATCTTTAATAACCAATTTGCGCATGCATAGTATATGTTCAAATAAATTAATATTATCCTGACTGTTAACTGTTGCCACCTTCAAGCAAATTCTTAACGGAGTTGTTGTCTTCTATTAAATAATGGACTACAACTAAATTTTGCATAAATAAAAGTAGAACTTAAGTAGAAAGTTCATCGAATCAGTCTAATTTAAGTAGATATCTGCTGTACATATGTTGCCATTAAATTTCCCGGTTTAGGATGAGGTGTCATCGAAAAAATTTTTTTAAATAATCTCGTTACATTACATTGAATTATAGTTATTTTTAATATAGCTACATTACATAATATGATAGTTTTTATGGTAGGAAAAATTAATTAAAACTTAATATTTCAGACCAAATATTGAATTTAAAATAATTTGTTCTTTAAGTATGGCCAAAATTGCGCAAATACTTTTCATTTGTAATTTTTTTTTAAAAAGTTGGGCATGCGTGAGATTTAAGAAATAATATGAAAGATACTAAGAATATTGAACAATGACGAAAATGGCTCACAGATTAAATATTTGTAAATAAATAGAATCTAAAATTTAAAAAATCTAAAAAGAGAAATTAAATTTTGAAATTTCTTCAAACTCAGATTAACTACTTATAGCGGCCTGAATTTAGGAAAATAATTCCATCGAAATGGCCGGTAGAATTTATTTCAAGTAGAAAGAAATTTATTTCATTGTTTCCTTATAATATTTATTAATTTAAATTGCTGTCCTGCCTAATCTATTTAATGAATCTGCTGAAATTTCACACACCTGTAGTCTATGTCACGGAGATGAATACTTTTATCTCGAAGCAGAATTTTTTGGTAATTTCAGAATCACCACGCTAAGGATATGATCTGTGCGTGAAAATAACTGAGAGCGCAAATATCGGTATGTAAAAAGACATATCAGTAATATGTACGGACAAATCCTTTATCCACGCGAGCGAACTAGCTTCAACTAAAGACAGTTCTACGTAATTAACTTTCTACATTAGAGGTTATATGATGCCGGCTAATGAAATAAAGAGTAAGTTTTTAGGTCCTAAGGATAACATCGTGCTTTTTAGCAATGATAAATCTGCTAATGGGCGCACTCTTCACCGGGAGGTTATCCCTGTTCCACGTTATTACTATATTGTAGAGATCTAGCCTTGAAATGCTCGCTCCACACTCCTCGTTAATATTCAAATAACAAAAGATCACTTAACAAGATAGAGCATGTTGAAAAGGAATTTTAAGTATATTTATCTAGTAAACCGTTTATTAAAGCTTCGTTATTAAGGTCGCTTTTGTTTTTCGCAAGTTATCGGTTGAAAATGTTAACTATATAGACTTAGGTCGCTTAATTAATCATTTACGTATTTTTAATAAGAAAAATATCTTTTAAAATTTAATTTAATTTTTTCTTTTCTAAATTAATAATTATTTCAGTAATTAGGGACAGAAATTATTCTACGAACTTTTTGAATTGTAACTTTTATGAAATTAAACATCTGTGTTAACAAACATGATTTGCGTTGGGTACAATTTATACAAGTCTTATTTAATTTATTTGTATGTTTATCTAAATTTGATTAAAATGTACAATACTTTCTGTGAATACAAAATTTACAATATTCATATCGACAACAATGTATATATTAAATAACAAATGTCAAAAATTAGTAAATTTCGTACTTATAATGTACATCACTAGTGTTTCATTCCAATGCATAAATGGTTATTTCACGATATTATGCATTATTTTTAAATAATTGTTTCTGAAACTCATTAATCTCTTTTAATTCAATGGACAATTATGCATTAAATAAAATTTTACATAGAAGTTTCATTTACAATTTCATCAATAAATCATCAATTTCATTCAATAACAGCAACAAAATAAAAGGATAATTAGATCCAACACTTAGAATGAACTGGAAAAACTTTAAAACTCAGAGATTATTTTCAGTTGCAAGCTTTCAAATTAACTATTTATTTACGAAACTAGCAAAAACCCGATAAACTTATAAATTATTTTATATTTGTAAATATTGCAGGTACGCTCACTTTTTAAAGAAACTAATTAAGAAAATTAAACAGACCTAATTAAAAATGCTAACGGCTGTCCTCCTCAACGTAACTCGGAATCCGCGGTTTCTCTTTTATCGTTGCCTTCCACCAATTTACGTAGCTGAGGCCAGGCATTAGACGCTTGTCCATGTCGCTTATACGTGATAAATACCCTGATAGTAAATTCAATAAGGTGAGAGCAAACCGTATACTCTTTTTTTAAAATTTTTTAAGATAATATCTGCAAACTCACCACATTTTGTTCTGGTGAACTTTTCAGCATAAGCTGTAAAATTTAACAACATGGAGATACTTCTTAAATAACAAAACTCTACTTAACTTAAATAACAGAAATTTACAAACATTTTTTACTTTAATTGATATGTTGATTCTTTTTGTACATACGATATTTTACAGATATAGTCAACTAAATAAATAAATGGCGATTGACATTGTAACGTCTGCTCCAGCAACATCTCATGAGTTACTAAAAAAATATTGGCCATATTTACTAGGCACTTAATATTATATATATATATATATATGTGTATATATATATATATATATATATATATATATAAATTTTTCTAATCTCTTGTAAACTCAATAGAAGCGTAGAGACTAAATAAAAATTTGCAAAGACATACAAATTGATTGTTATACAGAAGTCATTTTCAGGAAGTCGCGTGTAGTCTAATGTATCTAAAATATGCCACATGTCCTTACTTTTACAGAAATAATCGCAATATTTATTATGTATTTGAGATACATTTCTCTAAACCTTTAAAAATAATTTTCTATTCGAATTATATATAATTTACTTTAGCATATGGTTGGCCTCGCACTTTGAACACTATAATATACTATTGACAATAGAAAATTGAATTTAAGGGGTATTTATGTTTAAATGGGCAATTTGTCATTTTAACAGTTAAAATCTGTTTCCAAATAATCTAAATGCTTTGCTGTGTGCCATGTCCCATACGTAATAGAAGAGAAATTAAAGGAATAATTATAAGTACTATATTACGCCACACGTAAATGTACATATAGGTGTGGTATAAAAATTCTACACTCTATTCTAAAGAATATTTTAGCAAGTGACGTGGTTTGTATCATAAGTCGACTTAGTAACTCTAAGAAAATGGCTTCTACTTATTTAAAAGTTTTCAGTCCGTTATTGATCTTATGACAATGGAACATGTTGATACCGATGTATTAATGTGCGTGTTCCGTTATGTTCTGCATAATATATCAAGAAAATTAAGTCTTAAAATAAATAATTTTTGAAACGTAATATGAAATTTTGCGGGTCAAAAAGGTTTTCATGTCTAATGGAGATCGTTGCTCTAATGAACATTCCTAATTGAAAACAGAATTTATGATGAAGATTTGTCTAGCTTACGCATTATTCTAACACGACACGAGTACAATAATCAATGGACATTTTTAAACAAACTTGCTAAAATGTCGATGGGAAAAAGTTATTCCACACAAATCAGGACGGTGAGACGATCAAGGGAAAGCACTGATAGGCCTTACTTGAAAAAAATTATCATGCCAAAACAGATGCATGTTTCAATGAAGAACGCAGAAACATGGACTGTCATCCAAATCTTAATTGTCTTCGTTTTTAAAGTGATGACAGGAAATTTAGATAGTTTCATTGTTACATTGCTCCTGTGTAGCTTAAAAGAGCCAAAATACTTTTTGTCAGTGAAAATCTTACTCGCGATAGAAAAAGTCCCATCATTTTAAACCCTTGACATCCTGCAATAATAGAGCTTATATCATAGATTTTGCAGGAGGAGCTCTCATATTATTACACGTTTCTCATACTAATGTGAATATTTATCCCAACTCAGAGAATTTACTATATTTATTTTGTTTACAAACACGTGACTATTAATTTATACATTAATTTTTAAATAATTATCTGAAGTCGCTGGACATACCTTATCCTGTTATATATGCATACTTTGGAAAATCATTTTCCGAGATCTAGTTAAAAATCTATTTTTTTACTTAAATAAATTCATGGACATATAGAAGGACGATGGATTTTGTTACTGTGCTTACGTAATTTGACAGTTCAGATTTGTTTGTTAAATTTTTAGCTCCATTATTATTTAGGTGGGTCATTATTCTTTTTATTTTGTTATTGCTCCTCGTGATTTAGTTACTTCAATAAATTACCACCTAGAGCACGGATGTCACTATATTGTGTCATAAGTGATCATATATTGTGACCTTGCATTATGGAGAGAAAATATGTGATAATATAGGCATTGCCATGTTTGCATATTAAAATTATGTTAGTGTTTCTATTTCTTCTATGATTTGTGTATTGGGAAAGTTTATTTTACATAAATTCAAATTCAAATTCAAATATATAAATACAAAGTGAGACAATTATAATCGACTAATACTTTCCACATCTCATCCCCATTCCCTTGTTAACTATTTTGAAGTTAGCTCAAAATTTAAGTATTATACAATTACGCACACAGAGCATCGTACGGTTTGTATACAACGATGTAAGACGCGATGCGCCTAACAACTTATTCGAACATAAACAGTAAGTAATTTATTATTTCGTAGAAAGAAGAATGAATTATATAGATAAATTAAAATGTTTCTTCAAATTTTTAACAAGGATCAAAGATCTGTTTACAAAAATAAAATATTTAAATCTTTTCATAACTGAGAAAATCTGAAAAATAAAGTTATTTTGCTGTTAGAAAATAAATTAAGTTAGCACAAAAAATATTGCATATCATTACTCTCTTATATTTTTGAGAGAAATAGAAAAAAATTAACCAAGCAACTAACGAAAGAACTGTTTAGTCCAAGGATGTTGAGAATACAGATATATTTTTCCATAAATTTTTCGTTTCAGGAATATAGTTTGCAATTGGTTTGAGTTGAACCTACCCAGATAATATATGTACGTTCCCAGATAACATATGTGCGGATAATATATGTGCGGTACCCAGATAATATATTACGTATGATGCAATGATAATAACGCTAAACTTTTTAAATCATTCACCTGTAGGGAATAACCTTCTGCCCCCGGGTGGACCTCCGCAGAGCGAAACAATACCAGTCACTCGGTGGCGCGTGAGACGAATAATCAGAAAGGTAAGTGTATAAAATAGAGCAAGGTCCCTTTTAATTACCGAAGTGAATAAAAACATATTCCCGTTTCATGAGAATATGTATATTGAATTCAAAGCCTGAAAACATTTAGAAAAGTTATTAAGAGCTTAGAAAAACTGAAAATAACCTAAATTAAATGCGTATTAAAAATAACTTTCCATTTGGTTTAAGTCAATAATCTTCTGTAAAGAAATGAGGCTCTCGCACCAAGTGGGATCATTTTCTTATTTACATAAAATGACATAGCAACTTTAAATTCGTTAAAAAAATATAATTAGTCAACCTCACCACAGTAATTATCTATTTCCTTGAGATTCAATTTATAAATTAACTTTATTTTATCTAATTTAGCAATTTTATTCAAGCTTTAGAATTTCTCAGAATGTATAGTTTTATTTTTTCAGTACACTATGGAAAATCCGTCCATGATAAAATGGAGGTGAAAAACTTGTCCGATGTTTATATAATTTTGTAAATAATTAGTATTTAGGCTCACTTGAATTGTATCTTTTCAATTTTGGAACAGACAAAACGGATAAATAAATAAAATATGAGAATTTTTGGTTTTTCGGTTATAATTAAAAAGCAAAGGATATATTCATTATCAAACGTCATTTTTCTTCAACAATTTTTTGCAATAAAGTAGTGAATATTTATTTTATATTTGTGGATTTATTATGGCTCACCAAGGTATAAACATAAAAGAGCAAATGAAAATGGGACGAAACAAAAATATTTGTAATTAGGCTAACAAAATGACTGGAAGTTGAAATAACGAAAATTAAATACCTTTCCTTTCATTATTACAATATTCCAAAACGAAATAATCTTGTGAGAAGACAGTTTACAAGATGCACACCATTGCAATGCGAGGTGTGGAACTGGTAAACTACTGTTCCGATACATACAAGTTTGAAGCTAAGGTACGGCGAAGGATTTATATGAATTACGGAACTAAATTTCATATCTTCTTTTCATCCAACGCCAGTAATAATATAGTCGGAAATATTTTATATAATAGATTTAATGAGAAAACAGTGAAAACTCTTGAGATCATTGCAAGCGCTTTGCAATTTCCATTCTTTCTAGTTGTTTGCCTGAGTGTAGATGGTCTTGAATTATCCGCCACTTACAGTAAATTCTTTAAGGGACTAAACTTAACTACTTTACCTCTTACATTATAAATGAAGTAAATTTTACAATTTAAAGTAAACGAATTTACTAAAATCATCTTAAACTTTACTGCTGCGTTACTGTTAATTTTATATAGCAGATAATAAAACTCCAGTTTCATCAATATATTTCACATTGACAATAGATTTCAATTTGAAGTACATGATAAAGAGTGTAAGCACTGCCGAATTACGTGTTTTATTGTAAATATATCTGAAAAGAAATTTTTTTTCTTGGAGCCATGAAAATAGAATCTTAATGCCTTTCTTTTATTTTTTAATCAACCAATAAAATTTCATAGTATTAGCAGACGCATCCACAAGAAAAAATGGACTTTATGAAGGTGGGGAATATTTAAATGTATAATTTTCTTTACAAAAAAATTATTCCATGTTAAAAATACGAATGTCATAAAGGTTGGTAAAGATTATATGATGTACAGTCTAGAATAAAGTAAATCATCCAGCTGGGGAATACTTCTAGAATAAAGTAAATCACCCAGCTGGGGAATACCTACACTTACTTGGTTTTCATTCTTCTTTCGGAGATAATAAATAGAATTTCGGAGATAAATAATAGAAATAACATATTCTTTTCTCAAAAGATTGATACTTACGGCTCTCTATTCAATAACATGTAACAATTTTCCTCAGAATATAAAATAAAACATAAAGAGGATACAGTGGAATATCAGGCGACTGCAGAAGATTAATATAATTACAATTTTGTGTGCATGTGTGTGTGTGTACGTGCACGCGCACTTATGTTTATGCGTGCTTATGTGCGTGTTTGTACATGACATGCATTGAATTTCATATTCTTTTATCATGCGGTTTATTATAAGTTTATTCCTGAAAAATTATAGAGCACTAAAATTACATACAATATTTTAACATACACTAAACTTTTTACACTAAACAATGTAAAACTTTGTGAAATCTGTTATAATAATTTTTTCGTATTTAATTTCCCCTACAGATTAAAAAGATTTAACGAAATATTTCAAAAATTACTCAAACTATGTCGTAGTTACGTAATAATACGTTTATTTAGTTCGTGTACATTTAAACACACGTATTTCATAAGTTACTTATGAGCTACGCCCCGGTCCCGCATCAAATAAAACTAACTTGAATATTAATTATAACATTGACGTTAAAAGATATTGATTGCCTTGCTATCATATCGAATTGCACCTCTAGCTTTATCATGAAATTCGTGGTCTCTATGAAAATTTCAGTTTATAATAAACTAACATTTTTAATATCTCTCCTGATTTTATGCCCGTTTTATGGTCTATGGAAAACATATGACTAACAGGGAGCAAGCACGTAACATTAATGAGTCGGGCAACAAAACTAACAATTTGAATATTTTCTTATACAAATTCTTTCCTTTAACCTTTGTTCCACCTTAAGTTTTTTGAAATCATTGTTTCTAAACAAAAAAATATCTTACTCACGGTAAACATTTAAAATTATAGTTTTTTCCATTAGTAAAAATGTTGTTTCTGATAAATATTCATATATACTATGTTTCTTGTTATAACAACAAATAATTTAAAGGTATATGACTTTTATGTTTTTTTTATGAAGACAGTTGCCTGTGTCCTCGTAGGCAACTAATGACAGGTCATAATACGGTCATAAGTTTAGTACCTAAATATAATCCTCAACTTAAAATGCACTTTTTATGTGCTATAAATTGTAAAAGGTTATGACGATGATTATTGATTTTGATTCAATTTGTTCATCGCACGTATGTTGAAGAGTTAGAGTGTTTCTTAAAATAACTTATATCACGCAAAATATAATTAAAATTCAAATAAAATATCTTTGTTTCAAAATGTTTATTCTGAAATGTATTTAGTATACAGATTAAATATTTAATCTTTTCAGAATACGTCTCATGTAAATTTCCCTGGCTTTCTTGTAGGTAGGTAGCTGCCTAAAATGAAGGTTTCCTTACACATTGTTGAGAAGGTATTTAAAGCGGCACATCTTCCGCCATTAGTTATATCATGACGCTACATCCGTCCAAAACAATCGTAATTTGTTACCCTCGCCGAGCGTTCACCTTTGCTCATTAACGAAGGTCGTTTTTGTAAATAAATCATGAGTTTGGTAATTAATGTTATAGCCGTACTGAAACCCGAAAACACCTATTTTAACCGTCGCTTTTCTTTGTGTGGTGCTCAGTAAAGAGGATTTGTTCGTATTTATAACTATGTCGTCCCTAATTGGAATCAATTGATGCTAGTATCTTATATATTTTATTATAAAGCCTTGAATATTTGTATGAACCCAAATATATACTGAACCTTCGAGTGAAAATCCTTTTATTTAACTTATTCTAACATAATAATTTAAAAAGAGCTTCTTAACACCTGGTAATCGAATTATGTAAGATAAGTGATAACCGCAGTTTTAATCTCTAGTCTCTTAGTTTCGGCTTACGTGAGATATTATGTGACGTCTCGTATTACTCTGCTAAGTTCAGTCTTATTAGAGTAATAATGGACGTCACGTAATATCTCACGTATAGGATAATATTACTCTTAATTGGAGATATGAGTCACCGAACAAGCACTCAATTTTACCAGGCGGCAATCTTGGATGCTCAAAATTATGAAACTACAGTATTTTGTGCGAATGCGGGAACTTCAAAATGTCTTCAACGAGGTTTTCAATTTGATTTTAGACTTTGTTTGTAAAGTATGGATTGATCAAATTACAACAGATTGTGAAGAAATCAGTAGACAAGTTATATATATATATATATATATATATATATATATATATATATACATATACATATATATATATATATATATATATATATATTTAATTTCCATTCATTAGTCTAATATAAAGAGTTTTTTATCTTTCTATATGCAGAACCATAAATACCTCAAGCAAAGGTAATCCCTAAATATTGGAAGTACAAAAGCAATTGAGCAAAAAAGTAAAGAGCTAATTTAAATCGGTTTATAAATCATAAAGATAATGTAGTTAAGTAGTGGCAGAATGAAAGGTCCGTTAAAAAGCTGCAGCCGGATTTGTTTACACCGAAAATCTTATGTATGATACAATAAAATGTCATTTGTGGTTATCCTATAGAACACAGATGCATCGACCTAATTGAAATAATACTTCTTAAGATGGTGCGTTTATTTTATTATTCAAAGCTTGTGTTATTTATTTTATTATTCAAAGCTAAAGATTGTGTTTATTTTCACCCCGAAATGAGAATAAAATGTACGTACCCTACGATGACTGTACGATTGTCCGTATCCACAAAATCTTATTCAGATATACAAATTTAATTGAATAAGAAGTAATAAACGCAAGCAAAGCGAAAATAAAATAGATAATTCTTCTAAGTTTTTACAAGAAAACATATCGTGAGTAAACATAGCGGTTAAGATGCAGCTGAAAGGTCCTTGTATTCGAAATTTTAAGATAGTTGATAAATGCTACCATTAGAATACTTGTCGTGTAGTGGCATTTAATTTATCACAATGTATACAAATTTTCTGATTTGGCAATAAGAATATAATGGTCAATTTTTTTTTATTTAATTAAAGCGAAGATATTATCCTAAGAATTGTTATTATCAGATATTTTCCTAAAAAATATTAGGCCCTTTATATGATTCTATCTAAATTATTATGGTTATGTCAATGAATTTAAATAATAATAAATATATCTAATCTCTCGCTTAAGTAAAACTGATGTAACCAGAGTATTAAACATGACAAAACCAAAAAATGGTGTACAAGAGAGGTGATAAAAAGGTAATAAAATAAAAGGTAATCAATTTAATAACCCTTTGAAAACACACGTGTACATACATACTTATATACAACTTATATATACTTATATATAACAAATTGTTCATTAGTAACACCCTTTTGTTCCTAACTTTTTATGAAATTAAAAATAAGTGACGCAAGAAAACCGGTTTATGAACTTCCTTGATACTTTAATAGTATTATCAATTACGGCCACAATTTAAAAAGACATTGTAAAAACTATACTCCCTTGTGGAAAAAAAGACAAAAGAAACGAAACGATCGTTTTATACCTATAACATCGCATAATGACGTACTTTACAACGACCAGCTTGAAGTAAAACTCACAGCTTTTGCTCCTTTGTAGAGAATATTTTTCAGATTGTCTGGCATTTTCTTTGTGTAAAAGCTTTTTCTTTCCGCCCATGGTACATTCTTTTTATTTCACTAGCAGTTGACTATTTTTCCCCGTTAACATCTATGTAGCGATACTATCTACTTGCACACTTACGATATGATTGTAGTATTTTCAAGTATTTCATATAGCCTTTAGCTGTTTACTCTTGTTAATTACATATTACAACGAAATTGAATATCTATAAAATACTAGTATTTGGTAACTACTATTTCAGTAATGTGAGTAATGAGAATAAATTAAATTTGATATTCATAAGTAACATATCATAAAGTAGCAATCCCCTTGTATGAATCAATAAGCAGTCAGCTTATTGGTTCATACAAGCAGATTGCCACTGACAATTATTTTATTTATTAAAGAATTTACCACACCATAGGAGCAAAGCATGATTTTCCCGATCGCTTTGGAAGATATTTTCTTTATATTTAACGCAGTGGTAGAAAAGGCAGAGTTGTGTTTCTTTCCATTTAAATTGATAAATAATCGTTTCTTGGTCGTCATTTGACAATTTTATAAATTTCATAATAATATTTAATTTTGAGATTATTTTCTTTCCAAAATTCGAAAGACTTGCTAAAAATTAGGAAAATAATGTATTTAAATTTTCATAAATTAGGGAATAATTTCAATGGCTTTATTCATAGTTCACACAAAATGTTTTATATATCTCTTAGATAATAGTTTTTGATTAACCACATTTTTGCAATATTAAAACAAAAAAACTTTACATTGACATTTCGGTAACAAAAAATTAATTAGAATTAATTGTTTTAAGAATTGAAACTAATAAAGCGTTACCAATAAAAAGTTTCAACACATAACTTGCAGGAAAACTAATACATGTAACACGCGAGGGAAGCAACGGAGATTTGTTAAACGGTGCAAACAAATATAGAATGAAAAGGAATGATCCCGACGGTTATATTTAATTAAAGTATAATTAATGATCATTAGTAACATCTATCATGCTTAGTATTTTATCGGAAAGATGAATAAAACAATTTTTATATGTTAAAAAATACATTAAACAATAACGTCTTAGTTTTTGCACAAATATATTTTTAAAAAATTAAGTTCAAGAAATTGAAAAATTACATGTTAATATGAAAATATAAAATATACTGCATTGCGATAAAATACATTTCCTTCGGAGATATTGTACACTCTGGTAACCTCGCGAATTGTCAGTAAATTTACAAAACATTTGCTTTTCCCAGAATAAGCTACATAATTAATACAATATCTTCGAGTATAATCAATCAAACATATTTGACGTAATCTATGTGCCAGAATAAGCTACATAATTAATACAATATCTCCGAGCATAATCAAACAAACATATTTGACGTAATCTATGTGGAATATAATTTAATTATCGTTGGCATATCGTAACACAAACTGCATTCAAAACAATCACCTTACAGGGCAAACAATTGCAGAGTAATGAATTCTCTGTAGTCGACACGACTGCGATCGAATTTGGGGCAAGCTATACTGAGAGGCTTCTGTGTTTGTTTAGTTGTGATATGTTGTTTACCGTCTTTGTGCAACCGTCTAAGGCAATCGAGCCAAGTAATCCATAACATACAAGCATTCAGATTTTCGTAGCATAAGATAGTGCGTTACATGACGAGTTGCTTATTTCTGATGTCTAACAAAAATCTACTAACAATATGTTTTAATTGCAGTAGCATAATTTCTTACATTTATTAGAAAAACAATCTAATAATTTAATAAAATTATATTTTTTTTAAACTTTATTTAGGCATAAAGTGCAAAAAAAGAAAAAGATTCCAAATGATATGAACTAGATATTAAAAACGAAACTTGGGTTATTTATATTTTATAAGACAATTTGTCACATTGTCCGATTTTGGAAGCGTAGGGCTGCGCGGCTACGGTAAAATTAGTAAAACTGCATGATATATGTCATGTTTCATATTTATTAAATGTACTTTTGAACATATAATTAAACTTTTAAATTTCAAATATATAACTGCTTAAAAAAATACAAGCAAAAATGATTTACCAAAAGAGTTAAAGAAAAAAGCCTTACGATACTCTCGACTGTCGCTATTATCTTGGTGTATGTAATCAAGCTTTGTAAATCTTAAAAATATTTCATCTAAAGATTAAAAGTAGTTACAAAATGTATCAACCAGTCTCATGGCATTAATGTTAATTGTTTTCAGTATTATACTGATTCTAGATCCTGTCCTTATTATGAAACGGGGATGAGAATAAATAAAATAAAAAAATTAAATTAAATAAACAAGAAACTGGAAAAAAGGACCACGAAGTAGTTCTAGCGGTTCATTCCGGAACTAATGCATAATAGATAATTGAATATTATAATACTATTGTTTAGTATAGTTGAATGTTTTGCCTAAAGTCCTTACTTAAATTATGCGTTAATTTTGTGACTTTAAACATAAATAGAAATGAAAAATCCGACTACTATTCGGTGCAGTCATCATAAAAAAGCAATAGTTTTCTTACATTCACTTCCGTCTACAAACTTAGAAAGCTTCATTCTCAAAAAAACTCATTCATAAAGTTTCACAAACTATTTAAAATAGGAAAACCATCATTAAAAGTTATGTGTGTTTATTTGTTAGTTATAACCTACGACGGTACTGACAAAACTGAAAAATACCTGAAAAAAATTATTCCAAATATTGATTTGGCAACGTGATAAAATACTAAATGCTCAGTAATAATCGACCTTAAATAAATGCTATAAATATGCACAGAAAAGAAATGTTTTCCAGTTTTACTAAGACTAGTAAAACGCATCTGTATATATTTTGAAACACTTAAGTATTTTTTCGCCCTCGTGAAGAAGCCTTGTGGTATTTTGATTTCCTTGTAGACATCTAATAGAGAAAATATGACGTGATTCGTTTAAATATTGAAAACTATAAGAAAAATGTTAATACTGAGAGCTACCTTCTTAAAAATATCTGTCATACGATTGAGTTATTATATTTTAATTACTCTCAATTTTTTGCTTGAATAAACTTGAGGTATTATTTAGTTTTACAATAACAGCTAGGTTCACCTATAGACATTTGATTTCCAATTATCCAATTGGAAAAAATATTAAGTATATACAAATACAGGGATATAAATAGCATTAAATAATTTGTAAGCTCTGTTTGTCCTAGGTGGAAGCGTCTTAATAATTTTTGTTAATATTTTGAAAGTTGAATAATTTTCATTTTTAATAATCGCAATTTCTATGGTTTCAGATGAACGTTATTTTTATTCAATACTTTTTAGAATAACGTAACGTGACTGTGAACTTTTTAAAGGTAAGTAGAAACCTGAATTTTATTTCCACTAGTTAGTGGAAATAAAATTCAATCACAACAAATTATTTAAAGAAGTAGATATTGGTAGAAATATTTTAATAAAAGTTCTAGAGTTAATAAAAGTCTCTACTTCCTCGAATTCAAAAGTCATGATACTGGAATCCGTTAATGATCATGTGATAAAACTTTGACTTTTATGGCGTCACTATATAAATAATAAATGCTAATTACAATATATATCTCGTCATAAGATTAAAATCTTTCTAATTATAATTTCATACCCAGCAGTCACTATAATATGATGACTTCAATATGACATTTAAAAATCGAAGTGACAAATATTCAAATAAAGAGATTCTGTCTAATGAATAAATCGTTTTTTATAAATCCCAAATATGTTGTCGAAGAGAAATCAAATTCAAAAGATTCATTTCATGTCTTAAATAGGTCAATACAATCAGGATTTCATGCAGATAAGCGAAGTTTGGTGATGTATGTCATAGAACAAGAGTTTGGCATAAAAGCTTTTTTTTTCCTGGTAATTTGCAAATTAGTTATTACAAATAGCTTGGTCACAATAATAAAATGTTGCCGTACATACTAGTACAATAAATGGAGTGTAATTTACCAATCATAATAATCAAAATGTCGGTAAATACATTGGGTGTAAAAGTTATTGAATTCTTGAAAAAACCCTAATGTACAAAATTTGGAATACACGAGAAAAAAAAACAATTACAAACAGAGCTGATAGCGAGTCTATTGTACGGTCTTACGAGCGAGGAGTTCAAACGACGACTAATAAATATGAAATTTGGATATATCTGCACCGCAGATTATATTACTTTTGTTTGTTTTTTCTAGTCTCATTCACATAATTTTCCAATCGGGTGAGGCATTTTACATGCATTGGAAATATAAAAGGCAAAAGAGATATCACTGATTTAAACTTCATTAAGTTCAATTATTGTGGGTATTTTTGTGTATTTACTCATATATATACAAATATGCAGCATAATTTTTGTATGCATATGCATTCAAGCAAGCTGTTTTGTAAATAACGTTATAAAAAAATCAAATGTAACGTTTCTTCAATAAATAATTGTAGTAAACAAAGAAACCGAATGCCACTATAAATAAAGGTCACAAAACAATTAGCCCAGATGAGTGAAAGTTTAGAGGAACAATATTAATTTTGCGTAGATCTATTGTAGCATTTGTTTCAGAAAAATACATATAAATCTTATTATTTTGACACTTATTCATTTCCAAAAAAATTTTAAATATTTTTCCCTTGAACTAAAATTGTTCAAGTTTATTAAAAGTTTAATGAAATAGCATACTTGGTTAGATTTTGTATAGTGTAAAAATACTTATCAACGTTTCTAAAGTTACACGCGTAATTAATTATAATTGATTCACATCATGATTGATTCGAGGTCCTCACTAGAAACCACATAAATAAATTGAATGCTGGAAACAAAATCAATGGTGCGTAATCACTTCCAAACCAACGGGCCTTTCAAGGGTCCGGTTAGTAGAAAATCGTGGCTCGTTTAGGAGATAAAGAAAATATACGTCTGAAATATTATATTACAACACATGTAAAATGTTAACAAATATGTGTTATATCATTATTTTATTTTATATTAGTAACAATAAGCAAGTAGATTTTCTCATTAACTTTGCATCGAAAGGAACGTATTAACTTATAGTCTTGTCGAGTACCATCTACGAATGACGTCCTAATTTCAAGATTTTCCGGATAATATTACCTTTAACCACAGCGATTAGATGACTGATGGGCGCGCTTCTTTACCTGTCCTTCATCAAGACTGCAAAATAAGGTCATTATTTTGAACTAGACAAATCGAAGTCTGCCACAAGATTTCAAGTAACAAAAGGTTACTTGATAAGGTAACTGGAATTGATACTGGGTTTCAATTCCAGTTATCCTAAAATAAAATGAGTCGTTAACTAAGGTTTCTTAAATCGATTTAACTTACATTTTTGCATCGTATCTATGGACGATTCGATCGACTATTACGTATTTTATTGGTATTGGTTGCTGTATTTTTCTATAACGATGAACGTAATTTTGAACTCTATTTTAATGAAGTACATTTAAATTTTACTTTGGTGCAAATTATGCAAGACATCTTGAAATATATTTGATTTTAAAGTTCACATTTTATTCTACCGAAGCTGAATTCTATCTGGTCTTAATAGGGATTTTAACAAAAACTTTTTTCGGTATGATCAGTTGTATTTTATTTTAATAAAAACGTTTTTTCTATACAGTCGGTTGTGTGTTTAAAATTTTGATATGCCTTATACTAGCTTTTAAAATGCAAGAAAAAAGTTATGAAAGCGTTAGCATATCCCTGATATTTAAGTGTGCTGACACAGGATAATGAAATCCACCATCATCCAGATTATATCAAATTAAGTATATTTTGCGACATTCTTAATTTCAAAATGAACACTTCTCGTGAAAAACTACACACAATTCTATTAAGACCGATAGCGATCTGTATTATTGAAACTGAGCATCAACCAAAAAGGATAAAAATTTACTGTTAGTATAGGAAAGGCAAATATAACTTAAAATCTTATAAATGATTAAATGTAATGATATCTGAAAAATCAAGAGTAATAAGGAAATATATACATACAAACTTTCTTGATAAAGTTACACGAAGAAAGACAAAAGGAGCTTGCAAGAGATGGACCAATAAAATTGAGGGCGACTTGTCCAAGAACCAGAACCAGACTTGTCCAAGAGTTGTATTACTATGGAAGATAGAAAAAAGAAGAACAGTCTGTTTATAATGCATCTCACTGTGGCATTCACTGATATATAGTTATACTTTTTATCAATTGGACGTTAAGGATGTTACTGAAGATGCAGGTATTATTTGTGAAGCTTCGCACATTCGTTTTTGAATGAAATAAAATTTTCTGTCATAAAATTTCCTTCATTTATTAAATTATGGTTTCTTATATTCTGTCCTATTTTTGCACTTTCCTACGGAAAACTGGTTATTTCATCCATAGAAAATTGTATAAAATAAACGGCTTGTCATAACCAATATCTAAAAACTCAGTTTTTACTCGATAAAATGGCCTACAATAGGTTTTTAACATACATATAAAGAGTAAAAATGAACCGAATGATTTCTTAAAGACAAAATTCCTTTCTCCAAAATCAAATTTTGATTTTCTTTTTTTTCTTAGAAACATAAATTTTGATAAGTTGCTTACAAACTAAAATTTGATGCAATTTTTCAGCTAATATTTTATAATTATAAGATTAAATATTTATTTCAAACAAAACTTGTTACTTGTGAGTTAATATTTACCTCAAATTTTAATTACCTTATGACGTTCAAAATAATACATATATCTTTAAAAAGGATTTTTTTTATTAAATTTCATCAAACATGAACAAAACCTATTAAATAAAGGTAGAAGTTGCACTACGATGGCTCCATGAACATTTAGGTGCGCAATAACATTTCAGAGAGCAGAGCATTTTGATTAAGCTATTTGAAAATACTGACACCATTTTTTACCTCATAAAGATATTGCATACTATATCTTTCACAAGTTAAAAATATAGCGCATTTCTGTAAAACTATGACATTTCATAGCATTGATATATTTTCCAAAAAACTTTAGGCAAACATCTAATTACACTGTTTTTTTTATAATTTTGATTTTATTTATTTAGGAGATTCAGGTGGAGTTTTGGTTGGTTATTTGTTGTTATATATTCTACATTGTCTTTATAACTATTGTATGTAAAGTCTAAATTAATTAGTTAAAGATATTTTATAGAAAATTTTGAAAAATATCATTTATTACCTATAAATCAGCAGAGTTGATGGAAAAAAAAACATTAAAACTTGTTCATATACTAAAATATATGGAACTTATTTATAAAAAAGTCGAGGAAATTAAAATTTGAAAAAAGTTAAATTTTTAATTTTAAAAGATTAGACCTAAGTTACTTATACACATAAAAGTGATTTAACAAACTTTGCCTCAGATTTGTCATGTACGATATCTTTATTTCTTATGTCAGAAGTCGAAAGGCATTATTAGGTAAACCCTTATATATTTCGCACTTTTAACCAGGGAAGTAAACACAATGTAAATGTTGTCCTTTACGTGTGTAGCAACACACACACAACTGGGAACATTTCCATTTGCGTACTTTGTCTTTGACAGTAAGAAATCTTATAATCAAAGTTGAATTTTGTGCTGCATGCACTGTTTTGGAAAACGGTTTTTCAGTTATCTATTCTTAACCCCATGGTTGTCGGGTTGCTTATTTTAAATTCTTTCCTATTGACAAACTACATATTTTTATTTGATTTGATCGAGGATATGTTCATTTTAAAAACGGACAGAAATTCTAAATATTATTTAGAATCAATATTAATCCTTATTATTAAAATTTAAATGCATCTATGGTACTATAATTTACGAAAACCATTTTTAGAAAAGCATATTTATATTAACAGTAAAGTCGTTGCCTAAATAAAACTCCGATAATAAAAGTCGACAGATAAATAAATATTTAGAAAGACTATCAACAATGGACTATCAACAACATCTTAAGGATAGTTACCGATTAAATTATTACCGTGAACCTGTATTTTTAGAAAATATCGGAATACAATTTGTTTTATATTGATATTACCTGCGCATTATATGTATCGCATTTTAGGTATGAATGTAATGAAACAGTTGAATGTAATGTTTGTTATCAATTTTTTTACAAAACAAAATCGGAAAAACAGAACATTTTTATAGTCATATCGGTCTTATAGCCCAAATAGCTTTTCTCGACGGTCATTTTATATACAAACTTAAATTTATCCCAGTAAGTAAATAGCATAATATATGTAATTACATTATATACAGAATATATTTTAAATTTTTGAAATCAGTTCGGTCTAACAATTTTTGTGACTTATTAGATATCAAATAATTACAATTAAATGAAACTACGTGATGTAGTATTATTTCTACTTTCTTTAAGTTCTTTACCACGACCTAGGTTTTGTTGTATTACAACATCTTCAGGTGGGCTATTAACAAATATATCAAAGGTTTAGCATCTTTACTAATGGCCCACCTGAAGATGTTGTAATACAACGAAACCTAGGTCGTGGTAGAGAATTTAAAGAAAGGAGAAATAATACTACATCACGTAGTTTAATTTAATGGTAAATAATAAATTTCCAAAAAATTAACGCCAAATATATTCAATATCAAATAAAAACCTAATAAACATTTAAAAAATACGTAACTGATTTTTGGGCAAATTTTTCTTAACAAAATTTCTAAAAAATCCGAGAAGTAACATTAGCCTCTTCCCTCAAGAGTTTTAAAATGTATAGTCAAAAAAATTTTTAAATTATCAGAAAAGTCTGTATTAACGAAAAATTTTATTAACTTCTTATCACCCAATTCTCTTTATTCCAATCTAATTATTTAAATTTAAATTAAATCTAAAGTTTTAAAGATAGGGATAATAATAAAAATAATTATAAAGCCATCAAAAATACCATAAAAATTTTACCAATTTTTATTATTTGTCAAGTTAGTTACATAATACCGTTTATATGAACAATGTATAACTAAAAGATGCGCGCGCATTTATACACGACTGATAAAGATTTATGTATATTTTGAAGTGTGTGTCTGCCCACAAAACACAGTAGGACAATAATTAATATTCAATTTCGACTTGTTCTTCGTCAGTTTTATTTATTTTTGTTAATCTGACATATATTCCATCTAAACCTCAGTTAACTAAAAAGTATAGTCTTAATATTAGGGAATTTAAAATAAATTTTCTAAATATACTGCTTTATAAAAAGTAACAAAATCAGTCAAATATGTAATTATATTCTATTCACCTATCAATATATCATAAATCATAAAAATTTAAAAATATTGCGCGTAAAATTTAAATTGAACTAGGCGCTACTGGCTACCGACGCTACTGTATCTATGAAGTTTTTCAAGAATATTCAGATATTGATAATATTTTACTACGTTTAGAAAATACTTAAATTGTATTATATAAAGTTATTCAGGTTTACGTCAACTTTATGTAAAAGTATGTGGATGAAGAATTGTTTAATATCCAACACTTTAAATAGATATCAAAAAGGATAAAATATCGTACAGCAAAAACTTGAAGAAAATGAAAAATAACAAAAAACTACCAATGGAATAAAAATTTAGCGTTATTTTTATCTGTTAAATATCCATTACAAAAGGTTTTATTAACAGTTATTTAACAGAAAACAACTGTTATCCAATTTAAAATAAAAAAGTACCTTCACTTATCAAATAGAAACAATTTTATAATTTAATTTTATACATTTAAGTTAAATAAAGCATCGTTTTCTAACGGGTCGTTTTCTTTGCGTTTGGTGAAATCATAAATTTAGATTATAAAATCTGTAGGAAAAAGAAATTAAAAAACATAAAAAAGTATTTTTCTAGTCCAACCGAGTTTAAATCAGCGTCTTTGTTTTCAAATTCATGTGCTTATATGAACAGCTTACTATAACTACTCACTTTGTACGATTGATTATGATGTTTCATTCCATAATTTTGAACATGAATTTTATTTCCAATTTTATATTGTACCAAAATGTATATAGATAGCATAAGATCGTAATTGACAGAGGCACTGTTTAATAGTGCAAAAATAATTATTTACTAAGGCGAACGATGTGATAAATCAGTAATTAACTTTGAAATTTTTGAGTTGATTTAATCTAGCAATAGAAAATAATTAAATTACAAACGAGAAAACTTTCAGTTGCAAACAATTGATGGAAATGTCGTCCATGTTGTTGTTAGTTGAACTGGCGTTCAAGATATCGAGCTAACACACGACTTGTTTGCCAGTGGATACGCTGAGCATCTCAAATTGGGTGACTCGGCCCATACAAGACGAAATTATTTGAATCTCCTTCAACATTTGTGAGACGTTTAAAACAAATAATTAACGCTAGTTTATAAAATAATACCTACAATCTGAAAACCTTGATAAGGTCTGCAGAAACCAAGGTTTTACGAATCAAGAAGTTTTCCAAGACGAAATTTACGCAATTCTAATGTTGCAAAATTTGGGCTATAAAATGAATGTAACAATATATCCCAACCAACCTGTAACAAATTTTGCTAAGCGACCAAACTTGTTTGCGGTCTCGCATTGTCGTGGCAGTACATTATACCCTTACAACTGATCAGCTCGGAACTTTTTATTCTTTGGAAGCAGCTCATAGACGCGTAGTCTCTTCCATTCCCACCAGATTATCAGCATCAACTTCTTTTAGTGGATACCCACCTTTATTGGCCTTTTCGGTGCTGCATTTCACCCAGTCTAATTTTTTTGAGCTGACATTGTTGTAAACAACCCATTTTTCGTCTCCCGTATTTATATGCTTCAAGAACCGATAGTTTTCTTTGTGTTTGGTGAGTTAATCGCAAATAATTTACTTATGAGAATTGTATATTCAATTTATACCACTTGAAATATACAAAGTACTTCAGAAATAAATACGTATGGGCTATTTTTCGAATCGCGTCACTTTTGTATATTTTTAAAAGGATGTCAATTTATAAAACAACTATTTTTAAAAAAGGACGTCTTTAAATTTTGTTACAAAAGCATTTTAATAACGAATAAACAATTTCGTCCTATGTTTTAAAAAGTACAGCTAGTAAGAAAAAGTCTGAGATCAACTTGGTATACACTATCTTTTATCGATATCAGAAGTAAAAATAGCATTACATTGGCGCATTTTATTTTAGTTTGCACACAGCATTGGAAGACGCAAACCGATCTCAGAGAACTATTTCTACGATAATTGAGTAAAATTATTTATTTTCAGGAAAAATTAAATCGGATACCTTCCACAGCAACGTTTTACAATATTTAGCAAAACAATCAGTTCAACTTTTGGAGCGATTATTTCAAAATTTGTAGATAGCAAATTGCGCTAATAACGTAGTCGCCGCCATGGAAATTTGGATTTATAACGGACTTACGGTCTTTGACGGCATGACGCTCTCCGGTATTTCGGATTCCCAGCCGCTCGTCGAGCAGGGCTTGAGTGATATTTGTAATTGCGTAGCTAAAATGCCACAGACCAGTGACGGCAGTAGCGTCATTGGTGCAAGAAGTCATACATCATACATAGATATTACCCCCCATGATACGCGCATGGAGAGACCTGTCTCCGGCAGTGGACGGAGAAAAGCTGTTGATAAAAAAAGTTACGGAGTGAACATTTAAAACGAGTAATAATTCTTATTATTTCATTAAAAATATAAAATTTTAATTGCAAACGAATAATAAAAAATTCACCTTTCACCTTAACAAAAGCCTGATTACCTGACCAATATTTAATAAAAAAAAATATTCAGATACAAATGAACTTCGAAAGTACTTAGTAGTAGTAGTTACTTTTATACCTGATTTTATTTCAAGTAATTTAATTTTTATGGTTAAAGATATTTTCCACATATTAACTTATTCAGCAACCTAATCTGTTTCCTCGGCTTTATGTTTTAGTTCCAAACATAAATAAAATCCACTTGGTATACATGTAAGCACTGAAAATATAGATAATTACCTTAACTATATACTAGACCGGCGCAAACGAAGTTTTCATACAAACTATGTATAAAGCCACAATATCACGTTCTAATTGAACTAATAAAGGCTAATGAATGAAAATCTAATGCTCAGACGCTGCTTCTCCGCACCTCGTTCTCGCGTAACTAAACAATGTTAATAAGACATGTACCTTATTAAATAACTTTCTGAAACATTAAGAAACTTAATGGATATTTCATTATACCGTAATTAAGATTTACGAAGTGTTTTCGTCAATTATTATATCAAATATACTCAGTGTATTTTAAGAACACTTCCATTCAAATTAAGGACCTAATTTTGTTGTCTAAAAACCAGATTAATGGTCTTCAGATTGTAGGTATTATTTTATTAATTAAACGTCTCGCAAATGTCGATGGAGATTGATATAATGTTGTCTGGTATGGGCCGAGTCACCCAATTTGAGATGCGCAGCGAATCCATTGACGAACGAGTCGTGTGTGAGCTGGATATCGAGAACGCTAGTTTAACTAATAACGACATGGACGACATTTATATCAATTGTTCGCAACTAAAAGTTTTTTCGTTTGTAATTTAATTATTTTGTATTGCTAAATTAAATTAACTCAAAAATTCTAAAGCAATTTACTGATTCATCAAATCATTCGCCGTAGTTAATAATTATGTTTGAACAATTAAACAGTGCCTCTGTCAATTACGATCTTATGCTATATACATTTTGGTACAATATAAAATTGAAAATAAAACTCATGATCAAAATTATTGAAATGAAACAGCATAATCAATATTAAAAAGTTAGTAGTTACAGTAAGCTGTTCATATAAGCACATGAATATGAAAACAAGACGCTGATTTGTAACTCGGTTGGACTAGAAAAAATACTTTTTTATGTTTTTTTAATTTCTTTTTCCTACAGATGTAATAGTTATTTAGAATACTTACAATAGTGGGCTTCGATAAAATTGAAACTTATATCACAATGGATTTAAGTGGTGAGCAACGTTAAAACTCAGCAGTAAGGTTATTACTGACGCCGATGAAGTATAACAGACAGGACACGACAGAGACCTTGAATCACGATAGAATTGAGTAATAGACATGGTTAGGATAGGTTATTAGGGTTATTACCAATGACGTTAAAGCAGGATTTCATTTCACGTTGTAACATAAATAACTCTTATTACAAAGCCAACGTCTATTTAAATAGTCACACATAATTTTATTATGCATTTGTATATTAACATCGCTTTAATAATAAATACTAGGCGTATATTTGCTCAAAGATATACTCCTTTCATGACATTAACCTACATATTTTTGTAAATTTTCTTGACTTATTAAACTCTTTTGCAAAAAAAAACGGACACTTATAGGAAAAAAACATATCAGAGTTATTTTATTATTATTTTATGCATTTTGTATGGCGATATGATGAGAATATTATTATTCATTACTGAGATATCGTTTTCACCTACTTCATTCATTACAAATGTGAATAAATAAAAAAAACGATGTAAAGTCCTCAGACGAGCGTTTTCAAACTAGTACATTAAAAATGGCTAACTTTAGCCATTTTTAATGTACCAGTATGAACATTTTTGAATATTTTTTATTAATTTAACATAAAATTTTAAAATTTAGTAACGAGTATGGCCTTCTCTAGCTAAAATAAATTCACTTAATCTGCTAGGCATACTTTCGACGATGTTTTTTATCATTTCCTGAGGAATACGTTTCCATTCAGCGACGATCACCCTATTTAAGAGCCTGAATATTTTCTGGAGATGGTTTTATGGCTCTGACGCATCGTTTGAGAATATCTCATATGTGTTGTATCGGACTGAAGTCGGGACTCCTAGTTGGCCAGTCTAACAGACGAATTCCAGCCTCATGCATATACACTCCAACGTCTCTAGAGCTATAGGCGCGAGCATTTTCGTCCATAAAAATGGTCTCGATTCCAATTGCTGTTAATGCGGGTTGAGCATGAAGAATAAGAATCTCTGTTATGAACCCTTGCGCATTAAGTGTGCCATTTTCAATAAAAACTAAGTTGGTACGGTCATCTGAGTCGATACCAGCCCAAAATATTACAGTCTCCACCTTAAGGGGTAATTTCCTTAAAGCATACTTCTGCGAAGCGTTCTCCAGGTCTCCGTAAAACTCGCCGACGTCCATGCTTACCACTAATCGATATACGAGCTTCATTGGAGAATAAAACATTACTCCAGTCTTGTTGAGTCCATGACGAAAAATTTTGAGGGAATCTCAATCTGGCAACTCGATGCTCACGGAGCAATGTAGGGCCCCGAGCTGGGTGATAGCTACGAATATTGACGGCCTGAAGTTTCCTTCTGACTGTCCATAGGCTTACTCGTGTGCATCTGACGTTCTGGAGGTTCTGTTTGAGATCCACGTACGTAACTTGACGATTTCGTAGCGCTTGACTGACTATGAAGCGGTCGTCCCGTGGCTCAGTACACCGTTTTCTTCCAAAACCGGGTCTTCTATTGACGGAGCCCGTTTCTTGGTATCATTGCCAGGTCCTTTGGATGGTGGAACGGCTCACATTATACTGCTGAGACACATAATATTGGCTATAGCCTTCTTAGGCAGCGCAATAATTTTACTAGCTCTTGTCGTTTTTTCGACCACACTGAGAACAGCAAACAGAAGTGAACTAATACAGCAAACAGCAGAAATTGAATTAAAATTTATTCGTTAAAATAAAAAACGTAACAAATGAAAAAGAACTTAATGAGAGTTGGATTTCATTTACCGCCAAAAATACGTTTTTGTCAGTGAAAGAGAATTCTCATTCAAAAAGAATAAATGTCAAATTTAGAACGTTCGTTTTTATATGCCAGAATACACTATACCTGCCAGTAACAATTACAATTAATACAATCTCTTAGTAAATAATATTTTGTTAATAATATGACAAAATCAAACCACCCATTTTTTATGCAAACGAGTGTAAATATAAGCTTTGTTTATTTTTGTAAGAACTTAGATTTAACTTAAGGTTTCAAGAACTCGTTAATTTTTGTATTATGATATTAACAATTTGTCAGAATGCGTCCAGAGTACCGATTTGAGGTGTGTATTAGGACTCATTAATCTTTAATTGTTATGTATACACGACGAGTGTATGGCGCTTTGATTCAACATGTGATATTTAAATTGTTTACTAACGCCGTTCACAGTTTTAAATAATTAAAATGACTCCATTGGAATTGTGCGCAAGAAGTGGTATCTTGGTGATATTAAGAATTTATTGCGTTAAGACAATTACTAGATTTGTAAAATCATATTTCATACAAAATTTAGATATACACAAGCAATAAAATAAACTAAGTTTGAGAAACCTAAGGGGATAACTTAATTTTTTAAAGAGTTTGTTTTATTTGGTTATAGGTCGGCAAACATATATTGTTTTAAATAAACTTTCAGCGACACTACACAGATTTAATTTTATGTCCGTAAGGAAGAAGGAGAATGAATATATTTTGTAAGTGTGCACTAATTTATAAACGATTTTGTAAAAATTTTAACATTTTTTTTTCTATTATTTTCCGCAATATCGTAAAATTTTACTCTGAATGAATTCTGCCGAACATAGATCGGTCTATAATAACGATACAGCAATATAACTCAATAGACAAAAAAATTGTTTAATTTTTATTCACAACTAAATGAAAATGCGTAATGTAGTATTACATCTAATTTATTTTAATTATTAACCACGACCTAGGTTTCTTTGTATGACAGCATTTTCAGGAGGGCAATTTGAGGAGATCTCTTAAAATTGCCCACCTGAAAAGGTCGCCTTGCAATGAAACCTATGTCGTGGCAATTAATGGAAATAAAGTAGATATAACACTTAATCACGTAAGAAGTTTCATTTAGTTATGAGTAAAAATGAAGTGATAATGAATTTCTACCAAAATAACGCCAAATATATTTAAGACGAGAAATTAATGACGACTTATTCAAAAATTGCACAAAATCGAGAACACACACGATAACAGCTCGTAGAACCTAAAATAAAATGAAATCGTTCTTCTTTTATCGGTATTTTTGGAAAAATTATTATTAAATTATTAACATTGCGATACTTGTGCCATTCAAAAAATATTTTTGCATGATTTGCTAGGAAACCATCATAACGTGACCAACCATTGAGAATGTACTTACGTAATCCATTGGATCAGGCTCCATGTTATTAAAAAAATAAAGTACGAGTGAGAATATAGCAAAGTGATATCAAGTCAACACAATTTTTTTTATATTTTCCCAGGAAACAGAACATGGAAATAGATTACTTGCCTTTGTATTGTTTTTTATTTGGAAAAAAATCACTTGACGTAATACCATTCTTGACCAAAGGAAAGCCAGCGTGATTCTTCCCTATCAAATCTAAGTATTTTCTACCAAACAATTTTTCTAAAAATGTCCACGGAATATTACAGGTATAACTTTATTTTTATTACAGGTATTACTTTATTGTTTTAAATTTGATATGTACTTTCATATTCCTTACCATTAATCAGAAAATGCAATTAATCTAATGCTAATGTCAAGGTAGTTTTATTTTCAGAAATTTAAGCGAGTAGTCGGAATTAGGTAAAACGTAAATACATATTGTACCTATATTCAAATAGCCATGCATAAAGTTATCTAACATATTTTGAGAAAAATAAATTAATATAACATATTTTGAGAAAAATAAAATAATAAATTAATATATAAATCTAGTTTACTGTAATTTAATCATAGATATCGATGAACAAAATGTAAGTATTATCAATATTAATTATTTATTTTTGATAACGTAAATGCATTAGCATAATTTTTTATTATCGTAAATATACTAGATATTTTTCATTTATTTTTTAGTGCATTGCATATAATATATATATATATATATATATATATATATATATATGTATATATATATATATATATATATATATATGTATATATATATATATATATATATATATATGTATATATATATATATATATATATATATATATATATATATATATATATATATATACATGTATTAGGTGCTAATCTGCTTAAATATGTATTGAAATATATGAATCATTATATCGAGTCATAAACTTTTCCGACTCTGTTATGATATACTATTTATTTAATATTTAATTTTTTTTTAACATTAAATTAATATATTTTTAACAGCTTAAAATTAAGTGCAAAATGTTTTTTCGTATTTTTCACACATAGTCAAAGGTTTTTTCCACAATCTTGTCCTTGGCAATGCCTTTGTTTGTCTCTCTTCATCATATAATGGCCCAAATTAGAAAACCTCACGGATTGTAATAGAACTTCCGAAGACCCCGTAGTAGGTTTACTTACCTTCCCTTCTGATTTTTATCCAATAAAAACAAACCCTTTATCTAAAATCTAGCAGGATAGTTTCATTTCAACTTAATTGGTTGCAAATAAGTCATGCATTTACTAAGGATATATCTGAAACTCTAATGACTAGAG
Source organism: Druceiella hillmani (assembly GCA_039881145.1). Taxonomy (NCBI): domain Eukaryota; kingdom Metazoa; phylum Arthropoda; class Insecta; order Lepidoptera; family Hepialidae; genus Druceiella; species Druceiella hillmani. Next base: position 539,151 of record JAYKKI010000104.1, read on the forward strand.
ACCAGTACCATTTCTTACCTCTGAAACGGATTGAATGTTTAGAGATTAACGATACATATTTATCTACTTCTCCCATGTTTTTGCTATAATTATGAATAATTTTTGTCTGATTTGCAGTCACTCTGACCTTTAATGTCTTTGAATACCTATTAATTTTCACAAAAGTATCAACAGTATCGAAATTAGTCAAAAAACATACTACATTGGTATCATTATGATCGGAATAGACTCACTCTTTCTTTTTAGTTTCTTTTTTTGTCATAATGTTACATTACTTAGTTTATTATTATTATTACTTAGTTTTTTTATTTTTGTTTATTATTACTTAGTTTTTTAGTAGCTTTCTTTTTAGTTTCTTTTTTTGTCATAATGTTACATTACTTAGTTTATTATTATTATTACTTAGTTTTTTTATTTTTGTTTATTATTACTTAGTTTTTTAGTAGCTTTCTTTTTAGTTTCTTTTTTTGTCATAATGTTACATTACTTAGTTTATCATTATTATTACTTAGTTTTTTTATTTTTGTTTATTATTACTTAGTTTTTTTAGTAGCTTCCTTTTTAGTTTCTTTTTTTGTCATAATATTACATTACCTATTATCTCTTAATTTGCCCGTAGCTCTGAACTCTTGAGATTTTAAATCAATCAACAATTCCATACATATATATGCGCTGGGATCCGTATACACCTCAAGCAACTTTTTTACCACTCTTGAACCCAAGTCATCGCCATCAGAGCGTCCTTGCCTATATATAACGAATACATAGAGCCCAAAGCTTCTATTCAAATTACACCGGTTTACCTCATATAAATTATTTGATACCATGATGACCGAAGTATTTGGCGATCATTTTGTCAACAGCTAAATTGAGTTCAAATATTGTAAAATTTCGATATTATTCAATAGCTTTATGGATAGATGAGTGCATTTTAAAAGCTTTATCAGTATTATCAATTTTTGATTTGCCATTGAAATACAAAAAATATTTTATTAAGTTTGCTTTGAGGCAAGTGGTGATAGGAAGAGAAAAGCAAAATTCCAATATAAATTTTTAACTCCTGTACGGTTAGATTAAAATACGAATCATTTTTATAATTTTGGGTGAAGGTAATTGTTTCGTGCGCAATGTATTGTTAGATCTCATCACATTTTGCATCACGACAAATTTTACAAATTTTTAAACACCTCTAGTGTTAATTTTCAAATATTGTTAAGCAGCATTCGACTTTCTTGCTTGTTGGAGATTCAGATTAAATAGAACGATCTTCTTGACATTATCAATCGTGCATGAAAATTCCACTTGACCAGCCACATCTGACACAAACAGAACTCTCATATCATCGTTAGGACCCTATTCTATGTCGGTTATTTCATCTACTTCCTCTGGAGGTAATATAGTAACCTCAATATTATTCAAATCCTCATCACCAGAATCTTCGATATCTTGAAGATAGTCTGCAATTTTGTGCACATTTTTGTGATAGTCTGCAATTAGATACACGCTTATAAAATTAAAAATAAGCATATTTTTTGCCATTTCAAATAAAACAAAGTAAAATAGTTTTACTTGCCTTGGTCGATCTTATAATTAATACACAAATTTTTATTTATATCAATATATTAATCTTAATCGCGACACGAGATATACGGTGTTCGATATCAGTTTATCAACTAATATAAGCAGAAGACTCACAAGAAACGAACAATTGAAAAGTATGAACCTGTTCGTGTACAGGATTCAACATATCAACACGTATTCCCAGTTAACAAGTATTCCCAGTATCATATTCATAGTACGTAATTATTTTTTCTTATGCAATATGTTATATGTAAAAGAATGCTCTTCTTAACGTAACAAAAATGATCAACTTTAAAAAATATTAATAGAAAACAAAAATATAAATTTGTGAAAAAAAATTCAAATATAGTGTTCTAAAAATAGGGAATAGGGGGAGGGTATGAGTTAAAAAGAGAATTTGTAGGAGACAAACAAGTATTCGAATTATCGCATGGGGTATTAATTCAAAGAGCAACTTGTAGGAATTTGAAGACTGGTCTCTTAGAATTGTATGTAAGATACAATTCAAAAACGGCTATATGTTGGAAAAAGATATATAATCTTTCTTGTACTGTGTAAAATTGTAAAAAAATTTCTTAACATGTTTCTTCCTAGTATTAACTTTTCAAAATTAAGGCGTCTCTAATTTACTTTACCGTTTTTGTATTTATCTTCTTGACGATAATTTGTTCTCTTGACATAAAATGCTAAAATAAAATATTAAAAAATACTGGCTGGGATTACGAATACATTAATTTTTGGAGAAAAGCCATTTACATAAAAAATGCATATAAAATAATACTTCGCAATAAAATTTTGACTACTTTTGTGATAAATCTTTTAATACTCATCAGTATTAAATAAAATCAAATCAAAAGCAGGCCACAAACGTACTGATATTAATTTTAATCAGATGTGTTTAGTAAATTCAACAAAGTATAAGTTTGCACTGATTAATAATTCAGAAGTTTTCTCTTTTATAGGTTTGCATGTCCTCCTGTCCTTAGGAAGAAGTTTGTTTTGGTTTTGTAGTATCGGCCTATACCAGATAATTGAAGTAATTATATCTTTTTAATAACGAATGTTCTGGGAATTATGGGAATATGTACATATTATAAAAATACTATTTACCGTTTTAATCAATTTTTGGACATATTTTCCTTTATAATACGAACTATGTAAATGTGTATATCTGTAATAGTTTTAACACCATAAATATAGTTAAATAAGTTCTTATCCAAAAGCTTGATAACAAGTAGAATTAAATTAATGAAATATCTTAAATGTTAAGACTGGTTAAAAAAAACTAAGATAGAGATTTTTCCTAATTTTCATAAAATCGAGAATATCTCCACAACTATAATATTTTTTGACAATCAGTTATGTTACTCTGGTCGGTTGCGGCCTATGAAATTTCACTTCTTGTATTATTTGTCTTCCATTGCACGTATGCAATGTCGGTGAAATAGGTTAAACTATAAGTCACATGTACTATTTTGTCACTTTCACATAAATGTTGTATATTTTATTAAAATTTGCTGTGAATTCTTACACATAACTTATTATAACTTATTAAAGTTAAAGTCATACTGGAAAGTAGTGACGTGAAACAAAATTAATATGAAATTGTAATCCATGATTAATCAGAAAATTTTATAGTTGCAAAGATTTTAGGTTGAAATACAAAATGAAATGAAAGTCTTTAAGCTATTTCTAATTTAACGCTTCTAAAATAGTGTTAGTCTGTTATTATGTTAAGAAGAAAATAATAAGAGTGCGTTCCATAAGAATCTATTAATTTTATTTGTCAAGAAAGAGAATATTATTATATGTATATAAATATATATATATATATATATATATATATATATATATATATATATATATATGTATATATTGAATAGAAAAGTGAACAGTCGTTGATTATAATCCATAATGTAAATATACGTAATACAATATATTTAAGGAAAGGCGCTATAAACATATAAATACAATTGTTGATACGTCACCAGTATTTTTAATAATTATTGAATAGAAAGTCATTAGATGATACTGAAATAATAATAAAGTTTTATAAACATTCTTACTTGTTTAATATCTTCCAACGAATGTAGCACCAGCGTCTCAAAGTCCGGATAGGACAGTGTCGTAATTTGACGAGAAAAATCTAAGGAAAGGGTACGCTCATTATCTAACTAATGACTTTAGATTAATATTGTTTTTAAGATAATATTAACAGCTCATTTGTTTACCAAGTTCATTTGTAACCAATCTTATTATTGGAGAAAATAATATTTAAGAACTTTATTCTTACAAATGGTTTCATTCAATTCTACATGGAAAATCCTTTTTGACTGTAGCTTGCTAACTACTAGCGCTTAAACTTGTCGTCAAGCTATCATACATGTCATATAATACAAATATATTTTTGGCTTGTAATAAATTTAGATAAATAACTTAGTACATATTTTTGTTATTTCTTTATTTTCATCGTATAATACTAGCAATAATCTGATTCTGCTAATGGTATTTTTTTCCCTAAATAGAAATACATAATTTTCCATTTCTCTTAACTTTTATTTTTCCATATTTAATCAATAATTTGGAAGCACGGTAAGTACATTTTTCTCTGTTTTCTATTTTGGTTCAACAGATTATGCGAAACATTTCTTCCGTCCCTGTGTGATTATTAGCGGTAGTAGGTTATGGGGGTTGAAACTATGTTAAACGTGTTAAAAGCATGTATGCGTCCTGAATAAGTATTCTTTTTTAAAGCATGCTATATATGTAAGATATGTACATAAAAGTCTGAGCTAGCTCTTAAATGACACAACGCTGTCAATTAACACAATGCGGTAATAATCTACCTCTATTGCACGCCGGTTACATCCTGGCATATGGACAAAAATAAGACTTTTAATTTATTTGAATATACCAGGGACCGATATGAAAAGCCCGCTATTTCTTTGGTTCCATTTCGTGTATTTTTCTTATTTTTTTTGTAAAACAAAGTTAAAAAGTTGAGTCTTGATTGCCTATTCAGATGAGCACTTAAATAAATAAATCCGTAGTCAAGCGGATCCTCCCTTCAGATTTCATAAGCCACTACGTATTTTTAAGTACGTATGTACGTACGTACATGTATACGTACATACCTATAAACTCTGACGTGATATTTGTTTATCCAACGACATTTACTTTGGAAACACTTATCTTCCTTTACTTTCATTGACCACTTTCTGGATGCTAACGCAATGTTTTCGGTATTTTGATGAAAATACAAATACTGTAAGATTTACAGCATTAAGTTATTTTTGTGTTCTTCTAACTTTGCATAACTGTGGATAATTATAATTTTTTAATATTCTATGGATAAGGAAGCATGAAAAACTAAATTGATTATTTATGTCAATTTCACTCTGTGACCAATAAACATTTAAAATATTAAATTGATGATTCATTTTTAATAAAAATTAATATTCAGCATTAGTTAATTTACGCATAAAACGGTATATGAGATGACGGGATTAACCAATCGATAAACTAGGGTACGGATGGCTAATAGTAAACATTTTTAAGGAAATGATTTGATGAAGAATGTATTGAAGATTAGATTAACCATACGTTCATAATTACTAAGTCATAAATTTCCGAGCTCAACATATTTAGATATTCTTAATGTTTTTCATTTACACTATGCTTAATTTTCCGTAAAAAGATTTAGTCAGATCCATAGAGAAAATATTGTTTTAATGAAAAAATAATGTAATAGGAACAAAATTGAAGAAAATATTTTTGAAGATATGTAGGGAAACTGAAATCTAACAATATACGACAATTACCTGCGAGGTTAAGTTAAATTAATTACTCAGCTAGCGTCTGGATGTCGTCGGCTCAAAGCAGCGCCGAAAATTTTGCGACTTCCTATAAAATAATGCAAATCGCCGAAATTTTTTATTTGATTATAATAAAGTAAAGAAATGTAGTTTAATTGTTACCCCACTTAACTATTTATTAGTTTAAAAATATTAGAGGACTAAGAAGACTAATTACCCGTTTTGACGTCATCCCAGATCTGACTGCAAAATAAGACAATTAAAAGCAATGAACGAAGAGGCTTGTGTAACCAAATGAAATACTAAATGGTAATACGGTTGCTTTCATAAAAACCGTAAGCACTTTATGAAATTTGAGACAAATAAATAGATAATTTCAGAACCCTTTATAAATAATTTCAGAACTTTCAAACTCAGTAGCGTGGAAAATGTAAAAAAAACTAATTACTCGTTTTGCTTATTTTTGAATGGAAATACATGTTACACCGCTATAAATTAGCACAAAACGACGAAATGGGTATTTTATCCATTTCGTTTCATCGTCAATGGAAAATGGCGGCAAAAGTTTGCCAATGAATATAAAAAAAATACTGTCCCAAGAAACAAAAATTATTTTTCCACCTTTATAATGATTTTTTAAATTTTTATATGAATAATTCAATAATAATACTTATATATTTTTTAAAAGTGACATTTTCCTACCCTTTCACCTATAATAACCGTTTTAGAAAAAACAAAATACACATTACATTAATAATAACTAGGCGATTAGATATTGTTTCAAGAATAACTAATCAAATAATATATATACACTTACATTAATTACATAATCACAAAAACAACATTTTCAAAACATGGCACAATCACATACAATAATAAAAAAACCATAGTGACAAAAATATCTGTATGCTACAATCGAATATGTTACCATTCGATTCATTATTTTGTTTTCTTTCCTATTATATATAATTGTCTATATATTTCATTTTAACCTGGCTAGCTTTAAATGAAACTAATCGCGTTGACTCTGATATGAGCCAGAGATGTCCAAGTGGTTAGAGGAATTGATTTACATAACATCTCAACCGATAGTCTCCATTCTCTCGTTGCTATTCGTCGTTTCTTTATGTGCCGATAAAATTACAAGCATTGCATTAGGGAGGTTAACCTTTGGTTGCATAAACCACAAAAAGGTATCTAATTTTGGAAAAAATTAATTTACTGTGTCCCCATAAATCTAGTTAGATCAAAAGCTATCCCCCCTTAGTATATGCATAACTACTGAGTGTTGACTGAACGTTAATTAATTTTCTTATGCCTTCCGTTTCTCTTTTTTTCTTATTTTCTGTTAATTTCTATTTTGCTTTCATTCCTATGTCTAGTAAAACCATATGAGCTGCAACATAAAAAAATGGAATGGTTGCATCCGTCTATCAGTTATAGAAACATATCTTGGTTTTTTTTAAAACAGTATCGTCTATCACTGCATAATTATCAGGTTTGATATATTAGATGTAGAAATTCAGATAACTGAATGAATATCCTGATATGCACATATAATGGACTTTTTAAAAAAAATTAGTACCTTTTATTATTTATAGAATATTTATAAAAAGGTATTTTGAAATAAATTTTATCAACTGTAGAAGATCATTCCTTTGTTCTAAAATGAAAAGTAACTTGTTAGTGAAATGGCGGCAGCTAAATAAATATTGTGCGATTTTTTTTTTAGTTGAGGATACTTAATTAAACAAAAATTTATTAATTTCTTATTCACTTCGTAAATATTCAAAGAAACTATTTTTTTAAATGGTAAATGTAATAAAAAGAAAATGTTTTCGTAAATTAATTTTGTTAAATCGTGTTCTCCATTCGTAATGACCTTTAACTTAGTTCGTGTGAATATTCATTTTCTAATTTTTGTCTGCATCGAATTCGTAACTTTTCAAAAGGTATCCTGAACTGACGATGCGACAGTAAATTTGAGTTATCATCATTATGGCTCCTGCCAAACTTGATCGAAGGCAATGGACCTATTACAGATGTTGTTTAGGTCGTTATAGTGATATTTTATTGTTATTTTACGTATATTTCCTATTTATAAATAAAAAAAGAAACTACTCTTTGTGTAATACGCGTATTCAAAACTTAGTTCAAACATTTCGTCACGTGCTCAACATTTATACAGACGTCTGCTTTATTCACAAATATTTTCCGGCTAAAATTGGAGGTTTTATGAAACAAATATTTAGATATCTCTGAATAAAAAGAGGCATTTGGTAACATTCAGTTAATTTTTCTTATTTCATTTTAATTGTAATGCAAACATTGACAAGTACTTGAATAGTGATGCAAATTAAAAATGTCTACTAAAATTTTACATTTAAAAATTTTATTTTTATTATTTGTATTAAAAATATTATTATTTGTCCACAATTAAATGAAACTACGTGATTTAGTATTATTTATACTTTCTTTAATTTCTTTACGACGACCTAGGTTTCGTTGTATTACATCTTCATATTTTAATTGTAATGCAAACATTGACAAGTGCTTGAATAGTGATGCAAATTAAAAATTTCTACTAAAATTTTACAATTAAAAATTTTATTATTTGTATTAAAAATATTATTATTTGTCCACAATTAAATGAAACTACGTGATTTAGTATTATTTCTACTTTCTTTAATTTCTTTACGACGACCTAGGTTTCGTTGTATTACAACATCTTCAAGTGGGATATTAGCAAAGATGTATTACATCTTCAGGTGTGATACTAGCAAAGATATCCTTGCTAAATATCCCACCTGAAGGTGTTGTAATACAACGAAACCTAGGTTGTGGTAAAGAAATTAAAGAAAGTAGAAATAATACTACATCATGTAGTTTCATTTAATTGTGAATATGAATTTCTACAAAATTAACGCCAAATATATTCAATATTATTATTTGTATTAAAATTTTGAATTGTCACTTGATTTATGAAAAAGACGTGATAAATAATAAGCGACATATTACGATTCAGAAATATGGAAATATTATTGATTTTCATTAAAAATGCTAAACTTGATTTGCAAGTTTACATAAAATATTTCAAGAGTTTTCTGCGGATTTGGTCAACGCATGAAAATATAGTCCAGGTGTGAGGCCATTATTACAAAGATTTATAATTTATTGCCATATTATAGCCAACTTTCTCTGACGAATTTCTTGTTTTGTGAGGAATATAATATATCACAAATATTTTAAACAAATAGTCGTATTTTAGCAATACAAGTAACATTAATGAGGGTAGAGAAGTATAACAAAACTTTATGAACTATGTTTGATTAAGTATGTTTTACATGGCTTATAATAAAAGACGTTTTGTGAATTACGTATCAACAAATAATAAAAATATGTAAATACATATATTACTTACCTAATAAATATGTTTGATGAAAACCTCAGATTTTGAAATGAATACTAACCATAATATTCTCGTCTATGTGAAAAGTGGATTTTTATTGTTGTGAATAATTTATAGCTTTCTATACATAATATAACACATTTTTGGAATGTTTGTTACTTAAAACTTACATAATTTTAATAGACACTTGTTCTTGCTAGTATATGTGTGATCTATTCTTTTGATAGAATCCATAAAAAAATCAGTTTTACAAATCAGCTTTACAAGGTTTTCTTCATTAACATATAATTGATACCCTATAAAATAATTGAAAATCTGGATCCTAAATTTATAGTTAAGTATCTCTTATATATTTGGATATGCCCAGCAAAGCAGGTGGGCACTGCTAGAAAGTTATAATATTGTTGGGGTATGTCTTACCCAATTTGAGATAAAAACTATAAAAAATTATTTAGTGAACGACCAAAATTGTTTAATTATCATAACTTTTTAAAATGCTGAAAAAATAAAATATTTTATCGTCATTTAAAAACTTCAATCTAAATATAAATAATGTCACTTTCAATTAAATTTAAAAAATATTATAATGACACATATGAGATATTACTCACATGTTACCTTAAACTTCAAAGTCTTAGGACGTTCCAAAACTGGAATTAGAATAGAAAAAACTCAAGACGGTTGAAAAATTCTAAATTGTTATATCAAAAACGAAATATATTATTCAGTCCATAACAAATGCTAAGAGTAACTGTTTTTATAATCAGTTTTACATTTGTCCTTTACTGTAATAATTTCATCTCGTCAAGATTCAAATGAAAAGTTTCAAAATTTAATTGATATTTCCGACAGAAATAATTGGACTGGCGAGTTTTATCTTCTTTATTTATTTTAACAAGCGGAAAAACTACAGACAGGAGGGGCAGGATTGATCTCCAATAATAGGCTGTTTCTTGGAGCCTATTTCAATTCCATCACTCCAAAGAGCTTAATCAAAATAACGCGAGTTTTTAAATAGTCCATCGAGTTTTTGACGAAAATTCACATCGAAAATAACTTAATTTTCTAAATCACGTTTTATTGAAATGATTGCATTTCAATTAATTTACAAATCCAATATTCAAAGAAATATCGAATGTATTTGGCGTTAATTTTGTAGAAATTCATTATTATTGAAACTACGTTATGTAGTATTATTTCTACTTTCTTTAATTTCTGAAATTAAAGAAAGACTGACTTAAATTAAAGAAAGTAGGAATAATACTACATCACGTAGTTTCATTTAAGTGTGAATTCAAGGAAATTTTACGACTGATAATATGTCGAGATGAAGCGGGATACTTCTTTGAGATCTCTTGAAATTCATCAAATTTCTGCTTGATAATTATCAAGGAAGCGACGTTTTAAAACAAAAATTAGCAATTTATTTTATTCAAACCTTCACTTAGATTTTAAGGTTTAAAGGTGGAGAATTACTTCTGTATGACAAATATAGGGAACATCAACAAAAACAATCGTCGCAAATGGAAATATCCAAATATTTCTTCGTCAAGAAGACCAATCCCTCATTCAAAAAGTTTCCATTACCAGTTTTTCATCAGCTACCACAGTTTCAAGGAATTGAAGAATCTAGTGCTTCTCAATAAGTTTTGACTTTGAAAATTTAGGATTTAATATGATCATAAAAGTACACTACGTCTATATTCATATAGATCATTTTCAATATAACCTGGAGATATTAGCGAAGAACAAGGAGAATGCTTCCACCAAGATATAGAAACAATTGAGAATGATGGAACAGATGGAACGTTTATATTATAGTAGACTCTGTATTATGTATTCAGTTAACCTTATTGCTGGGGAATTATGCGCGATTATCCAAGAAAACTTGAATTTAGAAAATTTATTGAAAGACAATTTCTATTCATAAACAAAATCTGATACAAGAAAACTAGTAAAACTTCCGACATCACTTTATTAGGTATACTTAAGATCTAGTTCAAAATCAGAGGCACCAAAATGCGTATATTTTTATGTCTAATTAGTCTTGCTGGCTGTTACAATGCTGTCAAATTACATTTTCAAAACAATATACCATTCATTTCTCTTTTTTTAGTGTTTCAGTGTTACTAAGCACCTAATAATTCGATCACATTATGGCTTATTGGTAATATAATTATAAATCTGTTATTTTAATATAAAATTTACGATGTAATTTTTTAGGTTGAATCTAATCATGACCAATAACACCAAGAACTTATACAATTACATAATTAATATTATTAAAATTAAAAGTCTAGAAAAATATTTGAAAGATTTATGAACTTTGGTAATGTTAACCTATGTCGTATGAATAAATCGTATTAGCAATATAAATAAATAATCTCCGTAAGCAGAAAGCTTACGTTAAAATATTTTAGGACTATTTGAATGTATATTTAACGCGGAAATAATAAATATTTTAATACAAAATATTTATGTGAATCATATTAATATCAGAGTAAGAAAATTTATATAGGTTATTGTAGATTTACAATCAAAATTTAAAAATACTACGCCCGTTTTGTTTCTAAATAACATAAATTGTATTACCTTTTCCCAGGAAAACAAACTAATGGAACAAGGCTTCATATTCATGCGGCCTGATTACATGATGAGCGAACATTTTATTACAATGAAAAGTCTACATAATTGAAACAATTTTCGAAAGATTTTTGGAAAAAAATTTAAATGTTCAGCTTGAATAATTATATTATATCTGCATGCTAGGTAAAACTTTTTAAAAAATAAAATATATTTAAGAAAAACAACCACAATTTAAGGTTAATAGAAAAAAAAAACTACATTACCATATAAAGTTAATATAAAAATATTTCTCATATTTTGAGTAAAACTAAGGTTAAAAGACAATTTCGATTTGCAAAAGAGATCTAATTATTTAAATCGGGAGAAAATCAGTGTGACGGGTGCATCAACTAATCATTCTATTTTAAATATAGGCACTTTATAAACCCTAAAAATAAAAAATATATATTATTAGAATTGTCATATCTATCGTCTTTGCTGACCAAACTGAAGCTATACCGAAAATAAGCCCAACATTTATTTATTCTGTAGTATTGTAGAGCTATCCGCCCTCACGACCCGCCCTAGATGTTGCTTCGAACGATATATTTAGCGCGGGGCAACCTCCTCCATTATTTACGTTCCGACGTTACGTCCGCTTAAAATAATTGTAATTTATCACCCTCCTCAGGCATTCACCTTTGCTCATAAATGTGGCCTATTTTAGCTCATAAATTCTAAGTCAATTAATTAATTTAGAGTATATATTAAAGTCTAAAGAGCCTGCTTTATATTTCCGTTAATTTTTTTAGAGTATTGATTAAATGCAACAAATTCGCGTCAGTCAGTATAATTGAAGTGTATATAATGTAAAGTAATTTGGTTTTAATTACTCATTCTCATTTGTGTGTTACCCATATATCTACCTTATAAAAACAAAGCAACAAATGTGCTCCTATAAAAGTTCTTTAAATAGTCGGTCTAAATACCGTTTTTACATGGCTGAGCGAGTGAATAATTTTTCAGTTGTTAAATAGGTGTTTAATATGTATGGGTAATGGTTATGTACATTTGACAATTTAAACCACCCTACAGCCTAAGTTATTAAAGTGGATATAATATACAGTAATTTTGTTTTAATTAATCATTCTTATTTACGTATTATTGAAGAATTTACTTATATAAAGAAAACCACAAATGTGTTCCTATTCTTTCATTTCATACAACTGAGCGAACGGGTAATTTATCAGTTATTTGAATGGGTGTATAGTATGTTAGGGTAATGGTTATGGATATGTGACATTTTAAACCACCCTATAGCCAAATTATAATTGATATGGGTATAACACAAAATAATTTGGTTTTAATTACTCAGTCTTATTTACGTATTACTAAAATATCTACTTTTTAAAAATAAAACAATAAAGTTCCCAAAATAGTATTATTTAGTAGTATTTAAATAAACGGTGTTATGATCATTTTCTCACTACAAGGCGAGTGGTAATTTTTTAGTTGTGTGAATGGGTGTAAATTGTTAACCGATAATTTTGACCCATGTGAATTTTGATGTTTGAGATGTGAATAGATTCATTATAGTTTTAGAATATTTATGACCTTACTGAAATTCCAATACGGCTAATGTTGATAGCTTTTATGGAGGTTTGGTGTGAAGTTTTGACAAAGAAGTAATAAGTTCCATCATTTTTCCGGATCAGTATTTATCAACACTAAAATTCACTCGAAGAGATCTTTTTAAGAATATATTAGTCTTTATAAACTAGATCTCTATTTAAGTCTCTGCAATAATTTTGTATACAATATATTGCGTGTAAAATAATTTCATTATTTTATTCACAAGTCAATTGGAGCATGAAATTACTAGAAGAATCTAAAAAAATTAGCATGGTTTCATAAAACATCATCGTTTATTGGATTCTTAGTTTGTTTTGAAATGAAACTCGGATAAATTGGCATAATACATAGTTATTATTATATATTGATAATTAAATAAATGTTTACAGACGAGTATAATTCACACTACAAAGTTTTCGTACCTACTTATTCACATGTAAACTTTTAAGTGTACAGATTATTTTTGTTAAACCGTTCATAAATATTAATATTCTTATAAGTATATCTTTGCTACATACAATAAATATAAATTTTAAAATACAAAATTACTTTTTTAGGTAACTTAAATTGTTTTTAAGAAATTTCTATAGACTTTTCGTATATTCATGTTCATGTCATAAGTGTGTCGACTATTACTCGTAAACTAGAAAAACCTACTTAAATGTGATAACTTTGTACTAAAAATGTTCTTCATTTTCAGGTGTTATAAATATATATTACAGTACTAATTTCAGAACAGTAACGCTAACAGTTTGCGTTTTAAAAAACTGTTACGGACAGAATAAAGGAGATGGCAAAACTATAAGCTTAGCTACGGGACTTTGAAAATGTACCAGCTATAAGTATTGCGCACACGCTCGGTAATCAGCCTACAGTACAGTGTATACATGGCCTAGCCATAAATAGACTAGACTCAAGGAAATTGCTTAATTACCCACCTCATCTCCATTCTTTGAAAGAACTAAAACATCTAAGAATGTACGTGTAAGGAACAAGCTAGCGTATATGTGAAAATTATTGATTAGGAGCACTACTAGATTAAAAATATCAAACTAAATAAAAAACGTAGCACGTAAAAAGGAGGGAACAAATATTTGTAGTTAAATTTTCAATATTTTTACATAAAGTACGTTTAATCACAGTCTTTCATATATTTAAAATCCAAAAATATATTCAAAGGTTAAAAAGCAAATAAAAAGCAATATAATAAATAATTAATTACACCACTATCGTATGATATAGAAACAAGCCTAACTAAAAACTAACTAACTAACTAAAACTAAAAATCAATACAGAGTAGATGTCAATTATCATATATGATATGTACAAAAGTGTCGTCCAATGTAAACTATATTGCCAGTCTGATAACAATAACAATCAAGTTTTTAATGTTAAATGTCAATTGATTTTGGTAAATTATTATGAAATATTAATAATAAAAATATGTCAAAACTAGAATTTCTAAAAATAAAACAACAATAACGTATTTAATGTAATACAAAAATTAAAAAATTTACAAAAACGCTATAATAATGGAAATAACAATAAAAGTATTCGTAAAATATATATTTAGCAAGTAAAGCTTTGTTTATTATATAATAAGCTTTTTCTGTAAGCGTGTTCTTCAGACTGCTTTGGAAAGGAACGCATTTGAAAACTTTAATAGTCGTAGGCAATTTATTATAAAGAATGGTACTATTGCATATAATTTTTTTGAGGGCCTGAATAGTCCGTGCATAATGCTTCTAATATTAAGCTCGTACCTAGTACTATATATACATAAGCATATTTTTTTAAAACATATCTTGAGCATGGAACATAATAAGAAAGAGTTCAAAAATAACAAAAGGAATATAAAATAAAAGCTCCTCTTGTTCAAAACATTTCAAACAGGGTTTCAATTAAGTTTGCATCTTTCATAAAATAATTGAAACATGTGTAAAAATGACAATTTCTCAAGTTCATTGAAAGGTATTGAAAACTTTTTTCCATATTTTTTGCTCGACTTGGTAAAAACACCTGACGCGCCAAGTTTTATCAAAATCTGAGAGGTCTAAGTTAAAAAGTATATTATTTGGAAATGGAATGATCCACGTTTATCCGTAAAATACCATTACGTGGGAAGCTCAAATCGTTTTCATATTCGCTTACAATATTTATCATATCCTGCGTTTAATCAATATTTTTTTAAATTAATTGTATTTTAGAGAAATCAAGGTGCACTAGGCAATATGAAAATAATATTTACATACATTTATATGAAAAATAATATTTACATTATGTACGATTTCATGCACATTGAAAATATGTAAATTTAATGAATTCATTCTCATATACGAAAGGTTCCCCAATATTGGCCAATTTATATCTATTACTATTTGGCATATTGTGGAATAAAATTTCTACAAGTATAAAATTTCTTTCGGGGTGTGGCCTTTTTTTAGTCAAAAATCTATATACCTCATGTAAATTTGGAACCAAATAAAAGTGCTCTCTCCGTTTATAGATGTTACAAAAATACGCAATGTTTTTAGAAAATGAGTGATGGAAGATAATGGAATTTAGAAAAAAAATAGTCTACCGAAGTAGTCTTCAGCCTAATATATCGGCACCGTTAAGTGACGATATTTTTGTGTCCCTTACACGTGTGTGTTACGTGTGTGGGCTTTAACACGCTCGCATTGTTTACGTATTTAAATAGTGAATGGCTACTTAATAAGACAACGGATTTTATAAACTAAACGATTCGTAGAAGCGGTCACTACACTATTTTATCGGCTCTATTGAGTTACAGTATTTTTGTGTGTAGATCTGGCTCTATACATACATAATAATTGTTTAATAATATAACGAATCTTGTAAACAAAATAGCCTACAGAAGCAGTCGCTACGCTATTTTATTGGCTCCGTTAAATTATTATATTTTTGTGTGCTGTACTTGAGATGATCGTATCCTACTCTGTATATATTTAATTAATTAATGAATACTTAATAATATAACGGACCTTACAAAAAGATTTCCAAAAAAAATAAATAAACTTTAAATAAACCTATGCTATTAAGTTACACATCCCAGAATTAAATAAGGAAATGCTAAATTAATGATAAAACACTTGGGTGACCATCGACAATATCTCCACTATGGCTCACCCCTTTATTGGGATAGACTAGTTTCAATATAATCTTATATCCATTGAATATTCTTTAAAGTTTACATCATATAATGGATGAAAAGCTGTATAAAATAAGAAAATTGGAAGAAAAAGTTGTTAATGTCACTTGTAATAAATCGATCCACCTAAACTAAATTGCATTCCGTGTAGAACTATCAATTTTGTTTATATTAGGAGTCTTCCTTACAGTAATAAAGGTCTTAAAATATGTGACCCTTTATACTTGAGACGAGATGTTTAGGGTCGGACAATATTCTTTATTAACCCAAAACCACGAAATCTTGAATAACATCAATTGAAAAAAAACAGTTTGATATCTTCGTCGGAATTACTAGTCTCTTTCATTAAATACAGGATACGGATTTAGTATGGAGATAGGGAAGACATATATACTATTACATATATATATATATACGTATATATATATATATATATATATATATATATATATAATCGAACTCGCATTGATCATATTACAGACCGGAGCGATGTACCGTGAAAAGTTTATCTCCCACATATTTATAAACAACAAAGTAGAAAATCTTAAATAAGTAAGATCGTAAATTTTTCTTCTCAACAGACTAAAATGATAATGAATAATGTTATATTCTCTCGAAATTCAAGGAAACGGAACTGGACTTGGGACTACCCTCTACTGGTCAATATGTCATGACGTATGAGGCTCTGGTCAGTCATATTACCGGTAATAGGTCACTGTTCCGATCTGACTGTACAACAGGTGGATATAATTCGCTACTGGAAAATATAACTGAAAATTAATAATTTTGAATAGAAAAGAAAAACAACTGTAGCGTTTTCCATATTAGTGTATAAGATAGGTTTCTTATGACATTTTAAGCGTAAGACAATACTTATCTTTGAGGAGACTTCAAAATAATCACAGATGATGTTACCTTACGCCACAATAATATTAAAAAATATGGAAAGAAATTGTTACATAATGTCTTCTGTATTAATGAAGCAAATCGGTTTTTTTGACTGTCGTAGATTTAATATAGTACTTAGCTTCGCGATGACTCCAAATAACGCAAGATGAGACTTTATGTGATATTTGCATTGTGGATTGAAAGAAAAAAATAGTAACATAATGTCTTCTATATTAGAAAATCAAATAAGTTTTTGGACTGTCGTATGTTTAGTATAATATTAAACTTCCAAATAACGCAATATGATACCACTTTATTCTATATTTAAAATGTACAATAAAAGAAGAGGTAGTATTCGAACCCTTCCTATTTAAGTATCTGCAATAATTTTTTAAAGCAATGCTTAACTTCGCGAAGACTAAAAATTATGAAATATAGCTTCTCTTTACTGTATATTGTGTTACATGGTAAAGAAACGTAATATAACGAGAACGAATACACTGTACAAAACTAGTTAGAGACCACAGGAAGATAAAGGAAATATGTCAGCGAAGTGATCAGGGAGGATCTGTTAAACTTTAAGTCAAAATCCACGATTTTTAATCGAAAGTGTGAAAAGTCAGTGTCATTACAATAATTATGACTGACACTGATATGATTAGTCAAGGTAATATTTTTGATTCATGATGTGGGTAAAATAATGATGTTTCCAAATTGCCACGTGTGAAGTGTTCAAATTGGCTTTCTCATCAATCTGAAATATTATACAGATCACTATCAGAATACGTTTTGCATATTTACCCTAAGAGGAACACATCTTGATTATAACTCGGTCAAGGTGCTGCACTCTTTGGTTTTGCAAAAGTTTTGAATACCATGTATGTTTGTTATAACGGGAGAAGTCACCTGTGGAGGAAATATATTCCCTGCCTTCATTATCACTTTTTTGTAACAAGGATTTTAATGATTTTTCGATTTTGGCATTTCAGATCAAAAAGTTCAAAAAAGTTGACAGTAATAACATTATTTCCGCTACTACCGTTTTGAGCATATCAATAAATGTACTAGTTTTTATTAACAATATCAAACGCTTAATGAAGTAATACTTTAAAAGACTAAAGAAGATATTAAAAAGTTAGTTTTTTTAAATATTAATTTACTTTTACCCTTTTAGTCTTATATTAAAATATCTTTTTGAACTTTATTTTATATTTAAAACTACTTTTACAAATTGTGACATTTTATTAAAAAAACAATCATCTACAGAATTCCATATAGTAGAGCACCATAGCTGATTAAGTTGAGGTATATGTTTTTGGTTCTGTGTCCATAGGCGACTGAGCATCAATTTTCCCCATCTCTGTCAATGCATCAATATTGCAAGGCGTATTTTCATTAATCTTGGAACAATCCAGTTCTCTGATGTGAAGTCCAAAAAGTAATTTTATTCTACTTTAAGCTACGTACGCTTTCTCAAAAGCAAAGGTTCGCGATTTTAAATAGACCATTGAGTTTATAACAATTAGAAGTTCAGACACGAAACTATACACAACTGTTAAGTGTCATAATATTACAACAATCAGAAGTGCATGAAATTTAGTTTCGTAAATACCATAATATAAGTAATTGTTAGTTAAAGGTCGACATAATAAAAGCGTGTTAAAAATAGGTCGAGTGCATATTTAGCTATCTTGCATAAAATTGGCAGCTATATACTTTTCTTGATTATAGAATAATATTTGTCAAAAAGTATACGGTATAGCTTACGATTTCAAGCAGAGATTTCCCTGGTTGTACAGGAAAGAAAATTATATATTAAATGTCATATGATTAATTTGCCTACCGGATATAAGTCTCAATTTCAAAATTAATATAAAATACTATGGTCTTTAATTCCACAGTCTTATAAAATAGATACGGTTTAATAAATATCATGGGTTTTGATACCAAATAGTGGACTCCCTCATCAAAACCTATAACGGATCGTTGATAGTGTATCTTGAAATTTGGCACGACAAAAGGTCTCGATATACAAGTAAAACTGTAATAATTATTAATTTATAATTCTATGTGGAATCACGCACGCTAGGTGATATACTTTCATGCAGAAAAATAGAAATACTGTTCATAACTAGTTTAAAAACACTACGTACCATTAAAATTTTTAAACTATTTTGTTTACTTAGATATGCTCAGAATCTTCCTAGTGCAAGTTCTAAAAAGTTTTCTTCAACATGATATTGACCGAAAGTCTTTTTTGGCATATTTATTGACTTAAATATGTCACTTATAACTTGCTTATACAGTGGATTCGTTTATGGTAAACAGACCTTACATTATATCTAACAATAACCCAGACACACCATCCAACCATGCTTCACGCAATTCATTATGAATTGAAAGTTATATACAATTAAATTAAACTACGTGATGTAGTATTATTTCTACTTTCTTTATTTTTTTTACCATGACCTAGGTTTCGTTGTACTACATCTTCATATGGGATGAAATCTGTATGTAATCTTCATCACGTAGTTTCATTTAATTGTGAATAATGAATTTCTACAAAATGAACGCCAAATATATTCAATATTTGAAAGTTATATGTTAAATTCGCTGTGTTTAATTTGCCCTGTTTCTAACACTCTCCAATCAAATTGACTTAAAAATACGATGAACACTACTACTATTACAAGAAGTATTGAAAAGAAAATAATCAGAAAGAAGAATGTTCTTTATATTAGATACAAGCTTACAAAACACTCTTCCAACGATTGGTTTGGAAACACTAATTTTGTTTCTTTTTATAAAGAGCAAGGTAATAAAATTAGACTGCTCAAATTATGTCTGAGAATCTGTCGATTATTCGATTGTCGATTCTCGCTTAACTGTGTTTTACCGATAATCATAAAATGCACACGCCTGCAATTTTTTTTAGCGTCAGGAAAGCTTTTTATTTTGATATTTATAGACTAAATGTTATATATATTTTTTCAATGTATGCATATTTACAACTTAGTAGCTCTCTAAGCCAAACTTTCCTAATACATTGTTGACAGAATGTTCAGAGTGAGACAGCCTCCGTTATTATTTGTTACATCCGCCCCGACAATTATAATTTGTTATCCTCGCCAAACCTTTACCTTCCGCCATTAATGGAGATCGCTTTTGGAAAGAAGCCATGGGAATGTTAATTAATTTAATAGCTGTTCTAAAGCTTGAAAACGCCTTGACTCATATTTCTATTTATACGGTACTTCATTTTTTTTACCCGACATTGTACTTGCAACAGCATTGTTACTAGTCGTTATGTAGTAAGTATATTACTTCTTATTATGAAAACTGCTTCAGCTCTCTACATAATACACGAAACTAAAATGGTTCCCCATTCGTATACCGCATCTTTATAGAACTATTAGTAACTAGCGATTGACATATAATATAGTCTTGCCTGTGTCTTTTATTCTTGCCTTTTCCAGTTTTCGTACCTCATAATTGTTATATTTTTAATTCTCTCTGTTAAATAATCTTTTTAATTTTATCACTTTTTTTATTACTAATATTTGAGTACATTGGATTGAAAAATATTTCAAAATAAAACTTTACTATCTAAACTAAAAGCGTATAATTTTTAGGACTATAGTTTCTTTTCTTTAAAATTAGCTGGTGATTTTTGCAAGAATGTTTCTGATAGTGAACTTACCAATATTGAGTACTTAGGCTAATTGGCGTTGGTGGAGCTTCACACTATCTTCGATGCAATATTTAGTCGTCGAACTGACTGTAACTTTCATCGAAATGTTTCTATATTCTCCCATGAATTCAGATATTCGAAAATTTATAAATATTTCATTTAAGAAATTCGTGCCAGAAGAAAATTATAATAAAGAAATGTTAAATTAATGATCTTTCTGTTGCATCGAAATATATTTTAGAGGTAATTATGAAATTTCTGACTTCTATGGAATAAATATAAGAGCAATCGTCCTAAAATAAAATGACCAGCACAAAATGAGAAGAATAAAAAAGCTTCTCAAAATGGCGTAATGGAAAACTTAAAGACTATGACAATAATCTATAACTTTATCGAGTTATAGATTATTGTCATATTATTAAGCACATGCAGTTAGTTTCATTTTACGTTAGATATTATATGAAGTAAAATGCTATTCTAATAAGTTCAGTCTTATAGGACATTATTAAATCTATTTTGAGTTGTTAGTATGTGTATGGGTACATTGTTTCACGGGGCAGTAATCGCTTATTCGTAAAATTACCATGCTTCAGGTTTTTATTATAAGTTAAACGAAAAACTGGAGTTGTAGTGTAATTTACAAAGAAGTATAATTGGTTTTAAAACAAAGCCATGTTAAAATTGCTGAGGATATATTGTTTTTATATGGAATAACTAATAAAAAAATTGCAATAGCCCTTACTAATTTTTTTGTAAGGTTTATGTGATATTTTACAACTGATGATTAAAACTTTCAGTTTTAACTTTTTCATATAACAATTACATATAGTTCTCCCAAATTCGTTTTAAAGATTCCTTACCTCGGAAAGAATAATACGAAACCCTGATGAGATCATTAACGTGTTTATGTCGATCATAGCGGTTTTTCTTAGAAATCACTTGACCTAGGAACTTGAAATTTGACATGGTGATAGAGCATGTACATCTCAATAGCTGGCAGTTAAAAATAAGTTAGTGGAAATTTTAGGGAGATGTGTTTATGGGCAGAAAATTAATATTAAACATTTTTAATTATTCGGTGTAATGTACAGTATAATTTCAAAGACTAGGTTATAAGGATGTCAAAAGAATTGTCATAATATGAAGTGATTTATCTTCATAAATATACTTATAAATATGTAAATAAATATATTTACGTATATATAAACTCCTCTTATCTCCAAAATTATTGAACCAAAAAATTATGGAAAAAAAACAGAAATTTCAAGAACTTTTACGAATCGTGTACGAGAACTGTAACCATTATTTTCATTTTGTGATATTGTATGTTATACTTATTATACCCGTCCCCTACTATGCTAGGATTTTTTTATTTATGGCTGTAGTAAGTCCATATTTGGTATGACCTATGATAAATAAATATTTCAAGTCAAAAGACTCATAAGTGGTTGGTTTTACCATTATTTCCTTTGCGTTAAATATAATATATATATATATATATATATATACATATATATATATATATATATATATATATATATAGTATATCTACATTATAACGCCTAATGTCCATAGTATAACTATCATAAAAAGCTCTTGAAGAGAAATGTATATATCAAACGGGTATAATTACAATTCAATAGCGGAATGTAAATGAAGACGTAATAACGCAAAAGGATGGGCAGGTCTGAATGGTGAGGATATCCAGGAATTGAAAAAATTATAATAAATAAGTAACGAACAAAAACACACCCAGATTTGTGGTAGTTACAAGGGTGAAGGCCGTTTTCATTAAACGAAATATAAATATGTTTACACCGCAACACTATTCAAAGTGTCACTATTCAAAATTATCTTGTGGATTATCACACAAAAGATGCAAGTGACTCGATGTAATTTGTTACTTGTATTGTGATAATGGTTGTTATATTAGCATCATATTGCATATGAATTATCAGATAATCTCAATCACAGCAACGTGTATTCACTTTTCGTGACTTAGGAAAATAAGCAAAACTTACATTAATTGTTTAAGCTCTTAACTTCGATAACATTTTTCGATAGTATTTGGTATTAAAGACTTTTTTGGAAATTCTAATAGATTAGCCAGGATAAAAAAAATTAATATATATATATATATATATATATATATATATATATATATATATATATATATATACATATATACATATATGTATAAATTGGATACGCATTATATAATCCTAAAATTTATTATCCGATGGCATATTTAAAATACGTCATACAACATAAATATTTCATTGAAAATAATACCATAAAATATGGTAGATGGCCATTTAATATAACTTTCTAAAATTCAAATTTTATAACTGTCAGAGAAAGATCAGAAAATATAACAAAGGAAAGTGGATGGTCAAAAATTTTCGTTTTCTTTAGTTTTGTGAAGTTTCACAAATTTTTCTAAAAATTCTGATTCATCCAGCATTGCGTGACTGGTTGCTTTTAGCAAGCCGCAATTTAACCGTTTTTAATTTATTAATATTTTATTTAAAATAAAATTCAAATTTCTTTTGTCAAATGCTGTTCATAAATGAGTGTACCTATGAAAACAACTTAATTTTGTCATTAACATTTTCATAACTGCATTAACGTTCCATTAAAGAGCTCTCAAAGCAAGCTGTAGGTAGACAAGACGTTTTAACGCCCGACTACTTTTTAATTTATTATCCGCCGAAAGTAATTATAATTTGATACACTTCATGTTTGTTCATTAACGGAGGTTGTTCTAGTAAATAAATAGTAAGTATTTTAATTAATTTAGTACTCAGGTTAAAGTTTTGAAAACTCACTTTTAATATATATTTTCGTTTAATAGTATTTAGTTATAAGTGTCAGTTCCTGTTCGAAATTTTAGCTGGAACAGAGATGAAATGATGTAATGTAAAATATAAATTATTTTCTCTTTATCCTTAATTATTTTTCCGTCATAATTCTATTCAATTAAAATAACAAAAAGTTGAAATGAGGAATAACCGGTAAGATTAATTATGCTCGTACTTTAGTAAATATTTTTATATATTTCCGATAATTTCGGACTGTTTTTTTAGACTAGTAACAAAAGAAGGAATGTTATTTATAAACGTCCCTTCAAACAAAGCAATAACTTTTGAATTTAAGTAAAATTTTAAGAATAATTGTTCATGAAATGTTACTTTACCAACGGAAGAATTTTGAACGACGTTCACTGCTCCTCTGCTCCTCGCATTGAGAAGCTCTGTCATTTTACTCCGGCTACTATTCGAGGCAAGTGTGTATATACTTCTTAGTTTGAGAGTTCTCTTACCAACTTCCAGTTAAATCGTCAGATCCTGATCACAATTTGTGACTAAATAACATAGAAAACTTTGTCAAATTTCAAACTCTACAACGATTTTCTCAAAGTGTCCTTGTCCTATCCATCCAAAAATAAAAGGCTATTTAAATGCCTTTATTTATAAAGTTCATATTTTTTTATTCAGTTCAGTCAGTTACTTTAATTTGATAGAATTGAAAAAAATCTTGTTACCGTTTAATTTTGTTTACTGAATTTAATTTTATCGATTCAGTTCTATAACGTAAATTATTCAAATATTATATGCCGTTAATTTTTTTACTAGATCAATCCATCATGCTTTGGGGAAATGTTTTTATATAAAAGCAAGGAAAGAGTGACATTTTCTTTGCTACCTAGAATATAAAATCAAAGGAATAGAAAATAAAAATGTATCAAACAATTATCAAATCTTACCGTACTAATATTGTTTGCTAGTTACTTGTAATTTCAACTTAATATCACACATGTTCCGCAAATTTCTGGCTTCAATAATATTTCTATTTTGCAGTATCTTGTCACTGGAATTTTTCCGAAGAAATTTCCAAACATATTAGACCGTCAATATGGTAGAATATAATGTATAAAACATATTGATAAATATAAATTTATAAAGATGACTTTTAATTATAAATTAAGAATAAAGTTTTATTTTTTTCTTCAAACATCACGTCTTTTCTCTTTCTAATAATACAATTAAAATTTTCATTTTTGCCTCCATTTTATACATTTTTTTTACAAGTAATAATATAATATGTTAACGCTTATTAGAGGAGTGATGACCGGACTTATTTTTTAAGCTTGTATTTATCTCATGCACTCTTGCAAAAAAGAGCACAGCTTATCCACTCTTGTCCACATTATAAATGTGAATAAAATTTTTCTTTACTTCAGGGAAAACTCGGCGCGCATTTTGAACGAAAACAATAATAAGAAATATTCCATATGAGATTCATCTGACACTGTTAGACCAGGAGTTAGGACAGAAGGAAAATACGTTCATTTACCATAACTAACAGCGGACAATATACTGTGAATTAATCACTGTAAGCTATTGAGAAAATTTCCTAATTTTTAATTTATTAATAATTTGAGTATTTAAAGAACTTGGATAATAATACATAACAAAGATAGGCCATATTTCTTACCTCAGTTTGAAGACAATATTTTGTCAAGAAGAATAATGTTTCAGATTTTGCAACGCTGCGGGTCCGTTACCTTTTACGTTCAAACTTAATATACTTCAATTTGACAGCACTCGAGACGCAAGAATCAAATCAAGATTCTTTCAATTTATTTATGCCAAAGAAAAAACAATAATATAAGGAAAATATTAAAATAATAAATCGTAAACATGGCTGATGTTCAAATCGTTTCATTAAATTGCAATATATAAGCTTTAAAGTAGATTAATACAAAACAAGAGCAATGCTATCTTCATAAGAAATATTTTTTGTAAATTTTTTGAGAAATATTGTTTGAAATATTTTTCGATAATATTTAATTTCTTACACTTCTTTTAATACTTAAACCAAATTAATTTATATTTTAGAATCTGTTTTGACTTTCAATACAATATAATCTTAGTGCAGAGCCATCACCTAACAATAATTGTCTTAACGTTCCATCTCACTGCCTCCGCTTAAAAAATAAATTATCACGTCCTTATAATGTTTGCGATAACACATATCTTAATTTGATATTAAAACATTTTAATTGACGAACTTATAATTATTTCTTTTCACAAAAATAAAGAGAAAGTATGAGGTATATACTTTATTATTATCAATTAATTATATATATATATATATATATATATATATATTTACAGAAATTAACAGGCAATTGATACATCGAAATTTGGAACAGGTAGATGAGAAAAGCTAAATGAACACCGATGTGAAAAGTGATATTTTATAAGAATAACGATTTTGCTGTGTGTGGAATCTGTAGTCACTGCACTACGGATGTGTACGGAGTGAGTATACAAAACGCACTAACATTTATAAATTATTCCACTCGAACAGCATTCAATTGCTAACCTTTGTTATGCACTTTCGAAACAGACTGAATTGATTGTAGAAAATAAATATTAAATACACTATAGCTCAAAAGCACGGACCTCTCAAATGTTTGTGATAAGGCAATTTAAATTCAACTAATATTGCCTTTGATAAACTTAAAGTCATGAACACTTCATGTTTCTTACTGATTGTGCCCAACCAGTCGAATTATTTCATTATTTTATTTGTTTTTATATTTAGTACATATAAGAGTGTACGGGCCGTGGAATGAGAGGAGTGGAATAAAGATGGAGAAAGATTATGTCGCCGAATAGAGTAGATAGGGTTCAAAGGTATTTGCATGTCAGGAATTCTAATATATGGTTACACGTTTTAGACAACGGTGTTTTAAATTTATAAAGTGGCTCTCACACTTAACAGTTTTGTTAACCGATTTTGAATAAAGAGGTTGTCAATTAAAATACATATTTTTCGTTTATGGTTACTCATATCTCCAATATTTATAAACCAATTTGCATGATTTTCATTTGAAAGGCTATATTCTCAGTATGTTTCCATGAAAGTATGGTTTGAATCTGATCATGCATATGTACCATTGAATTTCTTATCACTCTATGGCATATATACTGTGATGTGTTATGATGATATAGGTCTAATGATAATCTAATAAGGCGTGAGAAATTCTAATACAATCTCAGTGTGACGTAAATTTGTTCTTTAATAAAATTAGGGTAAAATGATGAACCTGGAAGGTAGTGACAGGAACTCTTCACTGATAAGGAGTAAATTTAGAATTAGAAACATATAGAATTCGAAAGTAACTGAGAAAACAAAAGACAAATTTATAGAGCTAATGAGGAAGTTTTATTTTAAAAACATGGCTTCTGAAAACTAATTACAGAACTATAGTTAGTTATAAGTATTAGTAAAGTAAATAACTAATTTACAGAACTATATGACGTTTCATCATGAATATCACAAAATATAAAAAAAATATTCACTAACGGTTTTTTGGAACATTTTTTGGATATCATAAGGCAAAATAAAACATAGTAAGAAAATTTTGGAAAATTATTTTTTTTATTAAATCCATAATTAAGCAAAACTCATGTAACATTTGTTAATATTGAAATATAAATTTACGACATTTAAGTTTTAATAATTATTTTTGGTCCTTGAGTTATTAATTTTCATGATTTTATTCAATTATATTACGAGTGCGTTATTTTTGGGGATTGACTTGGTAATTCCTTAGTAATTGGTAATTCAACAATATTATTTCGTATCATGTGTGTACTAGAAATATTGACCATCAATTACGGCTTGTTCTTTCCCAATATAGCTTATTCTCAATAT
Source organism: Druceiella hillmani (assembly GCA_039881145.1). Classification (NCBI taxonomy): domain Eukaryota; kingdom Metazoa; phylum Arthropoda; class Insecta; order Lepidoptera; family Hepialidae; genus Druceiella; species Druceiella hillmani. The sequence goes on from JAYKKI010000104.1 coordinate 566,636, forward strand.
ATTGAGCCTTATATTGTGTGCTAATTCCATATAAAAGTTTTAATTAAAATTTTCCATGTTTCATCACCGAATATCTATTCACGTTATAAATTCGTTAATAATATTGCAGGTTATTTATGATAAATCGGGTTAAGATTAAATTATCACGAAATTAAATAATAAAAATAAATGTTCTTTACTTGTATATTGAAAAACAAATGTTGTATCTAATAGAGGGGAATTTAATTTCATGTGTAGTTAAATTTTTCTATTAAAGATATACGAGTATTTTACTAAGTTTCGTAAATATAAATATGACTAGCTGGACGCAGCATTCAAATCAAAAACTTTTACCTAGAGTAGAGTGAGGTTAAAATGCAGCTTAAAACTTGTCTTACACAATATTGTCAAAAATACACTCTAATTATATTGGTATTCATTACTTTATTCATAATTTTGCAGATGCCGCCTGCTTATCAGCTTAACACAACTTAAACTAACTTAATTCAACCTAAGCAAATCTAGCCCAACATAAACTCACTTAATCACCAACATAACTAAACCTAAACTAATCTAGTATACCAAAACTGATCTAATCCAATGTAAGTCTACATAACCTAATCTAACACGACCAAATCCAACTTAATACAACCAAACCAAATCTAATTTCACCCAATCTTTCAGTTACTTCAATTACAAACCTTATTTATACAAGAAGGTGGAATAGCCCTATACCTCTCCTCATCCGAATCCAGATAGTATGTTCCTATATCGACATGAAAATACGTTAGTTAGGATGATTATAATTCCTAATCCAAAATATCCTTGAACGTAAAAAAAAGCTTTCTTTAAAGGTTTCTTTTTGAAGTCCATGCACTTAACTTTACTGCATTAGTGCTAATAATCGAAGTACAAAATCTTTAGAAAAAGGTTAATTTGGAACCTTTCATGTAACGCTCAAACAAAGAGACCAACAAGCAAATAGGAAAAAAATGTATAAAATATTTGAAAATTTTAAAATGGTATTTAAGTTCGAATTGAAAATTTAAAAATTATTCTCAAAAAGGTTCCATTTAAATCGATCTGATGATTTTTACGTAATGTTTGAACAAAACACACAAAATATTTTCGTGGCATTTACGCTTAGCGATTTATATAAACAAGATGAATTATTCCAACAGCATTATACGCAAATATACAATCATGAAAGTCTATAAACCATACATTTCGAAAACAAAATCGTACAACGGTAACGTAAAATTATATTATCCACATATGTTTCATATAAAATATTTTAGAACTTTTATTACTTTTCAGTATAAATTATTTTCCTGTGTTCTAAAATATTCTGTGTTATAAATTATAGTTCTGTGATAGAAATATAATATGTTGGTGATAAGAATATTTTAATTAGCATTTTAGAATTTCTTACTAAAAAAACACAATATTACCGTTTATGTATTTAATTCAATTGCAAAATAATAATAATTGTAAAATTTCTCAATTCTATTATCTTAACGTTGATGACACAACCTGGACACCATCACTAGCAGCGAGACCAAATAGAATACAAACGAATAATTGAGTCGTATGGAAACAAAAACTGGAATATCCAAACTTTAGTTGTAAAAACAGCAATATCCAAAAAGTAATTGTGTTTTTTTGTTATAAACTGTAAGATATAGATCCTTTTTTATTAATTTATTATATGTACTGGATTTTTTGGATAAAAAAGTACACTCGGTAGGGTGGTCTGTAGAGATCTGAAAATTATAAGTATGCTGCTTGGTCAACAAGGTGGCTATATAAAATACCCTTACTTTCTCTGCGAATGGGATAGTCGAGACAGAGGACAACACTGGGCGTAGAAAGAAAGACCATCGAGAACTGAACTAGTTCCTGGAACTAAAATTGTTGTGAGTGGAAATTTAGTCCCCAGGGAAAAAAATTTGCTAGCCCTTTTACACATAAAACTAATGATGAAACAATTGGGAATGATGAAACGATTGGCAAGGACCTTGAATATAGAAGGAAAAAAAATTAAATATCCACTCCAAATGTCTCCATCTCCATCTGAAGCCAGAGTGAATTTAAGATATTTTCATTGGCCGGAACATAACAAAATTGATGAAAGACAAAACTTTCGACGAAAAATTAAATGAAATTGAATTAGAAGCCTGGAAATATTTTAAAGAAGTGGTCAACAATTACCCAGGAGACCATAAAAGTTAAAATTATGAGGAAGTTGTAAAGAAAATTATCGAATATTTCGGAAAAATCTAATGTTCGATGAGTATTAAACTTCACTTCCTTAATTCACATTTTACTTTCCTGATAACGTGGGAGCTGTAAGTGAAAGGCTAGGCAAAAAATTTCAAAAGGTTTTTAAAGGGACAGAACAGGTTTTGAAAGGGAGGTGGAATGAAAGGACGATGGCAGACTATTGTTGGTTACTAAAGCGAAATTATCCGAGTCGGACTTTTAAGCGAAAATCTCACAATCGCAACTAAGTTAAAGAAAAACAAGGTACCAAAAAAGTATTTAGCATTTTCAAATTATTTAATAACCTCATTTAAATGTATTTATACCATTTTAAAGTCACGTGTATTTTTTTTGGTAATTTTTTAGCTTTTCCAAAAATATTTCCCAAAAAATTGATAAATTTATAATTTGCAGATCTGTGATTTAAAGTGTGATACACTAAACTCAAACTATCTGTGATATTTGAAATTGTAATATAAACGTTAGCTTCGCATAAATTTTGACTTGCATTTCGAGTGCAATCGGAATATCATTGACGAATTTTGCCCTAACTCTATAGGGGTTATCAATGTCTCTAATTGACAGTTTTTGCTTTGCATTAAACGTGATGACAATTGAAATTTGCTATTTTGACGAAACCTGGACAGGGCCTGTCGAAAACGGAAACTGGGTTACCATTTAGCTTTGAGCATATATGATTGAAAGTAAAAAGTAAGAAACATCTGTAAAAATAGTTAATAAAGGAATTAAATTTTCTATAATACATATAATTTAGCGATCCTGAAGTTGGTTTGTCGTTCTCGCAATACATTCAACGTAATTAGTGTTTTAACGGTAAACCACCACCGAAAAAAATGTGGTTTTGGGGTAAGAAGATTCAACACTGGTGAATATACTAGACACTAGATACTAGACAAGGCAGTCATATTTAGCCAGTTATTTATATTTAACTTCAGGGATTTTAAAAGAAGCATGTGTTTTAATGTATAACTTGTGTGTAAAACTATATTTATTACATTACAATGTATTCACATTGAAGTTAAAAGTGTCAACAAATGAGCTATTTTAAAAACTGACTAAGTGCGAGTCTGCCTTGCTCAAAAAGGGGGCGTACTTCATTTGAAGTGAAATTACTTTATCGCATTTACATGAAGAATGTTTTCAAAACTATGATTTCTAGAATAATTATTTCAGTTTTCCCGTAATCTTAAGCAGGCTTCCATAAAATATGCTTTTTCCATAAATTCAGATGTTGTGGTTTCGGAAATAGAAGAGGGGTGGAGGTAATTTATTTTTACACGTATTTTTCGGTATATCTCTAAAGACAAACAATTTAAAATTATAAAAGAAATATGTTTGGGATCCTTGTAATCAGCCACTTCGAACAATGCCCCACACCATGCATGTAAAAGTATTTCGGGTTATTTCACTTGTTCCTCCTAAAATTTTAACATAAATATTTTTGGGCATTAGTTATTGAGATATATGTGGGTTAATTTTGTTTTTATTGCTGTTCCCAATTTCCGCGTCTTCTGCGGTTTCTGAGAAAAACGGCTGTGATAGTCGGACACGTGTGTGATTTTACTAGAGTTCCGTTTTTCCTTATTGAGATATAGTGTCAAAATGTCTCATGTAGTGTATTAAAATCACACAAGATATCATATACTAACTAGCTGTAATAAAAGTATCTAAACTCTAGCACGACTACCATATTGCAAATAATGCAATTTCCGTACAAAATATAAAGAGAGGGGTCAAGTTTAAAGTGTGTTCCTTAACTACTGATTAAATCTTCATTCATTTACTTCTTTTAAAAATGCTATTAAGTCAAAGCTCATTACTCAAGTTCTTTGTTCAATTTATGGTTCTTCTCACTGCATAAATTTTACTCGAAAATTCTTAAATATTTTATCCTTACCTTAATTTTTTTTGTCTAAGTTCTGTTTGTGTTCAATAGGTCTGTTTATCTTAATTATGTTTTCGGTATATCTTCACATCGATAAAAGGTCTCACTTTAGGAATCCCCTGCAGCTTTACTTACTAATGCTATTGCATTGCAAGTAAATCTGAGGTGAACCTTTGGGAAAGTAAATACAGGTTGCTCACGTAACTTGTGATCATTTTTCAATATTTGAAGATTCAATTCAAACCCATTTGCTTACACTATTACATTCTTATATAATAAATAGTAGATACAGCCGCTAGTATATTAAAGTTACTGCTATATTGCAATGTAAAGTGTTTCGTTCCGTCATAACGAACAATTTATGTTTAATGTAGATTACAATATATTCGTACGTAATATAATATGCGACTATTGTGACGTCAAACTGTTTAATCGTTCACGCGATGGGAATAGTCGGCGGCATCGAACGGATATCTGTAGAATGAAACAATACGAATCACTCGCTTTGTGGATGGCACGAGAAATCTAGTTTCCACTAATCCATTGTACGAGTTACATGAAGCGTACGATCTCAAGCTGTGTGCGCTAGGTGTTTTCTTATTCAGGCGTGCTATTATCAATAACATTGTATGACATAATTATATAACGTGAAATAGCCTTGAAGCATTGTGTCTCGCATCTCAGTGTTATTAAAACGATTTGAATATATTTCACATATTAATATATAATTAATAACTGACAATTAAATGGAACTATGTGATGTAATATTGTTACTACTTTCTTTAAGTTCTTTTCCACGACCTAGGTTTCGTTGGATTACAACATCTTCAGGTGGGCTATTAGCAAAGATATAATATTTGCTAAAATTAAGTGAAACTATGTGATATAGTCTTGTTACTACTTTCTTTAAGCTCTTTACCATGACCTAGGTTTCGTTGTATTACAATATCTTCAGGTGGGCTATTAGCAAAGATATACTATTTGCTAAAATTAAATGAAACTATGTGATGTATTCTTGTTACTACTTTCTTTAAGTTCTTTACCACGACCTAGGTTTCGTACTTTTCATCAAAGAAAAGCTGAAATTTTTTAAGCGTTGTAAAGGTGACTTTATTTAATAAGTATTTAAAATACCAGAAACAGACGAAATAAATGAATATTTGTATTAAATTTTCTTCAAATAATAATTCGAATAATTTTATTAAAATACAACAGACCTTAGCGGATCAATTATGATATGTTCTAACACATTATGCAAATAAATTTTTGAATTTGGATAATATTACGGTTTTAAGATTTTCACGGTTTTACGGTCAGAAATAAATATTGTTTGAGCATTTCAGATTTTGAACAAATTGTGGATTAAAACCCATAATTAGAGCGTTAATAGCGTAACCCGTTAATGATTAAACGTTTGAACTAAATACAAAAACTTTAGATTAGATAGGCAAACAAAAGTTCAAAGATAATTCAAGTAAAATCATTTTTAAAATGTTCACTAATTGTCATTTTCAGTTCAAATGTACCTAGTTCTTTTGGTAAGCACAGTGAAAATAAAATAATTCCGCGCCGAGTGTTCTGTAGGGAGGACATTAATTCAGTGATGAATGATAAAAGTTAGTGATCATTAATTAGTGACAAAATTATGGCCCTATATCAATGTGCACGTATCTATATGATTAGGATCTAGAAATGGAGGAACCAAAGAGAGAAAAAAAATGAAATATTTTATTTTTAATAAACACTACATATCTGGGTTTTCCCGGTAACAAGTTCAAGATTATCTATCAGTCTGAATTATTTCGGAAACTTCGTAGCTAGGACGCATGGTCTTTTTGGTATACTTATGATCATAAATATTAAAATATGTGACTTAAGAATGGAAAAGAAATATTGTTAAAATTTGCAAATAAAGTTATTTCTTATCATACCCAACTCACACTTTTTCTCCCTTCGCCATGCTTTTAAATTTCAACGCCTCTTTTACGAACCACATTTTAATGAATATATTTAAAACTACTTTTGTAGAATATGTTACAGTATTAACTATGTGAACGTTACGGTTCCGTTTTTACTAATAACTTTTAAAATTAACTTTTAATATGTAATCCTACAAATATGTTCTGATGGTGAGGACACAAATGTGTCTGTAAATCCAAGGTATATATCGTGGTAAATACACTCATCTATGTTATACTAGAATGCTGAAACGGCTATGCTATAGAATATGAGAGCTATTCTCTGTGCCTATTTGAAGCGCTACTGCTCTACATTCTGGGCACAAAATTTGATATTTAATGCAAATGTTCGTCATCTTGTTTGGAACGTTTCTTTGTATTTTAAAGTATTTACCGCAGTTGTGATTTTATTTTGTCTACTTTTACCTTTCGTGTTTTTGAATAGTGTTTATAAGACTATATAGCTTCATCTTTACACCCATGAGAATGCGAGTTTTTTGAAGAACTCATTACCAAAAGAAAAGTGAGATTACATTCGAAGAGTAAGTGAGTTTACGGCTAATATCTATAATATTATAGGAGTAATCACTTAAATATTTAAATTAAATTAAACTAAACTTGGGTACAACGCAGTTCCTTTTGTGTTACCGTGTTCATATAAATAATCAATCGCAACGTTTGTCTAAGTTCCTTGTCGATAAATAAATCGATATTGGTTTCAATTAATACATAGCCATTGAAGGTATGGAATATACCAAATTTCCAGTATATTTCAGCAACTATTTTTAATCTACTGACTTCCAACTAACTCCGCACCAAAACTCTGTGTGAAAAATATGAAATTTGTTAACTGGAGTCAAGTGACCATCTTTAAAAACAAGTGACCATCTTTGTTTCAAACGTTTTGCAGATGACCATTTTATTAAATACCTTACTCCTTCCATTCGTGCACTGTTTTACTTTTAGTAATTGCACAGGCCGAGTAATGTTAACGAGTAACTTCTAATGAGACCAAACCAATGGAAATAAAGTGGATAAAGTACGAGAGAGCAGGGCTGATCCTGTTTTTCTAAACGCACAATAATGTTTTCAAATCTCAAACTATTTATGGTAAACTCTTTTATTTTATTGTACTCTCTGTTTGCATATTTACTATTTATGTAGAAAGTAAAATGTAATCATGTAATTTTTACAGAAAGTTTACCTTCAATACATAAACACAAGTTTACTCTTAGACCTTGTGTACCTAGAACAAAAATGATGGGTAAAAATAAAACTGTACAGCTTTATTATCCGGCAGAAGCAAATAAATTCGAATATTAAGTAAAGGTATATTAAATAAAATATGAAACAGTTTTGGTCTAAATTTGCTGAAGATGCATACAATATCGTTATATAAACATTATTTAAATTTATACTTGTATATAAATATTATTTAAAGAAGTAGTTCAATTATAACATACGTATCATATTATCAATTACTTCACTGCTGAACAATTTTTTTTTAATTTGTCAAACCATCTGATCTGATCAAGGAACACAAATTTTATTTATAAGTCCAAGCATAACTTACATTAGGGAACAGACTGAATTCCCAAAGAAAGCTAGGACAGTCTCCAAAATCTGTGACGTTATCAAGTTTGGCCATCACTATGAAGTTTAGGTTGTCTCAAAACAATTGGATGGAGTTCAACTTTACAAATTTATGAGCTTTATGAAAAGCTTTATGAACTTCACTACCTAGTGTAAAAGTTATTTCTCAATACATGAAACAGTTGAAGATTAGTGTTTCTTCTTTAAGGTCCGATTTCGTTTAAAGAAAAAAAATTAATTTGTAATGATTGCGTAGATATTTTCAATCAGTGTGACCATTTCAAAAAACTATTATGTAAAAGGATGACAAACAATACTGGTAAAAATATTAGCCAGAATCTGCATCATCGTAGTGTGTTGGTTTGATCACAATGCGTACAGCCTTTGTCGAATAATAGGCTCATGCAATTCTATAGATGAAGATGAAATCCTGGTTCACAGATGAAACTTTTAATATTTTAGGTATAACAGTGAGTTAGTAAAAGGAAAATCTAATTTTTCATTAATGATTTATGAAATAAGTTTAAATAAGAGTTACACTAGCAGTTACGATAGTGTAACACGTGATCACGTTAATATAGGAATCAACTGCGAAATTAACGATTTATATGATTGTAAAGACGCATTATATTTTAGGTTGAGTTTTGTTCCACTGAAATGTAGTTGCAAAATTACCAACAGCCTATTTTATCACATTTATTCTGTAGTTTTTAAATAACCAACTTTAAATTAAGCATTAAGCATAACGCACACAGAACATGTTGGAAAATTCATGTTTATCGCTTTAAAAAATGTTTGTTATAAAGATCGAGTGTTAATTCAATTGTGTGTAATTTATTTCCAAAACATTATCAAAGTATAATTTTTATCACTAGTATTTTTTTACAATTATAATTTTGAAATTACAAGAAAAAATGGTGTTCCGATAATATTTGTAGTGAAAAATAATTTGACTTTATTAAATAAAAAGTATTAATAAAAGCCAGAAAAATAATACAAGAGCAATCCTCCCTATGTGGCTCCAATTAACACGTTCAAAGAATTATTTTTTTCATATATCCGTGAAGCCTCTTGAGATAAAGTACCCAACTTCATAATAAGCATAACGCAACCATAACGCACCCAACACATGTTATATAAATATACATGCTCATCGCTTTAAAAAAAATTTGTTATAAGGATCGAGTTTGTAATTATATATCTGGGTCACAAATACCTTTCTATCCATAATAACACGCCTAGTTTTACGCCTAGTTTTTTTTTTCTCATCGATAGAAAATTAACTAGACTTCAGAGGACACATTTAAATATTTAAGAGTATAATAAGTATATTTTGAAACCATTGGTTTTTATGTGAAGTAAACCAAAGAAAAGCATGTCTCAAACCCTGTTTTTAATTATTTATTGTTATTTTCAAACTTCAATATATATCTGATATTATGTTCTATGTTGATTTGATTTAATTTATGAGATTGTTCAGATTGTTTCATAACATCATTTATACTGCTCTTTACAATGATAGATCCAACGATAAACAATATCATAGAACAAACCAATGTCCTCTTACTTTCATATCGCGATTCATATTGCCTTTTGATTAACGTGGAATCTTAGATTTTATAACAAAAACTGAGATAATGGCATCCTTATTCAACATTTTAATTTTCTATGTCACACCTGAAATCGAGTAGAAACACGTTGAAATCCATTTTAAAATTAATATAAAACAATACTAAGAAGTCGATAAATATGGAAAAAGTACATAAAATTATTATTACTTAACCTGCTAATATACACGTATTCTTTATACTATTTTGAAATATTGTCGATTTCAAATTAGTAACAAGATGTTCGATTTGAAATATTGTCGTTGTAACGTAGCACTGAAACAGTTATTCTTTTTTAGGCTACTTCCCAAATTGTTCTCACTTAAATGCAAATTTATCTGGTTTATACCACATTACACACGAATAGAACGAAAGGCTTTCATGAAAAAATATTAGGAAACCGACCAGAAGCCAGTTTAACTTCTACTATTAATGGTTTCTACCCTTATATTAACCAACTTAAAAAGTAGGAATTTGTAAATTGGGGGATTTTTGTCAATGTCTTACAAAAAAATCTAAAACGAATAATTCTAGAATCCTTAAAAGTTATATTTCAATTGATATCACACACGTAATAAACAATTGAAAACACGCATACACTTTATTTTCGTTCTGCAAAAGTTCCATATGAATATTTTTGAATGTCACCTATTTAAAATATATGCAGTTAGAATGCTTTATCAAATTGTTTCAAGGAAAAACGACTGTGATATATAGGTAGACAGACCGACACGTGGGTAATCTTAGAAGGGTTCCGTATTTTTATTGAATAAACGGGGCCACAAAGGTAAACAAATCGTTGCAAACGTTTTTACGGAAGTTAACCTCAAACTAAAGAGAATTTAATACCAAAAAGAAATTGTTCGGTGTGCGTGTGTATATTGACGACGTTAAATCGTAAGTTCAGTGATTCACTACCGATTTTGAAGACCTTTTTATGGAAGAGACTTTTTTGCTGGTAGTTTCATGCATTTCGGAGATATCCTAAGTACAATGAAACGGATGAGAGTACAAGGTTCCTTTGTAAAATTTGAGATTAAGTTGATCTCATTCTATATGCCAAGCTACATATACACAAACATAAATAAGAATTACATTCGACTCTCCATGGTCTTCTAAAAATGGTCGGAAATGAAATTGTACCGCAATGGTTTCTAATAAATACTTGTATATTTATTCGTGCTTTTCAGTGCGTTTTTTTTCAGTAGTTGTTTGTGTTACGTTAAAAGTTTCGCAGATATACTCAGGCAACAAGTAATACGTAAAGTTCGAAATGGTCGTATGCAATGAATACAAATCTTTCAGGTTATATATATATATATATATATATATATAAATATGGAAAAACCATTCATTAACAGAAACGTGTATTCCACACATTATACACGTGCGTTTGCAAAAGCGTTTCTGCGCGGATATGTAATATTTTCATTCACTAAAGAAATACATTTACAAAATACAATAATATCTTTGGTAGAAGAATAACGAAAAAAGACAAACAAATTGAGGAAACTAAATAACTGTTTACTTGCTTTGTAATAGAATGTTTGGTAGTGGTATGCACTGTCTCCTCCATTATTTAGCTTCGATCTCTTTGATTCACGAAATTAATGAAAAACAGTACAACACAAACAAGTAAAATTATGAGATCTATACTGTGATGACAAGAAAACAATCAATATTAATATAGTTTATATTCCATCGCTTTACGAGAACGTAAACATCATGCTTAAATACATAAAAGCAGAATAAATAGGGCCCTTTTTGTTCTTTGAGCTTACACGTGTTAGCCGATAGATCAAACAAAACATTGGGATCGAATATCGCTGTATGAATTAAAGAAAAATCAGTTTATATAATAAAATCTAGTTTAGTTCACCCGTAATTATATACATGATGGTATAATATAGTTTTTCCAAAAAATTTGGGAAAGATTTAGATATAAATTACCATATACCCAATACACATACGCACAATACATATTAAAACACATAAATATAGGTAATTTACATATAAATAAAATATTATGTTAAAGAAAATTATAGAATAGTATAGATTTTAAAGTTTGATCACATAAACAGAAGTTGCAATGAACAATGCATCAATTTAAGATGTTTGCTCTGAACACACAGGGGCGGTAGAAACCCGCGGTTAGTTCAAATAGCAACAGCTTAGAAGTTATTAAATCCACATTTAAAATCGTTACTAGGAAATTTCTTTTCTTTCATTATATTTTCTCTCATTTATTAAGCATTTATCTAATTAGAAAAATGTTTAATATATGTTCATATTTAAAAAAAAAGGTGTCTCAAAAAAAAATAAGTATATATGAAAATATTCTCTTCTCATTTTTTCAAAAACTAAACAATGTATTTGATAACTTTGCTGATTGCTTTTCTAAATATTGTCGAAAAAAATTGTATTAAATAAAGAATAATGCACAAAGGTTGGAAGAAAATCATAACGCGGATTACTAAGAAATACAAATTTCGTTTTTCAAGCCACTGCAAGCAATAAATTAACATAAGTATTATATTGACATAAATATGACATAAATAAAAATATTGTATTAATATTGCTTACAAAATATTAATAGTTTCAACTTCATTAAATTCAAAATAAATTGAAAATATTTTTTTACTGCTGAAATTTATTTTGCTTGACATTATATTAGTTGAATATTCCTTTATAGGCTGCAAAGGTCAAAACGTGAGATATCTCTCTCCCAAGCAAATCGTGTGCGTTAGTAGAAACACGTCTGCATCAAAGTAACACGAGTCTCCTGCCTTTCTATAATTTATTATTATTATTTATATTTATATATGTGGTACATAGATACACGTCTATAAGTATGTGACTGCCGTTTACGTTTCTAGGAAAATTCAAGGTCGATCCATGTTCGTAACGTATGTATAGCGAATCACTTTCACTAATACTCTAGAAATGTTTTTCGCTATGAATTTACTCTTTTCCTTTATTTTTTTTATCACCACAGTTTCTATTTCATATGAGTGGACTTTCCACATTTTAAATGAAAATGAATAAATTGGACGAGTAGAATATGAAAATGGAATGATAACGGAATGTTTTAAAAGGAATAATGATATTTTAGTGAAACCTTACTACCCAATATGATTAAAAAGTCATGTAGGGGTCTTTATTCAGATTGTGCTGTGACTCCACGCTAATTATGAATAAAAAAAATGTGAGTATAGAGTATATTTAGTTACAATGGAAATTCTTAGTAAGAAAATAATAATGAAATCGTATTAAAAATGTTACTTTTCAAAGAGAAAATAAAACCAGGCTTTGTTATTTAACAAAATCATTCTTTGCGCTCACATTGTAATTGCGAATAAAAAGTTCAGGCACTTAATCGTCACAGAACTTCTTGAAAGGAACGAGAGATTATTAATGAAAACCTAACCTCTTCGAATAAAAACAACTGTAAGTTTCTATTTTGGCCATAAATAAAGAATTGAGGGAATAGAGAACATTTAAGAAAAACGAAATCGCACGAAAACGGTCCTCCATTTCAATATTGACCATTTTCGATTGTGCACAAGTTTAGTTAATTGAACACAATTAAATGAAACTACGCGGTGGTTAAATAAATTAAGGAAAGTAAAAATAATACTACATCACGTAGTTTCATTTAATGGTGAATAATGAATTTCTACAAAATTAACGCCGAATATATTCAATAGTTAATTGAAAATAACCGAACATATATTTGTAATTACGAGATTTTTTATTCACGATTGTAATGCTTAAATGAGTTCACTTCAAATACAAACGAAAATAATAACAAAGAATTGATTTTGGAACATCTTAAATATATATTACACGATTTTCTTGATAATTATGATTGACGATTATCAAAATCATTGATGATGATAAAATCAAAGTCATAATACCGGTGTAGAAGATTACATTAGATTAAATGTATCACAAATAATAATTTAAAATCCCTTAAGACGTCTTCGATTCGTTACGAAGCTCGAATTCGCTTGTATTTAAAGAGATTCTCTTAGTACAACGAACCAATATTTACGATAGCCGTTTAAAACTCAATGAAATCAATCTTCTTGAAAAGGAAAACCACGTCGAAAGTCAAATCGCATCACAAAATATAATTCTTTCAATTTAATTACAAAATAAAGATATTATATATTGCAGTTGCTTCAAAGAAATCAAAATATCACTTAAGATATTTATTGTCAGCAACTAATAAAAATAAAGGAAGCAATAAAAAATCGTTTTCCACCAAGACGATGCAAGGCAGCACACATCTTCAGTAACTAGTAGGAAATTATTGAAACTTGGTCGGGAAGTGATATTTCATTTCCTATTTGGCAATAAGGCTACACTGTCGCATTACCTTTCATTCCGAAGGTTTGCAAACAATTTGAACAATACAATTTTCACTTATCATATTCACTTATCATTTCACTTATCATATTCAGAGCTCATGGAACAAAATGGAAAATGAATAATTGATTAAAGTTTGTTTCTTGTGTAAAAAAACATTATGTTATTCGCACAAACGAAAATTACTTTCTTAACAATCCAATATATATATATATATATATATATATATATATATATATATATATATATATATATATATGTATATATATATATATATATATATATATATATATATAAATATATATATATTGGATTGGTAAGAAAGTAATTATAATATATGGACTCGTATTTATAACGGGAACTGTTTTGCCGGCTGAGATGTGGATCCGATCCCTGTTACCTTGCATTTTGTTAACTTATGTTAAAGGGTATACTAATATTTCTCCAAATATTTCTGACGTATGTACCAATAAAATATTAATATGATTGAAAATAAAACTTGTTTCAGTTTTTTTATAAAAATTATAATAGTTTACGAGGAAGGTTCATATGTATAATTTATAATTGTTTTTTAAAAATTAACCGATCTGGGACGATGAATGTCGATAAACTCAAATAAAAGCACAAGTCGGAGAGGTATCTTTACGTGCGCTTCTTAAATCGTTAGATATGTCGAGACAATAAATGGAAACGTTTTTCCTCTCAAAACTTCTACAACAATATCCGCGACCCCACATGTGTATACATTACATAATATTCATGATATAAATTTGATTGTATGGAAGGAAATTATTTTAAAAATAAATTTTTTATACTTTTTCATGTAAAACTGTCTTGTATTTTCGAATTCGCTTTATACTTATTATTTTCATTTTAAAGTGTTGAAAGGTACTACGCCATTATCTTGTAAACCAAGCTATACGAGCGGCTTTCGCGCGGAACGCGTCAATTCGTAAAAAATCATTGCTTACCCGTGCGAAGCTAGAGCGGATCGCTAGTTTTTAATAAAATTGTTAATAACATCAGTAGGTTACTTTGTAATTTGAACTTTGTTACCAATGATGACCCAATTAAATAAGGCACTTGTAAATTTATAACAAAAGGCTAAATCTATATTTACCAAATGGTTGAAAATCTTGAAAAATCTTTAGAGACCAGAAATCAAGTTTGAAATATGTGCTGCTCTAAGCCCAAATTAATTTGTTTTCAAAATTTCTCGATGGCACGTTCCAAATAACTTATTAAGAGAAAGTTATATTTCATGTTCCATCTTACATAACAATTTTGGGGTATTTTGTGCAAACAGAATTTCTTGAAGTTTCTCTAAGCTCTAAACATCTGTACTGATAAAGTGGAACTTTTTGCTGAATTCGCCTCGCGGTTTCGTTTCGCATAAACTTTGTTTTGCTACTGGAATAACATTGAATGGCTAAAGCCTATTATTAAATTATTTATTTGTTTAACAGGAAAGCTCCTCTATCCGTCTGCATATCTCAGTTGTTTTACTCGCAGACTAATAGTGCTACAACGATGGAATATGACGTGATTTTACAAATTTAAAAAGCCTACAATGTTATGTAATAAAATCTTTTAGTTTTAATGTTAATTACAACATTTAACGTTAATTGTTAACATTTAAAAGAGGTTGTCCCATTGTTAGGAAATGGTTGAGTAGGTTTTTAAAATAATTGGCGATATGTCATGAATATTTTTGTCGATACGGTAGTCAGTTTACGCTAGAATAAGCTTTACGGTACTCATTTTTGTTACCTCTACCGGGTAAACCGCTATTTTGAATATGGGAAAATTATTCACAATAATAATTTCTGTAACAAAATTAAATCGTAAGTAAGCTTTAAACGAGTTTGCGAGTAATGAACAATCAACTTATGATATGTAGTTGGGTCTGTAAAAAGTTCATAGAAACTTCATACAACCAACTCAAACCAACTGCAATAATAACCTCGAACTTTAAAATAAATATTTATTATGGCTGTGAAAGATATAATAAACAATATATTCTCATATTTTTACACCGTGAGGAATAATATTATTTAAATACGCACAATATTTTTGCGCCAACATATAGTCCGCAATATGTTCCATGTTGTGAAAAATTAATATTTATAAATAGTTTAATAGAAATATTAAATACGCTTACAGATTTAAAAATACCTAAATATGTACGGAACCCTAGTAGTGGACGTTCTACTCGTCTTTGGCAGGTTTTTTCTTCATTTTTTAAATGTGTATGGATACTCGCGAAATTATATTAACCGGATGAAGCTGAAAACCTTCAGTAAGGAGAATTGCAATTAAATTTTTTTAAACACTATTTTACTGTTTTTATTTGCTGATTGATTGACACATTATATTGCTTCAGCTGCATATCTTCATTCATGACAAATACTAGAAGATAAAAAAAAATTATTTTGAAAATTATTATATATATTTACATTTACTTACTCAGTAATGAAGTACTTAATAGATATATTATCACATAACAAGGAAAAATAGTTATTTATGGGTGGTGTAAATTATAAAAAATTCTCATTAATACACCAATAATTATATATTTACTTGAGTGATTATCAATATTTTATTAACTTAGTAATAACTGATTAATGAATTTAACAGTTATGCGTTTTGAATAGGATAACATTTAAATTATTGAAAAGTCTACGTAAACATTTTTTAAAGATTACTTAAAAAATAGCCGAGGACAATCCGATAATACACTTCGTTAGGTTAGATTAGGCTTTTTGGTGCATCTGCATTGTAACGTCTAAATGTTTTGTAAGAAGTATTTTGATTCTATTGTTTCTCCATTCAAATATTTAGAGGGTTGAGGCGGCAGCAAATCTATTACTGGTAACCTTATTTTGCCACTATATTTTCTGCTTTACAAACAATTATATACTTTAACCAATTTCTAGATTACTACACTGAGAGGTTCATTATAATCTTTAGTTGACTCATAATGAAATTCTTCCTGTTTATGACTGTAACTTCGTTGCTCAATTTCGCGCACAGCATGTACAGTTGTTTCTTATAATTTTGTCTCTACCTGTTCCTCTAAGCAAAGGATACTCATTCTCCTTTTATTGTGTTTATTTCTTACATCAGTCTGTGCTTCTGTTTACCTTTCTCTAGGAATTTGTTGTCGTATTCGATCTGTTTCACCAACATTTTTATATCGCTCTTCTGCCTATTTATCTTTGCTGGGTTGAAAATTGTCTCGTAACCGTATCAGAAATACTTATTTTTTTTCATCATTTCAATACGATTTGGGATCGTAAAAATTCTCTTTTACGCTTTGACATTTTTTTCTTCTTTATTGTTTAAAATTTTCACATTGTCACATTTTGTCACAAATGTCACATTTTTAATTTGCTATTCGAAAAAGAACATTCTCGAGCACATTCGAGGTATTCTAGTACATTATCCATTATTATAGTGCATTCATGATGGGAATTTGGTGGTTGGTGGTCAATATTGTAAAATATTCAAGGTCGACCACTTTTAACCACCATATTAGTCACCCCTTGAACTATAACTCTCACATCTTCATACTACTTTTTGGCAATAATTTAATATTTTTCAAATTGGATTTCAATTTATAATTTTCGACAAGGATTTTTAACATATTCTACTTATTTACCACTGAATAGAAATATTTCCAAAACTCTCGTAGATTCTTATATGGTTTAGTGAAAATTATCAAAAATTAGTCCCACACTTGAATTAAAACTATTCAATTCTATTTAAAGAAAAGGTAATAATTTAGAGAAAAATGTTGACAGAAGTCAATTAAAATGTAATGTCGAAAACGCAGAAAATATTATATCAATCTCAACAAATGTAAATGTGACTCAATAAAAATCACGTTAGTATCGCGTGATACACTGCTTCTGTTTTATGCGACAGTACCAAATGTCGTTATATTATTGACACGAGCACCATTCGCACATTATTTTCCCTGTCGAATCGATAACTTAGTTAAGTTATGTTTACTTAGTTATTCTCTCAGTGAGCATGAAAGTTAGAATAAATACAATTCAACTACGAAACGCGCTTTTTGACGCAATTAACTAATCAGATATGTTAAAATTAAAAACAATAAAGCAAAAGTTTACTACATATCTAGCATTGCAATTAGGACTTAATTTTCTAAGCGACTTTAGTAGGAGAAGCAGGAGGTTCGTAGTTCGATGCTTATGTATGCATGTTTTAATTTTTATGTACGTAGTATTGCTGTACTTCGGAATCTACGGCTTTGACCAATTGTAACCGTTCCTTTTTTTGTTTAAAAGTAAATAGTTCCATGCTTATATTTAGTTTATATAGTCCATATAGTTTTATGAAAAGTCAAGCACCTCATAATGGACACTTTGTGAAAATTGATACCGCGTTCACACTTACTTGACATATATTTATAGAAATTTTATTTATAAATGGTAGTCAGGGTCTGATAAGGAAACCGGGAAGCGGTGATAGAAGTTATTAAATAATAAGTAGATTCATCAAGTTTGGGCTCATTCCCTTTGCCTCCTATACTAATACTTTTCTTATCGAGCATTTTCAATACAAATTTGAACCTTACAGATTTTGATAAGTGTTTTGGTCGCAAGAAGGAATTTAACAAATGTTGTCCACAAGCGGAGCACTGCCACCATATTTCCCAAGGGTGGTAACAAATCCCCGTCACGATGAGGAATAGCTTCGTCGAATTCAGGTTTTTTTATTTATCTTGACGAGTCCATTGGTCATAAATAATGACTAGGCTATTTTAATAAAACTAACAGTTGATGGTAAGCATCTTAGGTACCTCAAATCCAAGATTTTCTTGCTATTTCTTTAATTTTATCCCGTCCGCAAAGCAGAGAATTTTCTGCGCTCTAAACGTGGTTCCTGTACACCAATTAAAAAATTAATTTCGCCTTTTTTCATGTCGATTGATTTTTCAATAATGTCAATTGCTTTTATGAAGACTTGTAATTTTTTCATTACGTAATCTATTCCTCAAGATGACGAATATATTTTTCCCGTAACTCTCTGTTTACCTGCTCTGTTACTGATTATTTTAATAATTATAATAATCTCAATTCATTGATTTCTCTTTTCAGATTAGTCGGTATTGTTTTATTTTTTCTTATGTGGTAAAACTCATAAACTGAAGGTTTAAATCATTACTAGTATAATTAAATCATAACTAGTACAGTTTAATGAAAGAAATGCGAGTAAAAAAATGCACGTAAAATCTCGGCAAAAATTGTAAAAGTGACTTGCAGTGCCCCGCTCGATTGTGTGCATTGATAATGACGCGTAGCTAAATTAAGAACAAACATTACAAAATACGAACTCAATTGCTGTCTTTAAAAGCTCGGTTATGTCACCGCCCCACTAGAAAGCTTTACCTTTGAGTCCATTCAACCACTGTTTTACCCGATAGTGACAAACAGGAAAGGGAAGCTGTTAAATTATTAAATGTTTGTTAATTTGGTTAAATTATTAAAATTTTCACATTATTGGAAAAGAGACGTTATTCTCCATTAGACAAAATTTATCAAATGGGCGGCTGATGAATAGCCTGCATGAGCACCTTCTACTGCATAAAATTATAGGTTTGAAATTAGTGAAGTAATTTATTTCCTTAAGCCAAGATACATACTAAACAAAGGAACACAAACAAAAACTGTCAACTAATTACATGTATATCCTTGTTTTCATAATAGTTATATATAAATTTTTTTCATACATTACATTATTTGAACTCCCTTGGTGCAACTGAAGAGATGTCAGCACTCGCTCATTCTGAGAGTAAGAAGATCGATATTTGCAAATCAATGTTTACAGCTTTTAACACCTATCGGATCTCACACCTGTATAATCATAACAAACAAACAAATATAGAAAATAGGAAATGGTAACTGGAATGGAAAATTGAAAGGGATTTAATGGAGTGAATTCAAAAAAGGGCTTAATACGTTAAAAAAAAAATTTGAGAAAAGGCCATAACAACATAACCTAACCTATCCCGACTCTACATAACCTGACCCAACCTTACCCATCTGACATAATTCAGCAAAATCAAATCTAACCAAACCTAATCAAATCAAGTCCAATATAATATAACTTAATTCAATCTAATCCAAGTCAATCTAACATAACCTAACTTATACCCACCTAATCTTACAGCTATTTTGGAAATATGGAAAGAATGTACGTCTCACACATATTCATCCTGTTAATAGAATGAAGATACATAAGAGGTAACCTAACCTATCCTGACCTAATCTAATCTAACCTAACCTAATCCAACATAACCAAACTTAATCTAACATAACTTAACTCAATCCAGTCTAAACTAACTCAATATAGCCTAACCTGACATAAACCAACGTAACCTACAACAATCCCAAATAATCTAAGCTAACCCAACCTAACTCAACTAAACCTCCCATCATACTATAAATATTTTGTTTAAAAGGATTGGCCTTTTGGCCATCCTCGCCCTGTTACTCCCTTTACCCGTCAAGCCTTGAAGAGTTTTCAGCTTACTTCAATGTAACACAACTGAGCCCAAATCAACCTAATCAAATCTAACCTAGTTCAACATGTACTAACTTGATATAAATTGATCTGATCTAACGTGATCCAATATAACTTAATTTAATTAAACTTAACCCAACTTAACCAAACCTATCGGAACCGAACATCACCTATTCATACAATTATTTTAATTTAAAACTTATTTCCTTACATGCAGAATGTAAAATATTTATCTCTTAATTATACTTACCCTATTATTTCCACTACTTTTAGAATAGTGGTGACTCCAAGATCACGTAAAACCCTCTTCGTCTTTCCATGAATTTTAGTAATATAATTCTAAATACAACTCAAAATTAACTACACAGCTGATTTCGACACGAGATAATTTCTAATTATTAGTTTTAAACCTGTGCGCTTGATCTTAATGATGAGCGTTAATGATTTAATTTCCAAAATCCTTGAGAATATTTTATGAAAAAACTGCTTAATATGTATCTTAAGCATTATCTCACTTAAAGTTTTATTTATAAAATTCTGCGCCATGTTCATATAAACGTACTGAGAAATAATAAAAAATAGGGACAGAAAAAAGTAGTTGCCTAGTAATATTCGAAAAGAAAAAACGTTAAGCTACGTTTTTTCTTTTAACCTCATAGAATATTCCGGAGAAACTCCAATTCAATCTAGACTGAAACTACGTGATGTAGTCAAAGATCTTTGCTAATATCCCACCTGAAGATGTTGTAATACAACGAAACCTAGGTCGTGGTAAAGAAATTAAAGATAGTAGAAATAATACTATATCACGTAGTTTCATTTAATTGTGAACGTTTATATTCTTAAAATCAATTATTTATAAAAACGAATTGATTAAAAGTTAATTATTGAATAAAGTAAAGTCATTGAACTATGTTAAACGTGTTAGGATAAATTGCATATTTATCAATATTATGGTATACATTTGTCAACAATGTATTTTATTATAATTTTAATTATATCCTTGAGAATTTTTAAGATAAAGTTAAATATTACTACAAAACCTACTATTAAACGATGCTAGAGAATCTTTGCTAATAGTCCACCTGAAGATGTTGCAATACAACGTAACCTAGCTCGTGGTAAAGAACTTAAAGAAAGTACAAATAATACTACATCATGCAGTTTAATTTAATTGTTAAATATCACGTTAAAGAATCGTAGCTCGTCATAAAGAAAATAACAAACTCTCTGTTAGGAATTTTCGATTTGATCTCCAATAATGATTTAAGCATTAAAAATCTAATAATTAATACATTTTATCTTACAAGTGGAGGCATATATATTTAGAATATAATTTTGGAAGCTCTTTAAATATTGAATTAATTGTAATGTTATATAACTAAAATAATTTAAGTTGTCAGATGAGAAATTCCATTATTTGGTTTGAATTTTTTTAATTATGAATATTACTACTCTTGCTGAAATAATTTAATTGTTTATTAGCACTGAATAATACAGTTGTTTATTAGAACAAATATAACTTCCAAATATTTCATCAATAGAACCAACCAGCAAGTTTGTAAATTGTTTATCGTTTTACAAAATAGCCTACGGGGCACTCTATGCATTCGTTCATTCAGTAGAAACACTGAAACCATCAGTCGGCACACTATTCCTTGAACGCCTCTTCCAATGCCTTTTTGAATGCATTCATTGCTTCAGTGCCTGGCAATTGTACTCCTCGCTATTAATTTTTATTATTGAGAGTAATTAGATATCGTACGGTACGACATCGAGGTCGTATAATGGATGACCTACTGTATCCATAAGCCTAAAATCCTGATCTGCAATCTCCACACCTGATGTAGTTAAATATTCGGTGAGTCTGTAAAGGCCTTTATCGTGATGAAAGAGAATTCCATTGCAAGAGCATTACTATGAAATTTTTTTGAAAATAACCAGCACACGATTGCCGGTTTAACAATCTGCGGTATTTGTTTCTTTCATCCTAATCTGCGGTACTTTATATTCCTTCGTAATCATTGCATGTCTGATTACAGAAAGAGGTGGTCATTTTTTTCCAGAATTTCATATATTCTTCATCATTGTAGCGAACTTTTTAAAATTACATACCTCCCGGCCCAGACTGCCCATTACTTTCAGGTACTTAATAGTATATTTAGCTTTTCTCACCCGTGATAATGTCAAATAAACTATTTGGTGAAATTATGGTCTTTACACTACATGGATTCTCTTTGATTTGGCTGAAGATAGCTTCCTAATACCAAAATTTTAATGCACAATTTTTTGTACTTAACACATACCCATGTGTAAATTTCAGCGAAACTGCTAATCGATTATTCTTGTCAGTCTTTTTCATGAGCCGAACAGCATTTATGTTATTTTTATTTGTGTTTGGTTGAAGGAGCTTATCCATGCAGATTATCACTGATATTGCCACGACCATACTTGAACTGATTAAACTAAACTTGAACTTGTTGTAAATAGTAGCGCGGGATGGCAATTAATCATAAAACACTAATTAAAATCGGTCGAAACTTTGTTGCTGATTGAGACCGAAACAATGTCACAAAAAATAATTTTCTTGTGTTCATTTTGACGTGTATACACTATTGTCAAATTGCTTCGAATTTGTTAAAATTAACGAAAAATTCAAGAAAAGTACCTCATTTTTTTTATTTTGCAAATTGTAAATAGCCAGTTCTAAGACCTTTCGGTGTTACTCTCTTAATAGAAATTACATAATCATTGAGACCGAAAATTGATGAAAAAAGACCAAGGATTAGTAAAAAGACTTACATCTTCCTATTTACTTTGATCGTTCCATCTGTCGTACCATCAATAAATTTCGAAACAAAGAACAGTTTAAACTATATATGTCTAATAAAGTTACGAAATATAGATATACGATAATGAAAAACATATTCATACAATGTATCAGAAAAAAGGAAGCAATTTAAAAAATTAAAATCGTTTAAAAATGTTAAAAATAACTTTGTAATTAATAAGTACTTACAAATATTGTAAATAATGTCATAAAATCGTTGAAAAATCGTACAGACAATTAGGAATGACCTGAGTTTGAATAATTTTAGTAATTATTTTAATATTATCACGAGTATAAACAAGTAATCTTAAATTTGCTTTGCACTTGAAAGATTGAATTATATGACACTGGCTGATACGCGGGCAAGTTTCCAAGCTGACGGCATGATATTAAACTTAATAGCAGTAATCGGTTTCCCCTCGACCAGGAGGCTATCTCCGCTTAACGCAATCGCTATGTTGTTGTTAACAATATTGAGAGACTAAAACCGTATTTCTTATTAATATTTACATAACAAAAGGTTACTTAAGAAAATAAGGATATAAGGGTAAGGAAAACAAATAAAGCGTTTATTAAAGTTTTCTTACTAAGCTTGATTTTGAATTTATCAAGTTATTGGCCGAATTTAGGTGAATTATGGTCATGTAATTAATCATTATTAATTTTTAATATAAAGAAACCTTATTCTAATTTTTAAATTCTTGTCTGTTGACATAAATAACGGGTATCATGGGAGTAGCGCGGCCCCCAATGCAAATTGGCTTCAAGCAAGCAAGTTTCCACAATCCTTTTCAATAATAATTAATAAAAGATAAATAACAACCTATTAAAAAAGGAATATAATTTTTACTCCTTTTTTACTATTTACTTTTTAGGGACCAAAAAAATTAACAACTTATTGGTATTTTTTTTCTAACGCTATAAAAAATCACTGTTTCGAAAATCTTTAATTTTAATTTTTTATTTCAGTGTAACTAAAATATATTATATTATACATGATATTCTCTAGGTTTTTACATTTTTATAAAACAGATACAATTATGTAACCTATACCGTTAAGTAATTAATATGTAAGTAAAATTATAAACATTAAATTAAGTTTCATTTAATAGTGTGGAATGTTAGTTCCATCTGAATTTTTTTATTGTGGGTTTGAAATTTATTTTTTTATTTATTATTCATGAGAATGATAATAGCTACCAATAAACTGAAGTAATTATATAAAATGTACAGAAAAATATTTTACACGGCCTACCTTATTAGCCGTATAGCATTAAGTGAGGGATTAGCCATACTAAGATAAAAAACTTTTTGGCTTTTGAAGTAAAGAGTGTTTTAAATAATTTACCCAGCCGTATTTACAGTAAATAGTAAAAAATATACACAGAATGTAATGGATCGAATACATAAATAGAATGGAGGAAGGAGTATCCGATAATCGGATATCGGATTTTGTTTTAATAAAAAAACGCGAAGATCTTGCAAAGCCTAGAGACTTTTTGAAAAGACCTGGGTCCGCCCCGGGACATCGCGCTATTGAAGAAGAATATTGACATTAAGAAATATATTTTATGTGGTTGTTTTTAATTTTATTGAATTTTTAATGGACTCAAGTTAACCCACCCCGTACGTCAATTTTTCCTCTTTTATTTTTCATACAATCATAAAATACAAAATTCTTAAATATAAATAAAAGTGTCAATTTTACTAAATATGTGCATCACTTTCAGTATCATTAAACAATTTAATATAATTACTGCATTTAATATCAATCCATTAGCTTTATATCATGGGGCGGGTAGAATATACACATTGCATTACTGGTAAAACAGGAATGGGCTATTCAAATTGGAAAATCTGTATATTTTTCAGTTAGTACCTCAACATCTGTGCCGCAATTAATTTATTATTGGAAACTTTTTTTATGCGCTAACGTTATAAGTATGATATTTGAATACGATGCCTGCCAAGAAAGTTGTCTTTCGCAATATCATCCTTAATGACTTCGTTCTAATTATTTATTTCAAACTAAATGTTGTAGCCGCCTTAAAATAAATTTTACTGAATGATGAACCGCAAGTTAAGCTTTCTCAAATTTATAATCGTAACTAGAAATAACAAATATAATTCACTTGAGCTACAAAACATAAAGTTGCACAAATCAACATAATTGGGGATCCTTCAAAATTAATTTTCTACCGTTTTTTTAATGCGATTATTTCGTAAAGATATTGAATGCGATTATTTCTTTTCTGAAAGTGTTTAATTTGTTTACTTTTTCGTCCTGTAATATTCGATCAACGAGTTTGATGTAATTTATAACAGAGTGAGAAAAAATGTATAACGTGTTAGAATAACGTCTTGTTTATTACGTATTAAGTTATTAGAAGGTAAATATTTCGCATATATGTACACGAAAGGTAAATATTTGTATGTGGATACAAGACACAATAGAGTATCTTTATTATGTTAAAACTACGTTTGTTACTTTGTACTACGTAAAATATACTTAAATCTCGTTGATGTAAAACGGTCATATAAATACTCTCATATATATGACCCATGTATTCGTATTGTAGTCATACGCAGAAATTTGAGCTCATGAATTTATACATTAGTTGGAATTCCTGAGTTTTTACATAGGGCAATTTTTTCGCCCGTGTAATATATAATTTCATTTTAGCGATTATTTTTTTACTTAATATTTATATAGATATATTTAAACATATTTAAATATTCATATTTCATTCAATTCTTGTTAATAAAGTCCAATTTTTTTATACAGGTAATGTGGAATATTTTTTGAAAGGGCTTATTGTGAAGAGCGCAAAAGTATTCCTTTTATAATTTTAAATTAAAAAGTTTAGATGTGTTTCAAAATATATGAAAAAATAGGACTCTTATTTCCGAAAATAATTAGCCAAAAATAAATAAAAAGTCGATGTTGTTAAAACTCAACAGAATATTACGGGAAAACTATAACGATAATTATGGATCTTATAACTTTTAAAAAATGTACTGTTTTTTATTGGTAAAAATGTAGTAGCAAAATTTTTTACATTTTTAAAAATTTGTGTTTGTAAATAGTTCAACAGAAGTACACCCTCAAATATTTATACGTGCCTTAATTGTTGGAATGGTTTAAATATTTCTTCTATAAATTATTCGAACACGACCCGTATCATTCAGGTTTGAAACAAAAATTCTTGTGACAAACAATCTGGAACAATTGGACATAATTGTCTTAGTACTTTTTTCTTATTGTCGTATTTAATTATATTGAATTGCATTTTGTCGTAGTTATATATAAGTAGCATATAGTGCTACGAAGTAGCATATAGTACTACGTATATATATCGTAGCATAGTAATTTATTTCAACTCAGAAATACTTTTATGAATAAAATTAAACAATGTGTGAAAATTAGTTAAAAAAAGTATAAATTTTATGTAGGTTTGGACGTTCGACAATATTCTAACATCTTAAGTTAACGTGGCTAAAATAACTTAAAATTTTAACTTGGAAATATACACAACCACACTTCGGCTCTCTTGGCTACAATCGAAATGATTCATTATTCACAGGTTACAGAAATATTATATTATCTGTCCATCAGAATACCATAAAATATACGATTATGAAAGTTTGGGGGAGATTGACCAAAACATTTTTTGCTAAACATTGAAAATAATAATTAAAATGATCATATATATGATTATGAATATTGAGTTAAAGTAACGATTTTCGATTTTATCGATTCTGAACACACACACACACGTTACGATGACATCTCTGTTTTCACATTGAAAATTATATGCAAAAACATGGAAATAATTAGTTAGTATGTTTCTTAATTTCATACAAAATATCAATGTCGCGATTAATGGTCGTGATAAATACGTTTTCTTGTTCCATATGCGGTTCTATTATTTTCCAACCCGCATTTCCATTCTTATAGAAATGCGGGTTGGAAAGTAAGTAATGCTAAATAATAATAGAACAGATTTCTGTATATTGCCTATTTATTTTAAATACATAGGCAAAGTTTCATTCTGAATCTAAACAAACTAGTTAAATGTATAATTAAATACCGAAAATGTAATTATCTTCTAGGCGAAAGTTACAACGGAGCTGGTTTTAAATGAAGTAAACAAATAAAATTCGTTTAAACTTCTGTTTAAATTCGTCCTCATTATTCGCAGAAAAAGTTAATTTCAAAACAATGAAAGGTTACCTATTTAACGCATTTACTTTAAAATCAATGTACTTAGTGGAAAAGGAAAGACACAAACAATTTTCCAGTGAGAATGTTGCTCTGGTTTCTCCTGGTCTCATTACAAAAGTTAATGATAAACATATAAACACTCATGAAATTTAAAAATCTTCTCTTGGGAGGAGTTAACGAAATTATTAAATTTATTAATAATTTAATTATGAAGAAAGAAGGAGAAGAAGAAAAACAAGGTGTTTATTAATGGCATTGACTGCATGTTTACGGGAGAGTAATGCTTGAGGGCTAAATAAAAAAAAAATATTTTCCATTACTGCTTGTATGAACATAGAATTAAAAATTAATAATTTTTTAATTTTTCCGTTCACCTGTGCCATGATTCCCCTCTTAGTGCTAAATGTTAGATTATGGGTTAACCTCAAGAATTTTATAGGTCTTGATGATTGAACTGGAATCTAACAATAATAAATATCAAAGGACGTATTTTTAATTATATTGAGATAGAATGTTATTTTTAAAAAAAAATAAGAGGTTTAAAATAACTTAAATTGTTTAACTTGATACGTCAAGATATTTCTCTGAAAAAGGATTTAGACCGTCAGAAAGATAGACAGGCATAAACCATTTCATTCCTAGAAGAGTTTAATTTTTCCTTTATGGGGTATGGAATCCCAAAAATAACTATAGTATAAATAAAAACAACAAAAGAAATTTTGTCACTAATTGAAATTCTATTCATTTTTTCGCGTAAATAAAATCTCGTAAACCTTGTAATTTTATTCTACAAATTAATAAGTGCATGTTTCAATACTAAATTAAACGAAATTTCAAATAAGCTTACTATTTTGATCGTCGTAAAAAGTACACATGAATGTAGCTCTCGGTAATAAAATACATTAATTAAAACAAAATTAAGACTGAATTCTTCAACCTAGTATTCCAATATTTTCATACTTCTTTTAAATCGAGGTGCACATTGTAAAATAAGTTTGCGTTTTTAATATTCTATTTCTTAATTTATAATTTGTCGAAGATAGATCATGTCAAAAGAAGAAATAAGTTTATCCTTAATACTAACTTGGAGGCCAACAAGTGGATTCATAAAGCTCAAATAATTAAATGTAGTCGTTAAATTTAATATTAAAATTTAAAAGCGGAATAAAGTATTCTTGTGACTTTGTACATATAAGGAATATTTGATTTATTTCTCAGAATATGAAATAATAGGCTTTTCAATTTTTGTCTTCTAAATAGAAATGTAGATAAGCTTTCAAGTAAACAAAGTCCAGTGAAATTGACATATGAAATTTAATGATGGACAATTTAATTCA
Source organism: Druceiella hillmani (assembly GCA_039881145.1). Classification (NCBI taxonomy): domain Eukaryota; kingdom Metazoa; phylum Arthropoda; class Insecta; order Lepidoptera; family Hepialidae; genus Druceiella; species Druceiella hillmani. Next base: position 595,256 of record JAYKKI010000104.1, read on the forward strand.
GATTGTTTGGAATACTTGCAGTACAATAAGCACTACCTAATATGTTAACGTATTAGAATACAATGCTGAATTCTGACTCTTTCTATTCGTTCGTTAACGAATCTGTTTGCTCCAGTCTGTCTTAGTTTTATTTATATCCAAACAAACAACGTTCTAGACGTAAATTTTTAAAATTTTGGGAATAAATTACGTAAAAATATGTACCTTTTTAATATATATGGTTTTAGCAGGATTATTTCTCCGGTTTTTGTATATAAAAATAAACGTAACTCCCAACGTTTTTTTTTAAAATGAAGTAATAAAAGAATACGAGGACCAATTTAAAATTGTTTTACATTATTAAAGACGTATTGAACTAAATTATGGAAAATAGTCCTGCTTACGGTAAAGCCGATAAAATCCGAAAAACCGGTAAAGCCGAAATTTTTAAATAAATTCACATAATTTTCTTGTGACACTTAAAATCGAGAAACATAATTGGAAATATTAGCAAAGATTATTTTTTTAAACCTTGCTTTACCTTAGTATTTAATATTATGACGATAAATTTATCAAACTTTGTGATGATCACAATATTAACTTAAATTTTTCTGGGTAAGAAATACAGTTTTTCAACGCCATGAAAATGTTTTCTTGTATACAGATAGTCCTATTGTATGAATCCTATGTCCTACATCCATGTCTATAATCTGGGTTTACGGTAAGAGCATAATCAAGTATTGAGCCACAATATCGGAACCTGCACTTTTTACCTGAAACAGTGGCTTAGACACTGAGGTACAAAATGGTGCAAGTAGTGCAATAAACTAAAACTCCATATACTAAGGACCCTTGATCAGTCAGACCACGGAAACACCTCCGCGCTATCGTAAAATCGAGCTGTCAAAGTAATAAAACAATACTTCAATTTGTTAAAAAACTCCACCTATCCAAGTTAAAGTAAGTCGCAAAAATACTAATTAAATCTTCATTAACAGGTAACTACCAGTAATTAATTCAACTGGTTTTTGATGAACGAATTAAGAAAGCGGTGATCAGTGTATTGCCTGATATTATATATTTGTCGTAGTTAGCCACTAATCATTCGATTTAAAGTACTGATTATGTGTTAACTCTGATTTTAAATACTTATTAAAAAGTTACTTGATTTACACCTGGCGTGCTGGATGGTATTCATGCATAGGTAATTATTTCGTTTCGTTCCACAAAACTACAAAGTATTTACTTAATCGGTGAAATACTGTTTTCTTCTATTTTGATAAAATTGTATTATATGATTGTACTTCATGATAAAATCATGGACCAACTATTTATTTATACATGAATGAAAAAAATAGAGAAAAGTTACTCAAACGAAATAAATAAATTAGGACAAAGATAAATGTTATTTTAAACCTGCATTACCGGCAGAAATTATTTTGTCTCAAACCCGATCGCACTCTCAGTCCAAAGTTTTAGATAACTAATTAAAGTCCCATCTAATGATAATGTGATCGACGTGACATCGGTTAAGATCTATCGACAACGACTAGTGCTACCATCACCATCAACACCAACTTGGCAGCCTGTGTCAACCTACTAGAGGTGTTTAATATAGCAACGCAGAAACATTTCTGTAATCTAACTCGAACTTGGTAAAGTACATTAAGAAGATATTCAGCAATCAAGAAAAACGAGAAATATTTGAAAATGTTGCAACCTTCTGGGTGCTTCCCAAGAGACCTAAAACAGGGTAGGAAGATATTTACGGAATCATATTACGTGTCTGCATTTTCATATAAGCCAATGAAACTTCTCAAGTCATGTTATTCAGAAATATTAAATGCTTTATTGTGTTTTGGGTTTTTGCTAAGAAATTCGGGTTTTCGAGACTCACCGATACTTGGGAAAAGCATATAGATCTACAAATGACACGAGGGACAACATCAAGATATACCAAAATTAGTTCGCGTATTTTAAATTCATAATCAGTGACACTATTAAAAGTTTTGAGAAATCAAAAGAGCATTATGAGGCACTCCATCAAAAAATACTATGTCGAACAAACACTAGGAAAACTAATCAAAAAGTAATAGTTTTAAAAAGCACTTTGACGGACAAGCACCTGACCGACAATTTGAAATAAGGGAGGAAATCTTCAAAGTCAACTTTTTGACAGCTTATTGGACAGGGTATTCTGTTATTTAGAGAAAAATCTTAATTATCGTAGTTAATTTACTTCTTCAATAAATGATAGACGAATATAAGTTTTAGGTAGCATTTAGCAGAACTAGACAATTAAAATTTTATATAGATTTAGTATTTACGATGATAATAAAGGTAGACGTTAGAAATCTGGAAAGTGTTGGCTAGAAAAAAAAAGGTAAATTTGATGTGAATGTATTTATCTAGTTTTATAAATATATAATAGATTTCTGCGGCTCGCTCGATATATGTTATTTAATAATAGCTGTAATAATTTAAGATACTTAGTAAAAATATAAACCAGCTATTAAATTACGAGTACCTAGTATTTATGACTCATTTGGTGGATACTTTTTTTTGATGATAGATGACACCGACTCCTTTTTCCAACTCGTTTTTCAAATCTGCTTAATACTATTAAATATAAGGGATTTCTTTAGGTTCATAATTTTTTTGTTACTTATGATATTTTAAAACTGTAATAATTATTTGATGTTCAAAACTAATGTTCTGGTCTTGATAAGATCATTTTATTGTGAATGTAATTAGAAAAGTTATAATATTATATGAATTGGTTTATAAATTTAAAAACTACTTTCGGTTTGTTGAGTGTGCATTATTATTTAATTTTGATCGAAGTAATATTAACACGCAAAAATTGGTTGTTATCGAATATGAGTGATTTAAAAATATTAACAAATATACCTGGTATTAGCGAAAGAGAAAATAATTTTTAAAAAGGTTGTATTTTTTAGAATAAACATCAGTAAAGCACAAAAATTAAACTACAATCTGTGACGATAATAAAATATATAAATGGTATCTTCATGAAAACGTATAAAATTCATTTGTTGACGAGAAAAAAAAATAAGAATAAAAATCTAAAAAATACATTATAAATCAGAAATTATTTCAACAAGTGATTCATTCCGACTGTTTTATTTTAACTCGTAACCGTTGTATAAATCAATTGAAAACAAATTTAAATGAAACTACGTGATTTAGTATTATTTCTACGTTCTTTAAGATAGTAGAAATAATACTATATCACGTAGTTTTATTTAATTGTGAATAATGATTTTCTACAAAACTAACGTCAAATATATCCTATATTTCAAAATAAAGTGTAAATTTATGATATTCGTTTTCTAATTCTCGAATAAATGTATTTTTTGTTCGATCCTGCCTGACGTATATTTTTATGGCAAATTCATGAAACGTTTGTTTACAAAAGACCCAATTATGTACTAACTGCACTTTGCTTCATCTTGCTGGTTCAAAGAGTTCCGCGGAAACTGCATTTATAAGCTATAAGGAAAAAAATCTGAGTTTTCGTAAAATTATACGAAATTTCTCATTTGCCTGATTAAACATTTGAGGGGCTTCTCTTTATAATTTTTTTTCTATTTCAGAGTGTAATTTTTGTTATTGTAACACTTGAATACAACAATATGCGGGGATTTAGCAGTCTCCTTTAAAAAGTATTTTCTCAAAATAACAAGCCTTGTAGGATTTTTTCCTTATAATCCAAGTAATTATTTTACGCAGTCGTCTTTTTAATAATTTGTTTTCTTGTTTAAATTTCTTTAATTATTTTTATTTTTTCCAAAATTTAGTGATGATCTCTAAAATAATTTAATTCCTCAAGTTTTTTATCCAGAATTTTATGTTTAATTTTCTGTGACAGCATCATATATCTTTTATTGTGTGAGTGAAACTAACCAAAATTTATAAATAAAAACGCCTGTCCTTCTAATTTTTATTTGTGATATTATACATGTTAGGCAATGAAGTATTCAAAATTATAAAAGCACAAAAAAAATTCTATTAACATAAAGCCTAAGTCGTCATAATAATACTTAGAAATTGGATTTGAAATTAAAATTCTGAAACAAACTGAACGCTTAGAGACGTACACTCGCAACAAAGTATCTTAACTTGTATATCTTTAGAGTTACTAATTTGCTGACGTACCTTCCATTCTCGTGGCTTGTCACTGTTCCGCTAACTTGTGGACTTGTGCGTGACTGGCCGATTAATTTGTGGGTACTTACTGGCAAACGTTTATAATTTAATTACGTTCGCAAATATTTATAATTCAGATTACTATTACAATATTTTAGAAGAAATACTTTCCGTTTCCTAAATTACAATAGATTACGTATTATACAATTATTCATTATTTTCGATTACGAACTTTTTACCAATTTTTGCAATTATATAAAATCAATAACTTCATTGTATGTATTTTTCGAATCCACTAATCAAATTATTGAAGATAATCGTCGATCCCGATATGTCTATAAGTTTTGCTATTTATTATCACAAATTTAAATTTTGGGGGCATCATTTTATCACATAACGTAGCTAATATATCGTCATGCAACCTGTTAAAACAGTTATTAAAATGAGTTAAACTCTTTCGTCACTATGTGGGTATTAAAAGCTCATATAGTTACATAAATTATTCTTACATTTATAAATTAAAATTTTTACTCAGGCGTGTAAAAATGGCCAAATTTTCCTTTAAGAGGTTAACCGTTAAGAAGATAATAGTAAAA